>BPTQ01000006.1:155802814-155994306 GCA_019973895.1 Chrysanthemum seticuspe
GGACGCTTTGGGGATGTGCAGTTCCTTGCAATGTGTCCCTCACCACCACAGTTATAGCATTTGATTGGCTTAGCTTGACCTTGGTTACCATTCCTTCCTCGATTCTGGTTGCCAACATAACCTCTCCCAGCTCCACCTCGTCCCTGATCATACTGTCTTTCCTGAACTGGTTGCACCACGATCCTTCCATCTTTAACAGTGGCTTGATTGTGTGGGTTAGATGCAGTTCTGAGGTTGTTGTTGGTTTGTGGGAGAGTATTCATGTTTTGACTAATGAGTAGAGCTAGTTGATTAATGAAGCTACCCACGTGAGCATCAGCATCAGCTTGTTTGTACGTAGGATCAGGAATGAGTTTGTGATTACCATTACCCAAGGGTATGACTTGTGATGCTTTGGTTGAGATTCCGATGTTTGAGTAGAAAGCTGTAGAGTCATTAGACGAGCTAGTCTCTCCCTGGTTGGTTTTGAACTGATTGAGAATTAATTTTTCAAACATAGCATGTCTCTCATTCTGAAGGAGGAAGGCATAGAGTTGCTCATAGTTTGTATTCTTCAATCCTTTAGTGAGCTTCACAGCGGTAACAAACTTGTGCCATTCGGGATTCATGTTGTTCACAAATTTTGAGTTCAACTGGATGTTAGGCATAGTCATTATGATGTGTCTCATGTCATTAACTAACTTATGAAATCTCACATAGTACTCATAGACATTCTCATCTGGTTTCATCTTGAAATGCTCAAATTCGTCATAGAGTTGGGATTCTCTATCTTCCATAGTTAATTCAGAACCTGAGAGAAGCATCTTAACATTGTCCCAAACTGCCTTAGCATCTGTGTTATGATTGATCAGCTTGTAGATGTCTTTAGGAAGACCTTGAAGAACAATGTTTGAAGCCCTGATATCTGCATCAAATCTCTTTTTATCCTTATCATCAAGCTCATCATACATCTTAGGTCTGTCCATTCCGTAAACAGGAGTACCATCTGCATTAGTATCAAGTATGTCTCTAGTCGTCTCAACTCGATATGGTCCTTCATCAATGGATTTAAGAATGTTGACACCATTTTCCTTTCCAAGGCAATACAGTCTGATTCGTTGAGCCCAAGAATCGTAGTCAGTTCTGTCAAGCATGGGTGGACGAGTATTTGAGCCAGCTGCTTGAACATCCTCGGCAACAGTGGAGATGACAGTAGGAACGTTGGTAGACATGTTAACAGATTATACGGGATTTTATAACTCTATGATTTAACCGGGAAATAGATTCTTTCACGGGATTTTACTAAATCAAGAGAAAACCGTAAACACTCACTCAAGTCGCTAGAAGATAAAGCACTAAATCGCTAGAAGATAATGCACTAAGTCGCTAGAAGTTAATGCACTAAGTCGCTAACCTTAATTCGCTACACCCCTAAGTCGCTAGAGTCCTAGGTCGCTAGACAGAAAAGCAAGTCGCTAAGTAGTAACTCGCTACAGACCAAGTCGCTAGCCAAATTTTGGCAGCAATTCGCTACACAAGTCGCTAGAGACACAAGTCGCTAAAGAGCAACTCGCTACAGACCAAGTCGCTACCACAAGTCGCTACCCGCAGTGGAGAGTCCACTACTTGTACTTTAACTCGCTAGATCTAACTCGCTAGTTCCAACACTGTAAGTCGCTACAAAAATGTGAAGCAAGTCGCTACCAAGAAAATATTCCGTGAGCTAAGTCGCTAGCTTGAAAAACCATATAAACATCACTTTTCAATCCAAAAACAACCCAACCAAGATGATTCAAGCTTACCAAATGAAAACCTAAACACTTTTGATGATTCTAAACATAAAAGTACCAACAAAATTCAAACTTTAACACAAGAAATCAACCAAATGATGCAAAAACCACTAAACTTTTTCAAACTCAAAAACCACCTAAAAATCACTATAAATCCAAAGATGTGCAAGATGTGATCTAACCTTGGCTCTTGATACCAATTGTAAGATATAACTTTTCACATACACATCAAACCATAACACAAAGTAGCATATAGATGGAATTCTAGAGAGAGAAAGTTAGAGGTTTAGGGAACTTTAGTAAGAGAAAGAAAATTCTTATTATGAGCTCCAACTCTCTACCTTAGGAGGTAGAGAGTATTTATAGTCTTACATAAAACGCCACACAACGGGCTGTGGATCAGGCATACAGTGGGTAAAGACCCGTCCGTCCTCCACGGTGTTACTTAACTAAATACTACTTAACTTAAAATAACTACGACTATGAGCTTTCTAACGAATACAAATACTTGATGTGACCGACTCTTTAATACCTGGAATTTCTAATTCCTAACAAAGTGCACCTGACCAGGTTCGAACCTGGGTCAGTGCAACACCAACGCCCCCAATTTCGCAACTCATTTCCATCTGCTCTCCAAGGCTATTGCGTATTATTGTTGCATTATTAATTCATTTAATGTCATTTTCCATTTTGAAGCTTATTTCTTAGATTGCTTAATTTCTACCTATCCTGTATATATATTTTTTTTCTTTCTTAGCTTTTACAATTTTTTTCTAGTTTAGTATTTATACAAAGTATTTTACATAAAATTTTCATAATTTTCCAAATAGTTTTAGTATTTTAAATAATTAGTTTTTACATATCTAGTTTTAATTCGTAATAAATAAAATAAAAACTCAAAAAAATATTCCGCTTTTTCCTAAAATTTTCTTTTGTCATATAGTAAGTAAGAAAATTGTTTTTACTCTCGTAGGACTTTTATTTTACAAATTTTACGTTTTTTCTTGCGCACTCGCGTAATTTTTATATATAACGCACGTTTTCATTCTAGGTCACGTTTTTAGATAATTTAGGTTTACGCTTTAATTAAAATAGTTAATTTAAGTTATTTTGTTTTATAAATCAAGAAAAATCAAAAACATCATTTTTAAATATAGTGATAGCGTTTATTTAATATTTTTTTATCTTTTTAATTTTCTTTAATTTGCATTTAAGCCGTTGTAATTTGTTGGTTTTTTCTGTAGTTATAATCAATATCATAATCCCTTTTCTGTTCAAATTTCTCGATCACTTTACGTTTGATAATCCATTGCATAGCTCGTTGGGACATAACGACCCGGGGAGACCCTATACTCCTCAGATCTTCATTGCATTCGTGCTTAAGTAGTTTTAAGCTTGTTACGGTCTGTCATTCACAAGTGGCAGATTTGAGTGATTTAGCTTGACTGTTTGGCACGCATCAGTCCTACCTGTGACCGGAGAGCCAGTGCACCCCTCCATTCCTTTTTTAGCAGCCAGACTTGTCAGACATGAGGATCAACTGAACGAGCTCATGGTACACTATGTTGAGATACCTCTGGTTAGGATCGAGAGCTTAGAAGAAGAGGTTGAAAACCTCGTGGTTGGTCGATACTCTTTGGAGATAGTGTTTGACATGATGAGCGCCCAGATAGTGGAGGCGAGAGAGGCTGTGAACGATTTGACTCGGAAACTTGAGACCGCCAGCCAGGATGCCAGCATTCTGAGAGAGATTACTCTAGGTTGAGAGAGAGTTCTGCACCATGATCTTGCATCTGCTCATGCACACACTGCCATATTGGAGCAGAGGTTAGACGACCTCGAGGCTAGAGACCGAGCTCAAGAGCAGCACTTCCAGGATTTATCAACTATGGTTGAGGAGTTACACCGTCTTCAGGAGGACGCATCAGGCAACGTGATGAGTGTGCAAATACTCATCATTTTTGTACAATATAAACTGCAAAATCATCTAAAAACACTCAAAAATGCATCAAAATGATAAAAATATCACAAATCAGTGTTTTATGTGTTTTAAATGCAAAAATATCAAAATCAGATGAAAAACATATCAAATTTGCAAAAAATTGCAGTTTTAGTCCCCCAAGTTTCAAAAATTGTCAAAAATAGTCCCTGAGCCAAAATTTCAAAAGAAAAGTCACCAAAGGTCTTTTTAAAATCATAAATTGTCATATTTAGTCCTTTGGTGAAAAATCTAAAAGTTTTGAGAAAATTACAGTTTAGTCCCTGAAAATCCAAAATTGGTCAAATTTAGTCCTTGGAAATTTTCAAAAATGTCAAACTAGACCTTGGTCTATTTAAGGTTGGCAAAACTAGTCCTTGGATTACTCTTCATAATTTACAGAATTGGTCCTTTGGTTTTGTGGAATTGCAAACATGGTCCTTGTGTTATTACTTATCCAAACCGGACCCTAGTTATAAACCTAAGCCCAAAACCAAAATAAACCTTAGCCCAATCCAATCCAACCCCTATACCCGGTCAACCCACCCAAATACCCGGTCAAATGATTAACCAAAACCACCCCGCCCCTTTCTTCTTTCTTCGTTTCCCGCCAAGACACAAAACACAACCCAGACACAAATAAAAAAGCCTACACCCTTTTTGTGCGCCTTGTCCCCTCCCCATCACTGTCGGGCAGCAGGCTTGTCTCCCCAGCTCACTTTCATCTCACAGAAACACAGAAGAGAAGACAGGAAGCACATCCAAGAAGACAAGACAGATGCAAGCTCAGTTTTAGCTCCCAAGAAAGAAGCCACAAGAGAGAGAAGACAGAGGAGAGGGGGGAGTGATATAAAAGAGAGTCTTGTGGCCATGAAGGAGAGAGTCCGTTTTTTGTTTTTAATCTTTTAGTCTTAGTTGAATTTTTCATTAGAAGTTACCAGTTTTTTAGCTTGTCATTTTACTGTTTTCTAGTAGCTAATAAGTTTCCTTCATTGTAATTTTCATTTTCTTTCAAGTGTAATCTCAGATTTCTTCAAATTCAATTTTCATTATTGCAAATTATTTCCAATTCCTTATCTATTGTCCTTACTGTTTCATTAGACTTAAGCAGTGCTCATATAAGCTCACTTTACAGCTTTTATAAGTTTGTTAATATTTTCCATTATCTAAGTCTTCAGTTCCTCAAAAGGTGAAAGAGACAACAAAAGTCAAAATTTGAAAGTCAAATGGTTTTTAGGTCGATTTCTAAATTGTATTTGCTAAAAGGGTGTTTTATATGATTGGTTGATAAATTCATAGTTGTTTCTGTTAAGATTCATCATAATTCATTGATTATTTGCAATTTATTGGTTTAAAGTAGTGTTTGGTTCAAAACTGTAAAATGGGTCGAAATGGTTTTTACCCACTTTGACCCAGTTAGTCAATTTCATTGGGTGCTTTAGTACAAGTATTGGTATGTGCAAAAGGTTCTTACAAGGTCAAAACAAGTTTGAAGTTTTCTTTGGGTTCAAAAGGTTGGCTTCTGTCAGCATTTTCATTAAGCAGTTTTGTCAATTTTTAGTTGGAATAAAAATTAATAAAAAATAAAAATATTGAGTTTCCTAGCTTATTTAACTTGTGTCAAAAGATAAAAAACCAAAAAAATGTTTTAGTAGGGGTACCAGTGGTTCAAAGTAGGTGGTGTGGGTTAAAGCTGTTCTGTGCAGGTGTCTGCAGTCACATCCAAAGTTTTTTGCAGCTTATTAATAAGCTGTAAACAGCTTATTAATGGCAGATGTTGGGGGCAAGAGATAGTGGACCAGGTAGACTCCCTAGGCTCAGAAGCTCACAAGCTACGTCTCTCTCTAGCTTATTTGAAATAAGCTCCAAAGAGCACCCCTGGTGCCTGTTTTGCTGAACCACCACAGCAGTTAAGTTACTTATTGTTTTAGTGCTTATTAGGATTGTAGTTAGCTTATTCTAGGATTCTTATTCCCCTTTAGTATTTTTAGTTTATGTTTGGTTTAACTTCAGCTTATAGAGTACTCATTTGAGCTTCTACCTTGCTTATTTTCCATGTACTTAGCCTAGGATTCCCTAGCATAGCTCATCTAGCCAACTGCTTATCACCTTTTAATTCTGTTTGCTTTTTGATTGTTCTAGCTTATTTTGGATAGTTGAATTCATATCTCAGTTTGGTTCCTTTCTTTAAACTGCTTATCCACAGCTTATTTGAGTCCACAAAAACTGTATATAGGATGTTTGGATGGGTCTGCCACAGCAGTGGTCAAATAAGCCGTCAAAACAGCTTATTGGGTTGATCTTAGAAGAAAAGCTTTTACAAAAACTTCTTATTTTGATTGTATCTTCAAGTTTCAAAAGAAAAAATCAAGAAAAAAAAAATAAAAGTAGCAAAAAGCTAGGAGGCAGGCTCGAACCTGAGACCTCCTAGCTTTGAAGTTGATAGTGTGTACCTGGAAGCCAAGCGCCCTAGGGACTTTTTTCGTTATTTCCTTGCAACATAAATGTATTAAGTACGTTTTGGGCATTTAGAGTAATAAGCCATTTTAGCTTATTTCGTGGCTTATTTCTAAAGCAACCACTAGAGTTTTTATTTTTCTTAAGTTTAGTATTATGCAAAGTAACTTTTGTGATTTTTTCAGATTTTTCTTAAATAGTTTAGTATTTTTAATTAATTAATTAGATTAAAATCGTTTTTAATTCGTAATAAATAAAATAAAAGTCGAAAAAATACCCGGCTTTTTCCTAAAATTTTCTTTTGTCATGTAGTACGTGAGAAAATTGTTTTTACATTTGTAGGACTTTTATTTCACAAATGTTACGTTTTATCTTGCGCTCCAGCGTAATTTTTGTACATAACGTACGTTTTCATTTTAAGTCACGTTTTTAAGTAATTTAAGTTTACGTTTTAGTTAAAATAGTTTATTTAAGTTATTTTGTTTTATAAAATCACACAAACATCAATTTTGCAAATAGTGATAGCGTTTATTTAATAGATTTTATCTTTTTAATTTCCTTTAATTTTCATTGTAGCCCTTGTAGTTTATGCCCTTTTTCCTTAGTTATAATAATTCCAATCCTCTTTTCCGTCCAAATCTCCCGATCACTATACGTTTGATAATCCATTGCACAGCTCGCTGGGACATAACGACCCGGGGAGACCCTATACTCCTCAGATCTTAATTGATTTCGTGTTTAAGCTGCTTTAAGTTTTCTTACGCTTGCGTGAGAGAACTTGACGGTTTTGCGCGCATCAAATTTTTGGCGCCGCTGCCGGGGAGCTGTGGTGATTATCTTCCGTTTAGTAGATTAGTGATTTGGATATTCACTCTTTGTCTATACCATCTATATGTGTTTATATTTTCTTTTAAAATCAAAAACCCAAAAAGATTTTCATTCTTTGTTTTTGCAAAATGTTTATCCAAAAATACCAAAAACATTCCTCTTTACCCTCCTATCCTGTTTGATTCTTTATCCCTTTACCCTCTATCTATTTGATTCTCATATCTTCTATTCTCATGGAATCTCTCGAGGACGAATTCTGGGACGAAGTTGAAAAACTTCAGACTGTATCTCAAATGTCGAGAATTCGTGTTGTTCGTGATGATCCATTCATTCTGCGTAGGGAAATGGAACGAGAAACCGGGGTGACAAAGGACCAAGTAATTCCTTTTGATAATGGAGGTACCAAATACGTCCAACCTACGGTTATCCAAAGACCTAACCCCTCGATTGCTCCTAAGCCGTCTAGAATTGATTCTAAACTTTCACGGTTTACGGTTAAAAGCAATCATGCAGAATTCAGACCGGTGACTAGCAGGAATGACTTGCCTAATCTTCACGTTTCTCAAGAACCAGAACCGGAGACCATAACGGAAGTGGTGGAAATTGCTAGCTCTCAGAGCACACCACTTGTCCCACCTCCTGATTTTTCAAAATGTTCTTCGAGTCTTGATAGTCATTCTGATCACCATGTTGGTTTTGTTGATCCTTTGAATAAACTGATTCCTCTTCATAACTATCAAATGCAATCGTTTATTCCTTGTGTCGGTTGTGGTGAGCCTCTTTATGGTTCCCCCTGTCGTTGGTGTACTTGTGTACAATGTGGTAATGATATCCATAACGGGAGTTGTTTGTTTTGTGGTTCAAGGAATTCATTTGATTATGATCCTAATCAGAACTCATTTAACGACTCCTCTAACTTTTCCAATTACCCACCACAGCCCGACTTATCATATAATCAACATACCTGCTGTGAATTTTGTGGAGGTCCCCACCAAGGATTTGAGTGTCAATCCGGAAACGCGTTTGTCTATGAACAGTTTTCCGGTAATGCTCAGAACTTTGGATATGACCAAAATCCATATGATTCACCAGTCCAGACTCAACAGTTTTACTGTTGTGACTACTGTGGAGGTCCCCATTTCAGCTCTGATTGTCAAATAGGGAACCCAATTCCTTGTTACAATCATGACTCTTACATATTTGAAAATTTTCAACCTCCACAGCACCATACGGTTCAAACTCCACCTGAGCCGTTGTCTCAAGAAATCTCCCAGGATTTTGAAACCGCAATGAAAACACTTGAGGATATGATTAGTAACTTTAAGAATCAAGTGAGTGGTGAAAAGTCCATGGGAGAATTGCTAGCCGAAGAGCAAAAGGCCCGCCAATCTAGGGAAGAAACATTAGTCCTAGAGCAAGCAGCTCTAAGACGTTCCCAATTTCTGAAGGCAGCTCTTTATGATGATGACGAGGAGAGTTTTATCCTTTCATAGATAATAGTTCTCAACTCCCTCAGTCAGTTGATATCCCAGCAGTTGAGATTTCATCTCAGTCTACTGCTATCACACCTGAAGCTCCCACTCAATCCCTAAACATGGGGGACGAGCATCTTGACACTGTTCCTGAAAAGGAATCGGACGAATTTATAAAGTCTAGTGTTGAGAACCTTGTCCCAATCCCGAGAGAGTCACAGGGAACTTTTGATCACATGTGTGATTCTTCTTCCCCTCTTGAGTGTTCGAAAGATCATTTGGAAACTTTCTCCGATTTTAGCGACGATTGTGCTTCCTTTGGAAACATCGAGTACGTTGAGGCATCACTTCCACAATCTGATGCTGATTCCCTTCTTGAGGAGTTCTCCGGTGAACTCACTCACATCAATCCACTCTTTGATTTCGAAGCCGATCTGGGAGAGACTGAAAGTCTCATTGATAATGATCGTTCACTCACTTCTCACCCTAACAGTCCAATAGAGAATGTTGATCACTTTGTTCCCGAAACATTCAAAGCTACTTTCACCAATCCTCTATTTGAATTCGACTCTGAATTCACTTCAATTTCTGAGAATCTACTCTTTGATACTCAGATTGAGGATAGTGATGAGCCCACAATGGAACAAGAGTTCACAATTTCACCTCATGTGAATGATTCTCTCCTTAAAGAGTTCTCCGGTGAACTCTCTCATGACATATCTCCTCCGGAACATGATCATTTCTATTTTGATCTTGAGGATGATATTAGCTTGGAGGAAGGTGTACTCTATCACACGAGTTTGCTTATTGATAATACTACCTTCACCCTTCCTCCCGATATGTCTACATTTGAGGATGAGGGATGGATCTTGATTGTTATCAAGACCTTTCTTCCTTTCCTCAAATATCTTGTGATTTCTCTCCATCTTCACTCCTTCGGGAATGAAGACACTATCTTTGATCCCGGCATTTTCATTTATCATTTTTGAGCCGGTTCTATGTATATCTCATCGGTGTGGAACTTTCACGTGCTTCAAATGTTTGTTCAAACATCTTGATTGAAAGTCCGATGGAGATTGTTTTTCCACTTTGCTTCCCCATGAACCAATGAATTCGGGGTCGAGTCAAGCTAGCGACTCGGTAATCAAAAACAGTAGCTTAATATGGGTTTTCACCCGTGTGTACCACCCTAGTGTCGGGGAGTTGCCCCACATGTTGTATATATAAGTTTTCTCAAAAAAAAAAAAAAAAAAAAAAAAAAAAAAAAAAAAAAAAATCTTTTCTAAATAATGGCCGTAGTATTTCCCTTTCACGTTCTTTGTTTCGGCATAACCACCGGTACTTTGAATATTGAGGGCAATATTCATTTCTAAGTGTGGGGGGGATTCTCACGAATTTTATCATATAAATATACCGCATAATCCCCCCGTTTTTGGCCAAAATTTTTTTGGAGTAAGTGTTCTACACTTTCTCATTTGGTTATCAGTCCGCCTTGTCTGTAAGACAAAAGGATTGGCTAATCCAGGAGCAAACGGCTCTTGGTAAAGATGTCTCAAATCCGTTTATATGGCTTGCAATTTGCCCAAAATTGTATGGTATTCAGCTCACCATATCCTAAAAAGTGAAGAGTTGGCTAGCCCGCAAGTTTACGGCTTGTGGTAAAGGCAGTGGAAAAACCATAATTGGTAATCAGCTCACCAAAGATAATATTGATAATTTATCTAAGAGTTGGCTAGTCCAGAAGGGTACGGCTTCTGGTAAAGACAAAATCAAATCCGTTGAAAGCTGGTGGTTTGCTCAAAATCACATGGTTATCGGTGTACCATGGTTCTTACTTGAACTGAAACATTTGGCTACTCCAGAAGTGATGGCTTTTGGTAAAGAGATTAAAATCCATTATGTTTTCTCAAATCATTGCTAGGGACTAGCAATAGTTTAGTGTGGGGGATTGATGAGTGTGCAAATACTCATCATTTTTGTACAATATAAACTGCAAAATCATCTAAAAACACTCAAAAATGCATCAAAATGATAAAAAGATCACAAATCAGTGTTTTATGTGTTTTAAATGCAAAAATATCAAAATCAGATGAAAAACATATCAAATTTGCAAAAAATTGCAGTTTTAGTCCCCCAAGTTTCAAAAATTGTCAAAAATAGTCCCTGAGCCAAAATTTCAAAAGAAAAGTCACCAAAGGTCTTTTTAAAATCATAAATTGTCATATTTAGTCCTTTGGTGAAAAATCTAAAAGTTTTGAGAAAATTACAGTTTAGTCCCTGAAAATCCAAAATTGGTCAAATTTAGTCCTTGGAAATTTTCAAAAATGTCAAACTAGACCTTGGTCTATTTAAGGTTGGCAAAACTAGTCCTTGGATTACTCTTCATAATTTACAGAATTGGTCCTTTGGTTTTGTGGAATTGCAAACATGGTCCTTGTGTTATTACTTATCCAAACCGGACCCTAGTTATAAACCTAAGCCCAAAACCAAAATAAACCTTAGCCCAATCCAATCCAACCCCTATACCCGGTCAACCCACCCAAATACCCGGTCAAATGATTAACCAAAACCACCCCGCCCCTTTCTTCTTTCTTCGTTTCCCGCCAAGACACAAAACACAACCCAGACACAAATAAAAAAGCCTACACCCTTTTTGTGCGCCTTGTCCCCTCCCCATCACTGTCGGGCAGCAGGCTTGTCTCCCCAGCTCACTTTCATCTCACAGAAACACAGAAGAGAAGACAGGAAGCACATCCAAGAAGACAAGACAGATGCAAGCTCAGTTTTAGCTCCCAAGAAAGAAGCCACAAGAGAGAGAAGACAGAGGAGAGGGGGGAGTGATATAAAAGAGAGTCTTGTGGCCATGAAGGAGAGAGTCCGTTTTTTGTTTTTAATCTTTTAGTCTTAGTTGAATTTTTTATTAGAAGTTACCAGTTTTTTAGCTTGTCATTTTACTGTTTTCTAGTAGCTAATAAGTTTCCTTCATTGTAATTTTCATTTTCTTTCAAGTGTAATCTCAGATTTCTTCAAATTCAATTTTCATTATTGCAAATTATTTCCAATTCCTTATCTATTGTCCTTACTGTTTCATTAGACTTAAGCAGTGCTCATATAAGCTCACTTTACAGCTTTTATAAGTTTGTTAATATTTTCCATTATCTAAGTCTTCAGTTCCTCAAAAGGTGAAAGAGACAACAAAAGTCAAAATTTGAAAGTCAAATGGTTTTTAGGTCGATTTCTAAATTGTATTTGCTAAAAGGGTGTTTTATATGATTGGTTGATAAATTCATAGTTGTTTCTGTTAAGATTCATCATAATTCATTGATTATTTGCAATTTATTGGTTTAAAGTAGTGTTTGGTTCAAAACTGTAAAATGGGTCGAAATGGTTTTTACCCACTTTGACCCAGTTAGTCAATTTCATTGGGTGCTTTAGTACAAGTATTGGTATGTGCAAAAGGTTCTTACAAGGTCAAAACAAGTTTGAAGTTTTCTTTGGGTTCAAAAGGTTGGCTTCTGTCAGCATTTTCATTAAGCAGTTTTGTCAATTTTTAGTTGGAATAAAAATTAATAAAAAATAAAAATATTGAGTTTCCTAGCTTATTTAACTTGTGTCAAAAGATAAAAAACCAAAAAAATGTTTTAGTAGGGGTACCAGTGGTTCAAAGTAGGTGGTGTGGGTTAAAGCTGTTCTGTGCAGGTGTCTGCAGTCACATCCAAAGTTTTTTGCAGCTTATTAATAAGCTGTAAACAGCTTATTAATGGCAGATGTTGGGGGCAAGAGATAGTGGACCAGGTAGACTCCCTAGGCTCAGAAGCTCACAAGCTACGTCTCTCTCTAGCTTATTTGAAATAAGCTCCAAAGAGCACCCCTGGTGCCTGTTTTGCTGAACCACCACAGCAGTTAAGTTACTTATTGTTTTAGTGCTTATTAGGATTGTAGTTAGCTTATTCTAGGATTCTTATTCCCCTTTAGTATTTTTAGTTTATGTTTGGTTTAACTTCAGCTTATAGAGTACTCATTTGAGCTTCTACCTTGCTTATTTTCCATGTACTTAGCCTAGGATTCCCTAGCATAGCTCATCTAGCCAACTGCTTATCACCTTTTAATTCTGTTTGCTTTTTGATTGTTCTAGCTTATTTTGGATAGTTGAATTCATATCTCAGTTTGGTTCCTTTCTTTAAACTGCTTATCCACAGCTTATTTGAGTCCACAAAAACTGTATATAGGATGTTTGGATGGGTCTGCCACAGCAGTGGTCAAATAAGCCGTCAAAACAGCTTATTGGGTTGATCTTAGAAGAAAAGCTTTTACAAAAACTTCTTATTTTGATTGTATCTTCAAGTTTCAAAAGAAAAAATCAAGAAAAAAAAAATAAAAGTAGCAAAAAGCTAGGAGGCAGGCTCGAACCTGAGACCTCCTAGCTTTGAAGTTGATAGTGTGTACCTGGAAGCCAAGCGCCCTAGGGACTTTTTTCGTTATTTCCTTGCAACATAAATGTATTAAGTACGTTTTGGGCATTTAGAGTAATAAGCCATTTTAGCTTATTTCGTGGCTTATTTCTAAAGCAACCACTAGAGTTTTTATTTTTCTTAAGTTTAGTATTATGCAAAGTAACTTTTGTGATTTTTTCAGATTTTTCTTAAATAGTTTAGTATTTTTAATTAATTAATTAGATTAAAATCGTTTTTAATTCGTAATAAATAAAATAAAAGTCGAAAAAATACCCGGCTTTTTCCTAAAATTTTCTTTTGTCATGTAGTACGTGAGAAAATTGTTTTTACATTTGTAGGACTTTTATTTCACAAATTTTACGTTTTATCTTGCGCTCCAGCGTAATTTTTGTACATAACGTACGTTTTCATTTTAAGTCACGTTTTTAAGTAATTTAAGTTTACGTTTTAGTTAAAATAGTTTATTTAAGTTATTTTGTTTTATAAAATCACACAAACATCAATTTTGCAAATAGTGATAGCGTTTATTTAATAGATTTTATCTTTTTAATTTCCTTTAATTTTCATTGTAGCCCTTGTAGTTTATGCCCTTTTTCCGTAGTTATAATAATTCCAATCCTCTTTTCCGTCCAAATCTCCTGATCACTATACGTTTGATAATCCATTGCACAGCTCGCTGGGACATAACGACCCGGGGAGACCCTATACTCCTCAGATCTTAATTGATTTCGTGTTTAAGCTGCTTTAAGTTTTCTTACGCTTGCGTGAGAGAACTTGACGGTTTTGCGCGCATCACAACGCATAGATCATAGTCATCCTTATCGTAGCTTAGTATCATAAAGCCCGCCATGTGTGGCATTAGTATGAGGGCTTGTATCTTTTGGTTGTAAAACTATGGAACAAGAAATACTAATGTTGTAACATTTGGTTGTGAACTACGCTATGTATCGATGTTATCTATGTTATCATGCTTGTATTCCTATATTCTTGTGTTGTGATTTCATCATTCATCAGTTGTATATACCGAGCCGATCATTATGTTCTTATGTATGTTATGATTTTGTTGTGCCAAATCATGATTCACTTATTCTTGTTTATAACGATATTATTTCATCGATTTAAAGTGGTGATCTTGACTATTATGATATTTATAATATGTAATCACTTTTATTATCATCGATGATTCTTAATTCTGGTCTTTATCTCTTGGTAATTTTAGAAAAATGGTCAAGAAGAAAGCTACCTCATCCACCATTACTCCAACCGTTGTCCGAAAGATGTCGCTGACAGTGTTAGCACTGCCATTGCCAAGCATGTTGTTGACGCTGCTAGAACCGAAGCTGCACGCACTGCTGAAGCCGAACGTGTTGCCCAAGCGGCACGTGAAGCTAAAGTTGCCGCAAGAAAAGCTGAGATTGCAAGAGAAGCTGAGAATGCAAGAGAAGCTGAAATTGAAAGAGAAGCTAAGATTGCCCGAGAAGTGAAGATTGCTCGAGAAGCGAAAGCTGGACGTGTTTCCCAATTAGCACGTGAAGCCGAGGCTGCTCGCCTTGCTGAAGTTGCACGCGTTGCCGCGGCAACACTAGTTATTGAAGTGGCAAACTAGAATGAAACCAACACTCCAACCAATCAAAGTGAGTCCTCCGTAGCCCGCAAGTGTAGCACCAGGGATTCATGAACTGCAAGCCTACATTTTTCAAAGGCACTAAAGGTGCTATTGGTCTACTTCATTGGTTTGAGAGATTCGAGACTGTATTTCTTCTAAGTGACTGCACGGATAATTTCAAGGTTAGTTTTCAACTGGAGCTTTTCTAGAAGATGTGTTATCTTGGTGGAAAGCTTATTGATGAGTGTGTAAATACTCATCATTTTTGGTTAAATCTGAACTGCAAAACGTTTAAAAATACTCAGAAATGCATCAAAATACTGAAAATATTCCAAAATTGCATTTTATATGTTTCAGATGCAAAATGTTTAAAATCAGATGAAAATTGAGCTAAGTTTGCATAATTGGCAGTTTCAGTCCCCCAAGTTTCAAAAATTGTCAGAATTAGTCCCTGAGCACTTAATTTCAAAAATAAAAATCACCAAAGGTCCTTTTAAAATCATAACTTGTCAAAATTAGTCCTTTGGTGAAAAATATCAAAAGTTTTGAGAAATTACAAATTTGGTCCTTCAAGTTTAAAAATTGGCAAAAATGGTCCTTGGAAATTTGAAAATGTCAAGTTTGGTCCTTATACTATTGGAGCTTGCCACTTTTAGTCCCTTGGAGCAACTTTGCAAATATGGCAGCCTTGGTCCCTTGATTTTCAGAAATTGCACAAAAGGTCCTTGTCTTATTAAACCTTTAATACCCTTGGCCTTGTCAAAACCCCATTGTGACCCTTGCCAAACCATTTGGACCCCTGCCTTTTGGACCCCCTTTAATATTAAAACCCCAGTCAAACCCTCTGGTCAAACTAACCACTACCCGCCCTTTTTTCTTTCTTCCCCACTTGCTCCTCTGCAAAACCCAGGCATCCCACACCTCCAGCTCACCTTATCCCCTCCTTATCACTCCACCTCCACCAAACTACAAAAAACATTAAATGCCTCCCCCCTCTTTGCACTCAAACTCTCCCACTAGCTTAATCAGTTTTCCCGCCAAAATGTGATCAATGGCCAAAATCCTTCCATGTGATCCAATGGTTGTAAAAGGAAGTGGGATCTGCTCAGAACAAGTGGGGAAGATATTTCACATATAAAAGAGAGAATAAAAGCAAGAAGGAAGAAGAGTAGTAGTTTAAATTTCAAATGTATGTCGTTTTTAATATATAAGTTTTAGTTAAGCTTAAAAATTGTTATCTTTTGTATCTATGTACTGAAATTCAAGTTATTTTATCAATATAAGTTCATTTCAAGTGTTAATTCAAGACTTCATTTAAGCTTCATATTTTTGAGTCCACTGTTGTATAATTCAGTTTCAAGTTATCATATTCAAGCTTTGAGAATCTTATTTTCCAGTTCAAATAAGCTCATATAAGCTGCTTAAAGCTTTTTGTGAGCTTAAAAATCAATTCCAAGTAATTTTAGTATCCGGTCAACAAAAGTCAAATCTTGTTGAAAAGTGGTTCAAGCAGAAATGGAAATGGAAATGGGTGATGCAGCATGAATTTGGGTTGAATTTAAGTTGTTTTATGGGTTAGAATAGGATAGTGGTACTTGTGTTCCTTGGCAAGCCATAATGGCTAGGACAAATGTGAGTTCATTTTCAATATCATTGCATAATTGGTATCTGTGGTTTAAATCAGTTTCTTTCTGTTGATTAAGTTGTATTTAGGTCACTTAGATTCATTTTGATTGTCTGCATAAGCTAAATCAGTAGTTGGGATAGTTAAAATTGCATATCAGTTATTTAAGTTGTGTTTGGATTGTGCAGCAAGCCTGTGTTTGAGGCTTGTTCAGTGGGTAAGACCTCTTGGTTTAGGTTAGTTAAGATCATTTACAATCATATCTGTCCTAATACTGCACCTGCAAACACTCAAAGTCAAAATTCACTTAAATCTGTCCTAGTGTCTTAACTGTTAGGATTTTTAGAAATCAAAAGCTTGTTTCATGTTTAGAAATCACTAGAGTAGCTTGAATTAGTTTCATTATACCATTTAACATCATATTCAGTTGAGAAATCAAGATCAAAGTTCAATTTAGTCAACCTCTTAAATCTGTCAAAAAAGTCAAAACTTGGAATTCCAGTTTTCAGCCCAACTAGGATGATTTTTAATTGCTTCAGTTCTGGGTCAAATCAGATGAAACTTTGGGATTTAAAAGTTCAGTTGGTCTATTTTCTTTATATCATTTTTGTAGATTTTTAGCAATTTTTTATAAGTCCCAAAATGGCTTGTCAAGATGGGCACAAATGCCCTGTGCACTGACTCAGTCAATACTGAGTCTGCACATGGTTTGTGCAGCCCTTGCACAGAGCTCAATTGAGCTTATCTGAGTCTCATCCTTGGTTTAGAAGTAGCCATCCAGGTCTACTTTAAGTCCCCACTTTTGGTTTTTAGTTCCAGATCTGTTTTTTTTAGCACATAAGCTCTAAACTTCAAATCTTTGTAATTTGCATTTCAGTGGTTTAGGTTAGTAGTATTTAGTTGCTTTTGAGTTTTTTTAGCATATTATAGGTCATGTGTTAGTGTGGTGCTTATCAGTAGCTTCTAGCTTATCCCAAGTGCTTATTCTTAAGCACATTCCACTGCAGCCTCAATTTCCTTCACACAAGCCCCTGTTTTTATATTTTTCCTAGATTCTTAATATTATTTTAGACTTATCTTGAATTTTTCAGATTTTTCTAGGTCTGTTTGGTATTTTTCTTGATTTAAAACAGTTTTTAAGTCTTTTTAATTAGTTTTTAATACAATTAATTCAGAAAAGTTTCAAAAAAAATAATTTTTCAATTTTCCTAGGTTAAGATAAATATAAAAAGTCAAAAAAAATATTTTTCCAGATTTTTCTTAGTTAAATTTGTATTTTTAAGTAATTTAAGTAGTTTTAAATAGTTTTTAATTCTTAGAAAATACAAAAATAATCAGAAAAATACAAAATTAGTTTTGAAAACTCTCTTTTGTTATTTTAGATTTTTCCAAGTCATAATTTTATTTTTCTAGCTTTATTTCATATTTTCTTGTATTTTAAGCTATTATTAAATAGTTAAAAATAGTTTTTAATTAATAATAATTAGATAAATAGTTTTAAAAATAATTTTCTTTTTCTAAAATTTTTCTCTTGTCATTAGGTTTGTAAAAATGTCATTTTCATATTTTTAGGATTAATACTGCTTTAGTTTCACATTTTCTTTTGTACGTAACGTAGTTTTTAATTCAAGTTTTATAAAAGAAAAATCAAAAACATCATTTTGCAAATAGTGATAGCGTTTATTTAATATTTTTTATCTTTTTAGTTCTCTTTAATTTGCATTTAAGCCCCTGTAATTTATTTATTATTTCTGTAGTTATAATAATCAAAACCTCTTTTCCGTTCAAATCTCTCGATCACTATTCGTTTGGTGATTCATTGCATAGCTCGCTGGGACATAACGACCCGGGGAAACACTATACTCTCCTGATCTTCATTGCATTTGTTTCTAGACTGTTTTAAGTTTCTTACGGTTAGCCATTCACAAGTGGCTAGCTTGTGTGAGAAAACTTGACCGTCTGGGATCGAATCAATAATCGAAATAGTAACGGGTATCGTGGAAATTATAACCGTGGGCCTTATGGAGAAAGAAAGCCCAATCTTGAAGAGACAATAAACAAATTCCTGGAAACTTCAGCCCAGAAACAAAAAGAACAAGATAAATGGTTAAGAGATTTCCAGGAGAACACAAATAAAAATCTTTCCAAGCACGACGAAACCCTAAAAAATCTTGAAGCAATGATAGAAAAACTCAGTGCTATGATAGAAGACATTGAACTTGATGAACTCAAGCCCATGGTGGAATGAAATGCTGTTTTCGCCAATGATTCTCAGGAAGAATGCAAATCCACAACCGAAGAGACTGAGAAGGCGGTTGCCGACAAGCAGGAAAGGTTACGCTGTAACCTTTTCCCTGAGTTACGGCGTAACCATGATTCAGTAGGCGTATCCAGGTTAGAAACGGGTTTATTTTCAGTTAAGGATATCAGCACAAACGGGTTAGTCATTTCGTGTTCTGTCGGGAGTATTGATATCTTGGGGGTAGTAGATTTTGGATCTTGTATAAACATCATGCCACTTTCCATATTCTTAAAACTTAAGATTATCCATCTTTGGGAAACGGATATCTTGATTGATTCAGCAACTGACACCAGAGTTACCCCTTTAGGAATTACTAGTGGTACTTGTGTCAAGGTCGATAAATTTGTTTCAGCCCCCGAATTCATAGTCATCGACATGGAGAAAAACAAAAAGAAACATTTGATTCTTGGTAAACCATTCCTGGAAACATTAGCATACTATGGTGGATACTGTGGCGATATAGTGGAGTTTACATTGGACAAAACCTTATGCCTAGAACCAAACAAGATTGTTACAACAGAGGATTCGCCAAGGATTGAATTAGATGATTCAGATAGGTTTCCGCCTTCATATTTTGGCCATTTACAAGGGACCGATTCAAGTGACGATGAAAGCAATGATGAAGAGATCCCACCTTCTGTACCCAGTTATGTTGTTACAGGAATACTTCACTGTTGTGCTCCTGAAACTTGTTTAATTGATGGGACCAAAGTAACATTGCCCACATGTTCCCCTTTTCAAAAACGATGCAATGGAGGAGGACAACATCTCACTACAACAAAATGAAGCTATTGCAGCATTTTAGAAGCGACACTTTTGGAAATTGTTGCCTTTTAGACTTCAATAATAATAAGGCAACATTTTATTATGTAAGTGTTGCATTTAAGGATCTAACGCAACATTATTTTATGAGTGTTGCATTCATTTGGAAAAAAATACAACATTTTATAAAAGTGTTGCACTTTTTAAACAAAAATTACAACACTTTGGTTCCAAATGATGCAAATCTTATTCAATCACGCAACATTTCAAAAAGTGTTGCACAACATTTCGGAAAGTGTTGTGTTCACATACGTTTGCCACAAACTCTTCAATGTTACTAAACTGTTTAGGCTTCAATGTTAGTATATGAGATTGATAGGACAGGTTTAGAAAGTTACTTAATTTGTTAATCACACGAAACACCCAGATTTGGATCAAGAACATATTAAGATGACAAAATGATTTTAACTTCAAATATAAGTATAAACACTTGATTCAGCAATCACAAACTCGAGTACTAAGTAGAACACTGAAACAATAAAAATCACATTAACATGATGCATATTCAGACCTGAACAACTATGGGGACAAAAAATCTCAGTGTGTCTGAGAATGATTATTGTAATGACTTTTAATTACCTAATATCCATCATATAATTTCTACACTTGAAATTGCCTCCTTGAACTTCTATTATCAGTTTCAGTCATTTACATGTGCTTCTTCTCAACTGCAGCCTCCTTCCATCTTTGTCATTCGACAACCTTAGTTGTACTCGCCATTTCTGTCATATATCTACAAACAAGCTAAAATTATTACTGATTATACTAACTAAGTTTACAAAAAAAATATAACATAAGCCACCAAATATGTACTTTTAACAGCAGTTATATCTATTGCGACGTAAACTAATAATAAAATATTACTGTGAAGATATAAGAACAAGGCTATATTCTCAAAGACACCGCTAACTAATAACCATTTTTCGCCAGCAACTAAGAGCATAAGCAGATACATGACCAAGAACAGGATCGTAATGACCTGTGAAGCTATGTAATACATACACTCAAAGACACAAACTCTGCAATGTTACTCAACATCAAGTTTGATCTCTTCCCCCCCACTTGGTAAATCCCTTCTTGATTTGCTTGCATTTCTTCCACGAGACACTTAGAAGACACCTGCATGAAGGGACAACATACATTAATCGAAATGTAGCTTACAACATCAACCGTGGATTAAACAAGCTCTATTAGACAAACAGCCCCCTTATCTTGTTTAGCACCACACCATGTATAAGTCAAGGGACATTAACTAGATACATGAATAGAGATAGAAAAAGATGACAAGATTACCACTTAATCAGCCTCTCATGTAAACTTTCATTTCAAAACCATGACAAACAACAAATCTGAAGCACCTAACTTTGACGTCTTGCTGTAAATTCACAACTTGGATTGGTATAATAAGAAGTAGAATTTGAGACGGGTAATCCAAGATCTATACTAAGAAAGTGCACAATCTAAAATGAAGATATGAAAACCACCCTGAGAGCACCAACCCACTGAAACTCCCAGGCTCCAAATTGCAAAGTCTAACATTGAGAAAATTTGAAAGAGTTTAATTACATTTTCTAAACTATAACAAATAGTAACTTAGACATGCTAACATTTCAAGTGAATTTACCAAATACTCAAATTGCATAACGAGAACATCACCAACAATGTTACTTCTAATACCACATGTTTTTAACTAAAAAAATCTATACGAATCCCACATTTACAGGAAAATCCGAACATGTGTTTTAAAAAATGCTTACAGCTTCTTATCAAGTATCAAACTTTGGAAAAAATTGTTACAAATGCAAGGCATCAACTTATACCAAGATGTGCTCAACATTGAAACTTGTGACATGGTAACAAGTAACAACATATAGTTGGAACTGTTTAGTTGTTTATGCTCAACCAGGCAACCATAGAAATAGAACGTACCAATCCTTTCTATAACATTAAAGCCTATCTAATCACTAAAAAACCTAAGTACCTTAGTAAAGCTAAGCATCGGGCCAAAACCGTACCGAACCGAGCAAACCCGAACCGAACCGAAACCGAGGGCAGAGAAATATGCAAACCGAGACCGAACTGATGGACCACCGGGTTGTTTTGGTTTTTATCTGGTCGGTTCGGTCGGTTCTTCGGGTTGCTGTTGTGAGAACCGAGCAAACATAAAAGCATATCATTTTTTATTAAAAAGGATTTTGTCTGCAAAGGTTGATGCACTTTTTTTTTCCACCAATAGTCGTATTGCTTTTGATTTTTTTTCCACCAACTAACTGCCATAACAAGGTTGATGCACTTTATTTTTTTCCTTTTGGTGACAATGAGACTATCTATACAAAGGTACAAAACTACAATGAATCATGCAAAGCTACATTTCACTAGACAGCAAACTACAATGAGCATTTGGTGACAATGAGCCATTTCAAATACAGATAACTACAATGAGCCATTTCAGAACATATACAGAAAATTACAGAAAACATTTTTTTTCCTTTTGGTGACAATGAACCATTTCACTAAACGGCAATTACAATAAATCATGCAAGCTTAAACGTATACAAAACAAGGAAAATACAAGCTAAATCAGACCAAGCATCCATACTGAGACAATGAGACAAATCCTTATCATCCTCTTGATAGGAACCAAGAAGGAAAAAAAGTGCAGTAGCAAATTAGCAAAAAGCCCAAGTGCCCAACTACCTTCTTGATACCTTTTTCCAGTAGCTTGGAAACAAAATAGGAAACAAGAACATGTTTTAAGTCTAACCAATCACAGTAGCAAAAAAAACAAGAAAGAGACATTACAATAGTTTGGAAACATTTTTAGGACATGCAAAGTTAGAACTTGGAAACTGAAGTAGCAAGCTAGCAACAAGCCAACAACCTTCTCAAAGCAACTTGTCATAGTAAGGTTTTTAATTTCTTCCATCCAAAGAACATATCTTAAAACAACTTGTCACAGTATGAAAACACATACATAAATGTACACATATAATACAATTTATTGCAAAAAATCCATTTAGACATTTCATCGAACACTTGGCATCCACAATTTGCAAATGTGTAACAAATATAAGTGGCAAACAAAGACAACCAGTAATTGAAATTTAGTATGCAACGAACAGGTGTATATCGAGAAGAAGTCTACAACACCACCAATAAAATCATCAAATCGTAATATTGTATTAGCTTGTAAATGGTAGTGGTGAATGGTGACGCAGTCAGAAGGGTGATTGTGGTGGGTTATCATGGTTTGGACACTTGTAAGTGGTTGAGAATGGATATGAAGAAACGTGGTGTGTAACTGTCAACTATGGGTGAATACTTTGGCGGGAGATTACCTTTGGCGGGGAAAATTACCGGGCTGTGAAAATATGACCAAATTACCTGTAATTTGGCGGGGGAATAAGCGGGCTATCTAAACATGGACTCTTAAGGGGGTGTTTGTTTAAGCTTAGGCTTACGAGCTTATTTGATTTCGGCTTATATTTTACAAGCCTCGATGCTTTATATTTATATTGAGACTTATAAGCTTATGTAAGTTTACTATATCATAATAAAATTATATAAACTCATAAGAAATAAGCCATAAAATTAAAGCTTAAGACATATAAGCCAAAAAAATAATAATAATAAAAATAAGCTCATAAACCACATATAAAAATAAACAAACACCGTCAATTTTTATATTCTATTTGAAAATTTGTGACACTACCATTTGTAGTGTACAATATTTGTAAATAAAAAAAAAAAAAAAAAAAAAACTAGCGTCTTGAGTTGTAACAATGTGGATAATCACACGTAAATGACACTTTTTATAGTTATCGAGAAGATTTTCGTTTGTGCTTCACTAAAGACTCATTTACGTGTAATAATGTTATGGTCATATGATATATAAAGCAGTTTTTCTCGATGACTGAAAGGTTCATTTTCTAATCCAAAGACACTATTTTTTAATGAAATATAAGAACTTATAACATAAAAACGGATATGCCAAATCTTATCGCGCGGTTCCCCCCGATAGAGAACTTCGTCTCAATTTCTCATATTGCTTGCACTTAGCTCGAGTGGAGTTTGGTATTTGCACAGGTCAGGCAAACAATATCTTGGATGGATTAATCTATATCACATTACAACATGAGAATATAAGAATATGAGGCTTCCAGAACCCGTGCGATACACAAAGGTTGTATGTACGTGTTCTGTGTGTAATGTTTGTGCATATGATTGAATATGTGTAGATGTTATGCACAAAGTTTGTATCTAAGTATTCATCGCGTAATATTAGAGTAAATATTCATACAACAATCTATAACTAAGGCTGCTACGAGAGATCTTTGTTAATTGTCAGTGATGCTTCCAGAACCCGTGCGATACACAAAGGTTGTATGTACGTGTTCTTGTCAGTGATGGCATTGAGCCTGATAGTTAACGATTCAGGGAAAGTTTGACTTTGGTTGATAAGGACTTCAGCTTATCTGTTCAAACTTATCCCGCCTTGTCCCGCTCTTTCTTCAATCTTCATAGCCTTCAGTCTTCAGTCTTTAGTTTGTCTTCAGTGTTAGTAGTTGGTGAGGAGTTTCGGGATTCAGTGAGTTATTGTCATCACTCACTGAATCCACTATCTTCTTCTTGACTCAGTCTTCACCCCTTAAGTTCCGCCTTAATGAGTTGAGAGACTTCTTCTTTGTCTCTTACTGAGTATCCCGAAGACAGCTCACTGAGTGACTATGCGCTCAGTGACTTCTTAGTGTTTAAGGGACTAAACACTTAGGGTATTTTCTATTCAAATCCTAGACTTAAGGGTTTTGGGTATTTACTGAACCCAACAGGAACAAAACCCCAATATTCCCAAACCACATCAAGGAACGTGGGCGCACTTGTGGATCCCTCTCATAAATCCTATATTTCTTCATAGGATAAGAAGACGGTGGTTATGACCATATTAATCAATGGTCTTGTCCACTTCCTCTCGTAAACACATGATAAGAGTAAATATCCGGAGGCCTCACGACGTAAAGTGATGAAGGCCTAGTTTGAGACCATAACAGATCCAAACATAGATTTTTTACGAAGATCTAAAAGGATGTTTAACAAAATTTGTATGGAGATTGGAATAAGTGTTATTATTTGGGTAATGTATATAGAGAATGTTTGCATAAAAGAAAAAATAAACACAAACGCAAATAGTGTACTTATAGGGAAATTTCCTAACGCAAATTTTATCGATATATTGATTTTATCAAAACGACATGATGTTTTGTCGCATTACCTATCGCAATGAATCGATTGTTATCTTACTGATATCGATTTTGTTCCAAATGTACTATTTAATATCGTGTAACATCGTTAAGACTATAGCTATAGAGTCTTTAGGAAGATCTTGTCAGTTTCATGTTCTCAATGCATGATATGAAAAGAGAAATGGTAGTCTTGGTATGGATACTCAAGAGTGCATTTATGAAGCACTTGAGTGAGAGAGTGTGTATAATGAAGCACCTTTCATCAAACTTCCCTTATCAAATTGCAATGAATTTTAAAAATCTCATTTTGGTTTTTCAATAAGTTTAAATCAGCGTGGAAACCTGACCCGTGCACCCTTTTTGTGTGTTGACGCACCTTTTTTGTTTGTTGACGAACTGTTCCCTAAGAACCAAACCTCAAGCAATGAGCACATATGTGAGTGACATTTTCGAATTAAACACATAGGTTATTTTCCAAAAAAATTCATTGACTAGTCAACTCTACAATTGAGGCAGAGGACTTATACCACTAGAGAAATGCCGCGGTAGGGGACTAATACCACTAGAGCAATATCCTAGTACAATTTTCAGTTTTAATGATGTGATAAATTGACAATTTAATTTTGTGATTGACTAACTGTTAAATAAGCCTAAATTATGTGTTTGGGTAAGCTTATATGAGTGGGCTTATGAGCTTATAAAAAGAGGTTTTGATAATCTCAAATTTTGTGGCTTATTTGAAGAGGGGATGACTTATATAAAGATTTTATATAAAAAGACTTTTATAACCTTATTTAATAATTACACTCATTTAATGTTCATGTATTTTTTGGTCATTTTATTTCATTAATATTGATAAGCTAAATCAAACAATTAACAAGGGTTTACTAGCTCATGATATATAAACCATAAACCGCTTATATAAGACTAGAAGGGTACCCGCGCAATGCGGCGGCGGGTACCCGATGACTATTTTGTAGCGAACAAATGTTTTGAGGTGGTGATGTGATGAGATGGTGGTGACAGCGGCGGCAATAAGTATAGTTATATGTGTTTGCTTACCCGTTTAGTGAATTCGTTTCACAACACTTCGAATGTATATGTGTTAGTTGTAAGTGTTTGTTTGGGTTACCCGTAACTTTCACGCGACATCATTATTCCCGCATATAAAAATACCCTCGCAATCTCTTACGCGTCAAACACTCCCCCAAAAGTATATGATTTTGACGAATCAAGATTATATTAATTGGAATAAATGAAATAAAGGTTAAAGTTGTAAAAATTTGAATAAAAATAAAATAAACATACTAAAAATATAAAAACTAAAAACTCATAAAAATATATTAAAATGAATGTTGAATTAAAGAGCATAAAATTTTAGAAAATATGGTGAAATTAGATTATAATATAAATAAGTAGATAAAAATATATTTTAATTTGAAAATAAAGATGAATTTTTAGTTGAGAAGTGACACATGTCATTTTATAATTGGAGCTCCTTATCTTAATTTTTGGTGGTTAGGAGTTAGACTTGGAGTTTGTTAGAAATTAGGCTTGGAGTTTGTTAAGAAGTGACACATGTCATCTCATGATTGAAGCTCCTTATCTTAATTTTACATGCATTATAATATATCTTTCCATAATAAGCAAGTAAAAATGTCTGAATTTTTAAGCATTCTAATTTTAGAAGGCCTAAATGCATTATAAAGTAGTATAGGTAGATAATCATAAGTCCAATTTATAAGCTTAGCCAATGACACTAAAAAAATTAAGAAAAAGAAAAAGAAAAAGCCAAGTGTCGTCTTCTACTCACTCACGGTTCATTCCATTCATCATGAAAACTGTAAATAAGAAACTACCCATTTTTTCCTCCACACACACTCTACTTCCATCGCCTTCAACCTTTTAACCGAGTCACTCTCTAGAAGAAGCATCATCTTTGTCGGCATCACAGGTTAAATCGTAAAACTTATCTATTATGCTTAATTTATCAATTTGGGCAAAATGGAATTTAATTTATCAATTCGGTCTAATTTTAGCCCTTTATGTAGTTTTCAATAAATATTACGGTAGTATGATTTTGGCAATTCATGTACTTGTTTTACAATTGCTAGCTTCACCATCCTCCTTCGAGTAACTGTGTTCATTAGTCACTAAATTTTAGCATTTAATTAATTTTTTTGGTTCAATTGTATATCGTTGTGAAAAAACGGAAATATGAACATGTTTTGTGTATTTGAAATGAGGCAGAATTGTTTTGTTACTTATCTCAATTGCCCCAAGTTTCATGTGAATTTGACTTTTGAAAGTCAATTATCATCTTGCTGTTAGATAGATGCATATATAGTTACTTAGGCAGTTAGGTGTATACTTTTGTGCTTCTTGTGTATTGTGTATATATGCATTTCGTAAGGAATAAGACTGAAACTACTTTTATCATAATCATTAATACCGATTTTTTATCTTGCCCAACACCTAAAACGGATTAAATTTATAATTCTACCTGTACATTTAACTAGGGGTGTTATCGGTTAGGGTTATTAGGTTTGTCGGGACGGGTTGAATTGGCTTTTGAAATTTTAATAAATGTGACCCGCAAACCGACCCGATTAGGAATCGGGTTATCGGGTTCGAGTGGGAATCGGGTTGGGTTATGTCGGGTCGGGTGATTCGGATTATCAGGTACAAACATCAACATTTTAATATAACTTTTAAAAAATGTGAAACAATATGATACATAAACCAAGCAGTAAAGTATTACTACACCAATTTTCATATATCTGTAAAAGTTATAAATGAGTATTATGTTGACAATCTCATGATCTGTTTACTTATTTGGATTTTAATGACTATTCTCTTAGCTAAATTGATGACACAACAGGTTCATATCCCTCGGTGTGATGGCTGAAAAAGTAGATATAACCATTAGTCACCTTGCATTGATTATATTCATTTGTTCTCATTATACACAAACTAGGCTTCTACTTGTGCAGTTAATGTCCGCCCTGCATGTCACTTCTTGGAAGATTCACAAAAAAAGTCTAGGCCAGAGGGAAGTAATGAACTTGCATACACCATATATGAAAATGAAACATGTGTAAATTTGCATAATATTCATGTTACAAGTTTTTATGAAACTAATATTTTGACATAAAGTGATGGAATTTCGATCTGTTAATGTCACTATCATCTTTATGGTTTCCACTAACTGATCAAGTAATATTCTGTTTAATACATTTATAGCTAGAGTCGCTGAAAGAATTCGGCCCATAATTGACGAGGTTGGTTATAGGAAAAAGATACCAGTTTTCGTGTATGTTTTCTTTGGTGAAATTTCGACCCATTTACCTATAACTGGGTTGATTAGGATTTTGTTTTATTTCAAATGGGTCAGGGGACATGGTCAAACGGCTGAAAGTCTCCCAAGTTTATCTATAATGTATAAAACCTTTTAAATAGTTTTGCTCTAATAATTAAGATAATAATTGTAATACTATTATTTTTGTAATCATGATTTATTAAAACGACAAAAAAGTGTTTACGGATCAACCCAACCTATGCTGTATTGACCTATACCAGTGACCGTTTCAACCCTGACTCGTTTTGACTTGTTGCCCAACCTGACCAACCAGCCCATCTTTTCACATTTACAAGCACATGATCCTTGTTGCAGTAGTTTCTGTTCTTTATGTTTGGTAATAAATATGTCGATCAGCTAACTAAGAAGATTAATTTTTCATGCTTTAATGAAAATCTTTTTTTTAGCTTTTGTTTTACTTAACATGTTGATACGTGGTTTCCACACACATGATTTTTGTGCAGGCCGTTAAAATCTCAACTCTTGAAAACACTCAATTCATATCACTTCCACTTGCTATATATCCTCAATTGGTCGATAAGCTTGTCACCTTTCAGAATACAATATCAAAGACTTCTACTTTATCAGGTATGTGAACAAAATTACTCCTGATATAAGCTCCTGTTAATCTATTTTCCTAATTTTGTCTTTGATTTGTTGATTCGGTTTTTTTTCACCTCAATATTTGACATAACAACCGGAAATATAACATTAGAAGATTTTTTTAATATATTTTTTCCCAACATAATCATGTTCTTTAACGGAAACCGGGCTCTATAACCGGGTATAAAGCCCGTTTCTAAAACAGGGCCCTATTTGTGTTTAACAGAGTCCCCACCCTTTACGACCCGTTTGAAAAATCAGGTTTTTTATGACCTTTTTCAACATGGCTCTCTGAACTTTTTTGTAGTAGTGAGCTGATAAGGAAGGTGGATGGCAACTTGACATCAAATCTGGTCCAAGGGATCATATGGGCTACTAGAAGCTGAAATACTCAGGTTGGTTGGAATTCAAAGATCAGAAAGGATCATCATAAAAGAAATAAGCTTGAACTAGATGCAAGGTGCAAAGAAGTTGACAACAAGCAAGACAAGTTAGTTGAAAATGGTATGCAAAAGCATATAGAAAAGTATGGAGGTGCCCGACTGTTATTAGCATGAGTTATTATCGAAGTATTGTAGAAGGTATGAATTCGTAATTCATATTCTGTTTGATACTACATGATGCAATAGTAAATGTGACTTTCGTATGTAGTGCTAGTTTGACCATGAGGATTATATATCTCTTGACATTAGTCGCGTATTAATTTTGTAAGCATTAGAGGATATGAAATATTTATATAGTCATAAAAGATAACTATTTTACCACGCCCCATCCCCGTAAGGACCTAAAACTTCATGTAAGCTATAAGGTTTGCTGGTTTATTTTTGTATTGATTGGGGTTTTCAAAGAACTACTTGAATGATATTGTACAGATTTATAAGAGGGTTTTTTTTTTTTTTTTTTTTTTTTTTTAAATAATTAAATATACTTGGTAACTATTTTACTAATGCAGCTATCCTTTTTATTCTAAGATATGAAGAAAAAGGCTAATCTTATACCGTTTTCATGTATAGCAGGCTACATTGCTTTGGCTTACTTTACCAACAAAAAGTTGTACGTGGAGAGCTGCAAAGAAGATGTCAAGATTTCTAGGATTTGATTAGATAACTTTTCTTTCTACCAGTTAATGTATGTTAGCTATTTTACATTAAACAAATCGGTCAATGTACAATATAATATTTTGTATTGTATTAAATTATTTCTATTATTAAATGGAAGTATCAATTTATATATTAGATTCCCGAAAAACTATGCATTATAAACATTCAACATTTGTGTTGCATGAAATAGAAGTGCTACAAATCATTAGAAAAAGTGTTGCACTAATATGATAAAACACAAAAAAGTGTTACACTTGATACATTAAAGTGTTGTATGCTCAGTGGTTCTAGATGAATAAGTGTTGCACATCAACGTGAGAAGTGTTGTTTTTGAATTTAAGAGTGTTGCGTTTGTTCGTAAAGAATGTTGCATTTGAGCGTATAAGTGTTGTACTTGAGTGTAAAAAGTGTTGCATTTTATTTTAAAAGGTGTTGCACATTCAAATATCGCAATTGCTAAACATGGGCAACACTTTCAATAAATGTTGCATAATCCAATATAAGTGTTGCATATACCTAAGGCAACGTTACATAACGTAGCACTTGGTAAAGTGTCGCATAATGCATAATGCAACATTTTAAAGGCATAATACAACACTTTATTGGTGTTGCTTTAACTTCATTTTCTTGTAGTGTCTCATTCGAAAGAATAAAGAGGCTGCGGACGTTAGGTGGTGCTGGGAAGACGAGGAGCTTATCATAAAAAAGTGGTTACAAGGTGTTGGGTTTATTGATTTGATGATGCAAAACAATAAAGAATGAAACATCAAGGGCTTAAAGTGACAAGAAGGAAATCTACAAAAAGATAGAAGGACTTGCTTGCAAAAGAAGATTTATTATTTAGTCCTTAGTAGAGATTTGTAAACCCTAATCCTCTAGTATATAAAGAGGACATGGGATGTAGGTTTTCACAGATTAAGTATTCCAATATGTAGATGTCTAGTAAAGGTGTGTGTGTCTAGGGCGTGTGGTCTTGTAAACGCCTAGACTAGAGTTAGTTTAGTTAACCCCCAAGATCAAAGAAGTATTTGATCCCTGTTACATTTAGGTAACACGATATTAATATAATTGGAGGTGATTGTGAATGAAACCTTGTGTCAATAACATTGATGTTTGTATAATTCCACTGTGCATGTTCTTTATCTATGTTATTGTTTAACCCTAAGGCTGAAAATGATCTCATGGAGTCTATCAAACTCCATAATTGGTATCAGAGCTTGGGGAGCTCGTTACCTAGGGATTCACAAGGCTTCTTGGCGAAAAAGAAAGAAGAAAATCAAGTATACGCAAAATTCTCAACTTTCTGCAGCACTGTTTTAAAAACGCAATAACTTTTTCGTTAGCCGTTGGATCATGACGAAAGTTTTGGTGGACGTTCTATATATATTCATCTAAATTTACACCGAAGGGATCGTCAATTGGAGCTTTCAGTAAAAAGATATACTATGTCGAAGTCTGCTGCTGAAGGGTTTTTCAGAAATTCGATTTTTAGGGTTTTCATGCATATTCAACTTCTTGAATTTGTTTTACTTGTTCTAATTCTTGATGGAGGTTGTTTATACATTGTGTGGTGTTTATGATTCATGGTTAGAATCAGCTTTGATGGTCTTTTGATTGAAACCACTGCTAGTGTTTTCTCGAAACCACTGCTAGTGTTTTCTCAAAACCACTGCTAGTGTTTTCTTGAAACCACTGCTAGTGTTTTTCTCGAAACCACTGCTAGTTTCTATACGTATCCACTGCTATACTATTTTGATTCTACTGCTCGAATGCTTGTTTGTAGTGCTTATCGGATGACGAAGGATTTTTGATTCTCTTATGGTTTTGGACTTGAGGGGAAGTCGAGCATGACGATTGTTATGGATTTTTTTTTGCGACACACACATGATATTGGTTCACACACAGGAGTTTGGTTTTTTTTCTTAAAGGATTTAAAAATCTCGTTTTGGAAATTTATTGAATAGGTGATTACGAAGATGATTGATCATAACATATTTGATATTGTAGTTGAGTTACACAGATTCGTGCTCTTATCATATCTCAAAGTGGGTGTTACACTTTGGAGATAACTTGTTCGTGCTTAAAGGATGTTGACGAAGACTTGCAAAATCTAGTTTTCATAGGTCAAGGGATGGATGGATGAAGACCTAGTTAACTATCACTTAAAGGAGTTACATTGTAGTGCTCAGTGTCTCATTGAAGATGAGGATTTTGTCAAGAGATTGCGGTCTACTTATATGGTGTTAGTATAAGTTTGGAATCACGTGGATAAACAAGACATAAGACACAAGTTTGGGTTATTCTACTTCTTTATCAAGTTTGTTATATTTGGTTTTCTTCACAAGTGATGATTACAAGGAGCTTACAGATTTGAAGAATCATTTGATGTTCATGCACCACTCAAGGGGAAGTTTCTACTGCTTACATTCTCTATTTTTTGATAACAAAAAGGGGAAGAGATGTTGGAGTGGCATGGCATGGATTAAGGGGAAGACAAGAATGTTTCATTCATGGTGAGATTTAACAATCTCAACTTCTGCTACTTCGTCTAGGGAAGTTCGCACAAGAACCGTGTTTGTTTTGTCATCATCAAATAGGGGAAGATTGTTGGGTTTATTGATTCGATGATGCAAAACAATAAAGAATGAAACATCAAGGGCTTAAAGTGACAAGAAGGAAATCTACAAAAAGATAGAAGGACTTGCTTGCAAAAGAAGATTTATTATTTAGTCCTTAGTAGAGATTTGTAAACCCTAATCCTCTAATATATAAAGAGGACATGGGATGTAGGTTTTCAATAAACTGACTTAAACAAAGACTTATTAAGTATCACGCGGAATTTAATACTTAATCTTAAGAAGAAGAACAATAAACATTCAACACCTCAATATTATTATTAATACGAATACTCTAACCAGTATTAGGGTTTTACAACCTTGAAGTGTATCGACCTTAGATATAAAACATACGTATATCTAATCTAACCTAGGACCTCCTTTTATAGGCTAAGGAGTCCTTTACATAATACAATACGTAACCTACAAGATAAATATCTTTTCCATATTTATCCCAGTTGATTGGACCATTCATTTTTGTGAACAAGTTATCATGACTGATGACTACACCATGGCATGGCCTACATGCAACCCCAATCGCAAGATCTGCGATGGAGGAAAATTCCCTGAACCTAAATGGCTCAAACGCAAGGAATGGGCATGTTTTGACGAAGATAAGAGAAGCAAAGTAGGATACAGGAGGATCTCATTTGAAAATTAGTTACGAGTAAAGTTTGGATATGTTAAAATAAAATGGGGTGAAGAGGCTAAATTTCGTTGCGAATGGGCACAAGCTAATTTTTTGCAGAAAAGATACACCATGACTCGGTTTATTTCTCCACATGTTTGGGACCAGCCTTCTTCAAATAAAAATGACGTGGAGGAAGTCGGCCAAGTCCACAGGCCCCTATAGAGCCCTGCGGCTCTGAGTCTAACTTAAAGACTCGTAAATAAAGAAAAGTGCTCTTTCGGGAGACAACCTGAATTATCCCTTTCTTTTGTTTTATTTCCATTTCTGTAGGGTTTTGTGTTTTCTAACCATTTTTGCAGGAAACGAGGAAGAGATTGCTGTTGCTGTTGCTGATCTGATCCTAGTTACGGCGTAACTCATCTATGTTATTACACCGTAACCAACCTTTTGTAGCAGAATTATTAGACGCATTACCAATTACGGCGTAATACCATCTTAGTGGTTACGCCGTAACCATTCGCTTTGCAGCTTATATCAGGTTTTGCCAGTTACGGCGTAACTCCCTCAAGGAGTTACGACGTAACCTTCCTCTGCTTTAATTCTTTCATTTCAAAACACAATAACCTTGTATTAGTATTTTAAATGAACTTTGTGGGTGTGTTCCCTGTAAGCCCTCATGAGACTTCACTCGTCCACTTGGGACACCAAGTGGTTTAAAAGGCTTGTTGCATATGCTAAATGCAACCATTGATCCTACAAAAGTGAGTTAGGTTTGTTTTTCATTTTTCATTTTTTTTCTTTTTAGAATTATGCTTGTCGGTAGTGTGATTTCAGGGATTGAAGTTTGTTCATAATGCTTATACGAAGGCACGTCTTTTTTTCGTGGGCCTTCTTTCTTTTTGGAGCAAATTTTAGGGAAGTTCTCGCTCTAATTCTACTTTTCTCTTCACCTTTATTTAATGCTTAGTACAAAAGGAACTTTGTACAATTCAAGTGGGGGGGCGGGAGTAGAATTATCTCTTTAACATTATTTTGCCCTAGTTTTTCTAGTTTATTTTGAAAAATTATGCCATTTTCAAAATTTTGACATGTTTTTTTTAACCTAACTAGATTAGACCTTAGCCGAGCACATACAGCCCTTGATATTATATGGTGAGATTAGCCTCATCCGTTTCCAATATTTTACCCCAAATCCACCAAATTATGAGTGTGCCAGTAGCTTGTAAACTTTAGAACTTGGCCTTTGCATCATTTCGAGACCATAGACGAGGTATGTTGAGTTAGCTCGATGTATTTGGACTTTTCAGTTTTAGAAGGCAATATTATAGGATTATCACCCAAATAGCCTACCATTGTGTTTCTATCGATTAGTCACCTCGACTTCTCGACCCCCATGTGAAACCCTTTTGTTGCACTCACCTTTAGTGCAAGATACCCCTAGATACACCCATCTGACCATTCCTTTAATTTTGTTAACCCAATATATTGTTTCGATACACCTATACACCTTAGCCTACCCTATAGTCTTTATTTGTGATTGGGAAGTCATCATTTGCCTAAGTTCAAGGTTCAATTGGAAAGGTTCGGAAATCACACTTTCGTCGACGACATATTCCTGAAGATCATTGAAGACCCCCAAATTCCCATTGTTCATCTCAAGTGGGGAGATATTATGTTTAGTTATCATTGTTATGATTCAAAAAAAAATGATTCGAAAAAAAAATGTTATGTTATTTAGTTATTGTAAAGTGCGATGTTATAAGCACTATGTTATGAGCTTTATAGATTTAGTATCGAGGAGGCCACCTCGGTCGCATTTGAAGAATGGAGTTGGTAATTATGACAACAGTTGAAGAAAAGGTATTGTGCCCATCACGACGTCCTCTAATGACACATTTACCTAACATTTCATGATCCAGTTTTTTGACTTCAAAACTTGAACTTTGGGCGGACGGTAAGTGGTGATGACTTGGTTATAGATTTAGACTACCTGCTTGTTTTTTATTTTACACCATTTATATATACCATGTCTTATCCTACCCTTTAGTCATGAAGCATGTCTAGGTGATGCAGCGAGCAATGTTTGGTGTCTTGGCCATGGATTTGGTCATGTATCATTGATTTTGTCCACTTCGCCGTGACATGTTAGTAATGACGAGTCACCCCTTAACCTTTGTTGTGTCTACCCATATTTCCTTCGAGAATTGTTTAGCCCTTAACTCTAGTCGTGGAGATTTGTTTAACCGCCAAGCTTATGATAGAATACATGCTATGACTGTGCGATTCAGTGATCACCCCAAAATTGACACTTAGAATAGTTGAGAGATTTGAGTGTTTCGTTCCCATTTCGTGAGGTGTTCGACTTTGTTTTATTCTAGCATAAGAGATTTATAAACTTATATTTTCCAGGTTTTGGGAGATATCTTTTTAGGAATCTTTCTAATAAAGGTCTACTTGAGGGCAAGTAGAGTTCAAGTGAGGGGATATTTGATAACATCAAATAGTCCTGAATATTAAGTGTCAATTTCCCCCAATAATGCTTGTAATTTATATCATTTATATGGATTTACGCTTGTTTTCCATTGTTTTTCACTTTCAGGTAATTTACGAGCATTGGAGCTTAAGAGACGCGGAATTGGAGAAATATCAAAAGATTCATCATAGTATGCTGACTTTGAAGAAGTTACGGCATAACTCATCTCTCACATTATGTCGTAACTAAAGCGTGACTCAGAAAACCAACTCATCAGAAGGTTACGGCGTAACTCTTTCCAAAGGCTACGACGTAACTACATTAGGTCAAATGAGGATCCACGTCGCTGATAACTACGTCGTAACTATTCCACCAACTACGGCGTAACCAAGTTTATTGAAGACTACGGCGTAACCACTAATAAGGTTACGCCTTAACTAGCAGATCTATTGCAAAATACGAAGGAATTGATGGTTACGGCGTAACTCTTATATTAGTTACGCCGTAACCCAGATCTGGCCTATAAATACCCCACGAATTCCAGCATTTCTAATCATCTCATTCCACACACAACAACCAGAGATCATGGGAAAAAGCCAAAGGTAGGTCTAGAGGAGCATACGGAGCTGTCTCCAAGGGAGAAATCACTCCCCTACGATAAACATTAGCATTTTATCTTTTCTTTACTTTCGATTCATGTATTTTGTAACTTTGAATATTGAATTGATTTGTATGGTTAATATGAGCGGCTAAGCACCTCTTGGTGTTGGCCTAGTTATGATTCCTTAATTGTTTTGTTTGCGTTTACATTACTTCCGCATAATTATTGCTAAGTGTATGCATGCATAGTTTATTGGTAGCTACCCGTGTTTCGGTAGTTTTGAATGGCGGTAGAGGCCAATTGCCTAGGAGATATGACCAACTGACCCTAGGTGAGCGGACTGAGACGGGAAGGGTAAGATATGACCAACTGGCGACCCTTTCTACTAGTGCGATTTGACCAACTGATCACCTACCGTTTGGATGAACTTAAGAATTAGGGGGTGAGTGTTTAAGTTGCTAACGCCCGGGTACTCACTATTATAAATCTAGCATGTAGCGGTACTTAATGACTTCACTTAGGGGACCAGGAACAACAGGACTTATGAGGGGAAACCTGACTTCTCCTGTGGTGGCATCTTTGCTGATAGGTTGGGAGAATTGACCAAATGATGTCCTCTCGACTTTGACCCCACCTGAAGTAATTGGAAGTAAGTAGACTGATAAGGTTTTAAAATGTACCTTTTTGAGGGGTCGTTTAAGCCCTTATTTGATCACTTTTGTATCCGTTATTATTTAATATCGTTTCTTTTCACTTTTTAGGTCTCTTGAAGGCAAATTACTGGAATGGCACTTATTTGGACGAAAAGGCGCGGATATACGAAGAAAATGGCCAAAGTCAAGAATCGAGACACTCAAGCTGCTAAAACACAAGGGGACGGCGTCACTGCTTAACTGCGACGCCGTCGCATCACTTCTGTGACGGCTCAGTAGCCAAATTGCTTATTTTCAAGTGAAGGTGTCAGGCTTTAAAAGAGTAGGTCGTCACAACTCAGACGGCCTAGATTTGATGCAGACGGCGTCAGAGACTGAAGGGGACGGCGTCACAAGCATAAGGTGACGTCGTCGCAAGACTAACGTGGCCAAGATGAAACCCTAATGACGGCGACCCGACGGTGTCACAAATCATAAGGTGACGCCGTCGCGATTGTAATCTTATTTATAGAATCCGAATTTTTTAGTTTTAGTGTGTAGTCTTTTGGAGTAAAAACCTAAACCGAACCAAGGCTGTCTTGTACAGTATTTTAGGGTTCCAAACCCTATCTTACATCAAGATAAGTGTTTTACTTCATTAATTCAATTATGTCTTCAATTACTTGTGTGTATGCTTGCATGTTCTCCATGTCCGGCTAATTTACTTGTGTGTTTGCTTAGGGAATACGAAACTTAATTATTGAATATTGATTGGTTGTCTCTTATCTTAATTGTTAATGATCTAGTAATGCGATATGTCATTCGTTGTGTAGTTAATGCTTGATTAATCTTTGTGAACCTTAGACTATAACACCTAGAGTAGTTGTAGGCTAACCATCCAAATAGTACCTTAGAGTTAGAGTTTATAATTCCTAGAGATTTTATAGACAAGACCCTTTGGTAGTTTCAAAGAGTTAGGGACAAACACATACCGACACACAACGCGATTAAGAATAAGGACGTGACAATTCAACCATCAATAGGAGATAATTAAGGAGTAATAAAACCTAAGTAAACACATCTTTAAACTATCATACGAGCACACAATAATTAGACATAGACTACATACACCTTAGATTAGATAATTAGATAAGTAGAGTAATCGGTAGAAATACCAACCCCCAAATCCAAACCCCGAGATTCGTACCTTTCTAATTCCTAAAAAACATAAAAAGATAAAAAATAATTTTCCTCAACCTCAACCTTAACGTAGTAACTTCTCACTTGCATTCATATTCCCCTAGAGAACGATATCAATACCCGTGGCTTACCCTAATACTACACTACAACGATTAGGTTCACTGCCTAGGGTGTTATAAAACTTGCTCGAAGAAAAGGAAGTTCCTTTGACCCCGAACGATGCGTGTAGCGTTATCAAGTTTTTGGCGCCGCTGCCGGGGAATAGAACAGCTAGTTAGTAGTCCACCTCGTTTAGGTTTATTTGCTTGATTCCTATCAAGTAAACAAATTTCTCATTTTTAGCTTTCTCGTAGTCTATCCCCTTTCTTCGTGACCTTTGTTCATAAAATCCATCACTCACCATGATACGTGTCTTCCGCCGAAGATTCTTTACCCTACCCGTTCCCAATCTCGAAATTGAGAACGCAATCCCACAAAACCCCTCACCCATTCACCATTTTGGAAATCACCTAGGGCATAATAAGATAAATTGGCAACAACAAAGTCCTTTCTATGACTCAGATTCCGATGAGGAATTTGATTATGGTGAAGCACTTGACAGTGGGGAGGTCATCAATGAAGTTAGTTTTGAAATGGAGGAAGACCCCTCCCAATGTTTTGACCCTAGGTGTTGAATTGAGAAAGATGGTCCCTTTAACATGCAATTCCCTTGCAAAATAGGATTAGAAGGATGCTTACCTGAATTCATTCTTGCCTTTGAACTTAATCTCAAGGGACCTATACAATAAAATCAAGATCAAAGAGTTAACTTATCAAGGGAACAATGTTGTTGAAGCAGTCACTCATTTGCACGTGTTTGTTGGAAGCTTTGCTTATTTAGTAGAGTTCATGGTATTAGAAGACTTAGGAGAATTTATTGATAAGGACCTCACTCAAGTAATTTTTGGAAAACCTTTCAAAAGAATGACTAGGTTTAATGAACGGATGATTGATGGTCTAATTACATTCTCTGATGAATTTGAAGACTTTATCTACCAAATGCCACGCGCTCATCCTAGGTTTAAACATAGGGATATTGAGGCATGTAATAGAATGACCCCTATTCCATTGCTTAGTGAAAGGGATAAGCAAAGTGGACTTAGGTACCCATATGAGAAAACTAAGCAGTATTACAAAAATGCCTAGAATTAGGAGATGATTACAAAAAGAATGAAAGAACATTGGAATGGCTTAAGTATGAGCACGTGAGCGTGCACGAGACAACGTAGGAGCACGACTACGAGTCTAGCTACAAGACTCATAAATAAAGAAAAGCGCTTCGTGGGAGGCAACCCATGCTTAATTGTTTGCTTGTTAGTGTCATATATCTTTTATTGATTGCTTATTCTCATGTTTAAATTTGTAAAAATGCTTTATTTTGTTTTTAACCTCGTCTTAAGTGCATATAAAGGTATTTTACATAAAGGATAAGTGTAGGGAGGATTACACACGTTTTCAAAAGAAACGTAAACATGAGAATAACAATTAATTAAAAGATATATATGTGTGTTTGTTCGAGTCAAATGCTTGTATCGAGTCATAATAGATGTTTTGCAGAAATTTTTCCAGATTCTAAAGATGTAAATTTTCCAGAATTTTTTCCAGAAAATCGCAGACCAGTTTTTGTCAGGATAACCTGACAGCGTCAGGATCGCAACCTGACGGCGTCAGGAAGGAGTAAAAACAACAGATTACTTTTTTCTAGTTTTCTGAGCTACTTATAAATTTTTAGAATTTTCCAGGTCTTAATTTTCCAGAAATTCTGTAAACATCCATTCCACAAGCATTATATCCTAGTTTAGTAGAGTCTTATATATATTATTACCGCCGATTTTACGCGAAGGTTTCATTTGTTTTCTTCAAGTGTGCAGGTTTTATTTATCAAGATGAAGAAACATAAGATTGGAAGGAGATTTTCACGCATACATTCTTCTTGAAAAGGATTTAACCAACACTTTACACGGATCCTACCGAGCTAATCAGGGGAGTACTAGTTTATTTCATCTTTTATTACCTTCCATTATCATAACTTTGATACTTTCGGGGAACATTGGGGACAATGTTCAGTTTAAGTGTAGGGAGGGAAAATAAAATGGGAACTTTGAAACTATGCTTATCCTTGACTATTTGCTTTGTCCAATTGTATTTGTGTAATAAACCATGAGAAAATGTCGGTTAGGGTAATTTTGGCACCAAATTTAAAATTTTTCATGACATATAGGAGTGGGCCATTAGTCTTATCAAAAGCGTCTCACGGATAGGAAGTTATATGACTAGCACAAAAACCCTTTACCACCTAAATTCCACCCAAAATGTGAGGATCGCCCTTAGATTAGTAGGAATTGAAGCATTCGTCTTTAATGCTTAGAGTGTAAACCGGTAGTATATTAGATTCTAGAACTTGTTTTGTGATGCATCCCGAGATCGCTAGTAAGACTACACTTGTGTAGTTAGGAATAACTAGATGATAAGAGGCATTAGGATAACCCTTGTTTGATACCTGTAATATAATTACTTCTTTCACATCGGTTGAGTAATTCCCCCACACCCTTGCGTTGTACTCATCTTTAGTACACGATACCCCTAGTTAACCCCTTAGAGCCTATCCTTTTCGCGGTTCTCGTGATGTTTAGGTTTTTTCGGAATATCAATGAAGAGCATTGTTTACACCCCACCCCCAAATGTACACCCAAATCGCCTTAGCCTACCTTGTATGCACTCACTTTTAGTGCATTATTGTTATCACCCTAAAAACCCTTAGTTCAATTATCTAGTTGCTTGCATGAGTTGCTAAGTCGAGTCATATCCTTTGTACACAGTTTTGGGACGATTGGGACTCATGGGAAAAGTTAAAGTTTATAAAATGACTGGAAGGGAACGTTAATTCAAATTCCCTTATTTGCGTAATAATGTACTCCAAGTGTTTTGATCTTTTCAATTCGGGTCAAATTAGTGTTAGAGTAATAAAAACTCAAGTGTAGGGATGTGCCTATAAATCCCTATCATTTTGATGTTACCGTAGAGGATGGTAGAGTAAAAAGTATATGAAAAAAAAAAAAAAAAAAAAAAAAAAAAAAAAAAAAAAAAATCAAAAAAAAATAGAAAAAGAAAAAAGAAAAAAAAAGAGTGTTCAAAAAAAAACATACGGGCTACCATCCTACATCTATCTTTAAATTCATGTTTGTTTGTTTCAGTTATCTAGAGTCTATAGTGTCGAGTCTTGGCTTAGCAACGCCATTCTTCTTATGCTTGTAACATAGAGATTTTTGACTTGCCACCACTAAATAGCCTATCCCACCAAACCCTTTGTTTCCCTACCGTAAGCCTAACATTACAACCCTTTAAAGACCTCTTTGATAGTCTTACCTAGGTGCTTACGCCAAAGCGATGGAGGTTTGATCTATTCTCAAGCCTATGGTAATCTATGTACTAGGACCGGTTAATGAGTGTTTATCTTCCATTTCCAACTTGTTATATTTCATATACACCCGAGAGATGTGAGTATCCAAACACCCCATGTAAGGTGCTAGTATGTAATTTCCGTGCATGTTATGACTTTTGCGGGGCTTATATGTGTTGTGGATTGTTCCAAACCAATGCTTCATGACCCCTAACTTATAAATTAATTTGCAGGGCTTATTTCGTAACTTTGAATATTGAATTGATTTGTATGGTTAATATGAGCGGCTAAGCACCTCTTGGTGTTGGCCTAGTTATGATTCCTTAATTGTTTTGTTTGCGTTTACATTACTTTCGCATAATTATTTCTAAGTGTATGCATGCATAGTTTATTGGTAGCTACCCGTGTTTCAGTAGTTTTGAATGGCGGTAGAGGCCAATTGCCTAGGAGATATGACCAACTGACCCTAGGTGAGCGGACTGAGACGGGAAGGGTAAGATATGACCAACTGACGACCCTTTATACTTGTGCGATTTGACCAACTGATCACCTACCGTTTGGATGAACTTAAAAATTAGGGGGTGAGTGTTTAAGTTGCTAACGCCCGGGCACTCACTATTATAAATCTAGCATGTAGCGGTACTTAATGACTTGGCTTAGGGGACCAGGAACAACAGGACTTATGGGGGGACACTTGACTTCTCCTGTGGTGCCATCTTTGCTGATAGGTTGGGAGAATTGACCAAATGATGTCCTCTCGACTTTGACCCCACCTGAAGTAATTGGAAGTAAGTAGACTGATAAGGTTTTAAAATGTACCTTTTTGAGGGGTCGTTTAAGCCCTTATTTGATCACTTTTGTATCCGTTATTACTTAATATCGTTCCTTTTCACTTTTTAGGTCTCTTGAAGGCAAATTGCTGGAATGGCACTTATTTGGACGAAAAGGCGCGGATATACGAAGAAAATGGCCAAAGTCAAGAATCGAGACACTCAAGCTGCTAAAACACAAGGGGACGCGTCACTACTTAACTGCGACGCCGTCGCATCACTTTTGTGATGGCTCAGTAGCCAAATTGCTTATTTTCAAGTGACGGTGTCAGGCTTTAAAAGAGTAGGTCGTCACAACTCAGGCGGCCTAGATTTGATCCAGACGGCGTCAGAGACTGAAGGGGACGGCGTCACAAGCATAAGGTGACGCCGTCGCAAGACTAACGTGGCCAAGACGAAACCCTAATGACGGCGACCCGACGGCGTCACAAATCATAAGGTGATGCCGTCGCGATTGTAATCTTATATATAGAATCCGAATTTTTCAGTTTTAGTGTGTAGTCTTTTGGAGTAAAAACCTAAACCGAACCAAGGCTGTCTTGTACAGTATTTTAGGGTTCCAAACCCTATCTTACATCAAGATAAGTATTTTACTTCATTAATTCAATTATGTCTTCAATTACTTGTGTGTATGCTTGCATGTTCTCCATGTCCGGCTAATTTACTTGTGTGTTTGCTTAGGGAATATGAAACTTAATTATTGAATATTGATTGGTTGTCTCTTATCTTAATTTTTAATATTCTAGTAATGCGATAGGTCATTCGTTGTGTAGTTAATGATTGATTAATCTTTGTGAACCTTAGACTATAACACCTAGAGTAGTTGTAGGCTAAACCATCCAAAGAGTACCTTAGAGTTAGAGTTTATAATTCCTAGAGATTTTGTAGACAAGACCCTTTGGTAGTTTCAAAGAGTTAGGGACAAACGCATACCCTACGACTTTAGACACACAACGCGATTAAGAATAAGGACGTGACAATTCAACCATCAATAGGAGATAATTAAGGAGTAATAAAACCTAAGTAAACATATCTTTAAACTATCATACGAGCACACAATAATTAGACATAGACTACATACACCTTAGATTAGCTAATTAGATAAGTAGAGTAATCGGTAGAAATACCAACCCCCAAATCCAAACCCCGAGATTCGTACCTTTCTAATTCCTAAAAAACTTAAAAAGATAAAAAATAATCTTCCTCAACCCCAACCTTAGTGTAGTAACTTCTCACTTGCATTCCTATTCCCCTAGAGAACGATATCAATACCCGTGGCTTACCCTAATACTACACTACAACGATTAGGTTCACTGCCTAGGGTGTTATAAAACTTGCTCGAAGAAAAGGAAGTTCCTTTGACCCCGAACGACGCATGTAGCGTTATCATAGACGTAGACATTACTAGCTAGGAGAAATAACTAGGTTAGCACCACTCTCCTCTATTGATTTATCCTTTGCCTTTATTTGCTATTTTCTGCTTTAATAGTTAATTAATTAATTCCTTATTAAAACCATTATTAATCTGTGACACCTAGACTTAGTAAGAATCCAACACACATAGCTCTTGAGACGACCTCGGCTTTACCGAATACTACACTACATGCGACCGGGTACACTGCCCGTTAGTGCATTAGGGTAGACCATAGGTATAACGAGACTTTATAAATATTAAAACCTGGTCAGTAAAACCTGCATCAATAGGCGAGGTTTACCGCTTGGGTTTCCTGGTTACTCGCATATAGTAGTCAGCTGCCGGAGCTGGACCCTTGTCGGACAAGGTTCCGTGTTAATCGCGGATGCGGACACAGTATACTTTCCGCGGCCGGAGATTCGGTCTGCTAAGTATCCTGCGTACGTCTTTTAGTCTGGACTATTGCCAATTTCGTTATAGGGCTTACTGTTGGTCTAGTGTTTGTAGTTATTCTTGTTGTTGGTCCTGGGCACAGTATGTGTATAGCACAAATTAGGCCTGGTAGGCTTGCTATACTTGCTATACGTCATCAAGTCCCCCAGTCTAGCGTATTTACTGCATGCGGATGTTTATCGCGTGCGGTGGATATTACTAGACTTGAGTTGACTAAGCGTCCTTCCTTTTCGTGCTTTTTTGGAGTGTCCTTCTGATGCTCCCATTTTTTAGGAAGTGCTACGTCATCAAGTCCCTCCAGTCTGGCGTATTTATTGCACGCGAATGTTTATCGCGTGCGGTGGATATTACTAGACTTAAGTTTGACGGAGCCATTTCTTTTCCACACCTTTGGAGCGTCCTTATGACGCTTTCCTTCCTGTTTTGCATACTATGCAGCGTGGGAAATTCTTGGCCTTGCATGCTCTGACTGATTGGACCCGGTGGGCCATGCGTCCTTCCACTAGCCTTGCTTTTGTCCTTTCGATTTCTCACCGTTGGATCGGGTTATTTTTTGACGTGTGTCCTTCCTTAGGGTTTTCTTTGGATGTCGTCAATCTCTTTGTATAAATACCCTTCACTTTTCCTTTGCCCAATTTTTCCTTTTACTGTTCTTCATTTGCAAGCATTACTTCCTCTTCCTTTCGATCTAATCTCCTTGGATTGCATTTGTCTTACAGGTTCCTTTTCCAGGTTAGGGTCTAATTCCTTTTTTTCTTCCGTTATGGGTAATTTTGCATGTGCTAAAAACTTTCACAAGGGGCGCTTGATCGCTTTTGTATTAAATATTCGATTCTGCAATTTGTTCACCCGGAGTTTCCTGGGCCTGACCAGACCATTCAAGAGGCGCCGAATGGAAAAATTGGTTCATATACCCACTTTTTTGAATATGCTAATTTCCGTCTTCCTTTGTCTGTATTCCTTGTGTCTATCCTTAATTACTATTGCATCCACATATCGCAACTTTTTGTTATTGGTGCTGCTAAAGTTTCTCAGTTTGAGATTCTTCGTTTTGCTCTTGGTATTGAACCCTCAGTTGGGTTATTTAGGTGTTTTTATGTTCAGTTTAAGAACAATGGTTGGCTGTCCTTTAGTAAACGAGTTAATAGTTTTGGTGTTTGCTATACTAAACCCATTGACTCTCTTAAAAGTTAGAATGATCATTTCTTTTGGGTCGATTCCTTTGCTTGTCCTGTTATTTATCCCTTGCATGATGGAAAGAGCATTCTAAAGGACGCTACTCCTGGAGATAATGAGTTTGATGCTGGGCACGTTGCTTCCCTTGTTTCCCATGCTTCTCCCTTTCATAAATTTCCGGAGCCCTTACTTTGCTTGGTTGGGTTAAGCCGCAATTATACTTTGAATGAGGATTCTTATCCTGAGTTTTATGATGTAAATGATTGGGGTGGGTACGCCATATTTATGTCTCTTCACTTGTTATTCTGTTTTTGTGTAGTCTAAATTGTGTTTCTTTTGTTCTACTTTTTGCAGCGATGGATTTGCTATCATTAGTTCAAGTGAAGGATCCCATGAAGTTAAAGATTGGTGCTCGACCATGAGAAGAAAATGAGCCTCAGTTGCTGGAACTTACCAAGGGCCGGAATGTTTCTCTTGCCCCTCCATCTTCTGGTGATGAATTGGGGGCTGATGGAAATGTGGGTGCTGGCTCCGAAGCCGAGGCTTCTCGTTTATGTGATGATTATATGGATGTGAATGTTGTACAACCTGTTCATTCTGATAATGAAGCTGGTCTTTTAATGTTTGAGGATGCTTTTGGAACTTTTTCTTCGTCTATTTGTGATGTGGCTTTAGGTTCTCAAAAAAAAGAGAAGGAAGGTTTGCACGGACCCAGTTTATCCTCCTGAGAAGTTAAGGAGTGACCATATAGATTCTGGTAGGGCTTCTACTTGTGGTAAGTCTTCGGATCTATTCAGAAGTTGTTTGCTCAAAGTACGCACTGTCTTGAATTTTGTTTGAATGTTTTACCCACTCATTCTTCTTCTTCTCCTTCGTTATCAATTACTCCTATTCATGAAGCTGGAATGCCTACTGAATCTGATTCTTGTTTGCTTTGTCTTGATGGTTCTCCTCTTAGGTTTGTTATTTGATTTTTTCTTTATGTGATATGTCACACCCCGCCAGAGGTGGAAACGCGAGGTGTGACGAAATCAATATACATCGCAAAGGAGATATAATACAATACCATATTTAAAAAAATTAAGTAAATAGTACAACATTACAATATTGTTCAAGCCGATCTTGGCAACAAAACTTTGAAGCTTGGTTTCCAAAAGATTTCTTCTTATACTTAATGACCAAAGATGACATGTGAAGACTCTTTTATGCAAAATACTTCAAAATACTATTGGCGATCACCTGAAATGCACGAGAAAATGGGTCAACTATGAAAATAGTTGATGAGTACACAGGTTTTATGATTTTACGAAAAGCCATTTTTAAAAGTCCTTTTATGTAGTATGAAAAACCATTTGAGAGAAAGTCTTTTAAATAGTTTGAAAAGCCATTTTTGAGTGAGTCTGCCTGGAAAACGTCATGTTAACTCATCCTGTTACAAGTCCTGACCATACAAGACTTGTAACATATAAGTTCACATACATTTCCATATTTCAGGTAGTAAGTCTGGTAGTCATTGCATATATAGTCATAATAACGCCTCGTATATAGTAAAGTTATGCGGCAAAGCCCAACAAATAAATAATATGCATTCCGTAGACAGGGGAAAAAGAGGTTGGCCGACCTCTAATAGCGCTATCCATACTACCTACTGCTCCGCACAAGGGAGCCATACGAACGATACGTATAATTAGAGTGCGAACGGCAAACCAATCAGGGACTAACAATGCGAATGTACTGTTTGTACGAACAATCCATCATAACAACTATTATATACTATCAAATCATGACTGCTCCGAACATGGGAGACTCAGCACTGCTCCGAACAAGGGAGACTTTAGGCTGCTCTGAACAATGGAGACTTTGTGTTGCTCCTGTCGACAAATGAAACTTAGTATTGCTCAAATTGAAACTTAGTGTTGCTCAGAGGGAGACTTAGCATTGCTCAGAGAGACTTTAGCACGTACAAACAGTATAACAACTATATATATTATCAAAATAAGACTTCTCCGAACATAGGAGACTTTAAGACTTAGAGCGTACGGCACCTTATGGTTCTAAGCATACTAAGAGATCAAGAACAAGTCATAAGTTCATAATAAGCCTAAGGTTCAAAATATATCAATAAGGTTCAAATTAAGTCAAGGAGAGTTCAAAACATACCAAGGAGTTCAAAACATTACTTAAAGGTTCAATTTATGTCAAAAGGTTCAATCAGTTTATAATTTATTTCAAACAATAAAGTTTAAGTTTTAGGTTCATGCATTTCACCCCAAATAAGTAAAGCAATAAAAAGGGGGCTGTGAATACTCACATGCATAAAAAGTTCAATAAGTTCATAAAACATTAGTTAATTTAATTCATGTAAAATTCATGCATTCCACCCCAAAATGATTAAAGCATTTAAAAATAGGGTCTGTGAATACTCACCTTGAGATCCTTTAAGTATTTCCCGAGTTCTATTAAGTGTCACAAATGTTCGACCGCCTTAATACCGTTACAAGACGAGAACGACGCTCGGGTGTTGACAAAGATGAAGGGTTCGTCAGAGAATGATGAAACACGACTCGCCAGAAATCCGTACAAAACTAGCCGAATCTCACCGGAAGAAGCAAATAAAAAAATGAAGCTTACCGTAAACCACTTCGTCGGAAAATAAGAATGGTTAACCAAGATGAAAGAGAACAAAATTGAAGCTTGACTTTACTTGGAAATCAGTTTTGATATGTGTTTGGCTGTGTGAAAGCATGTAAAGTTAATAGTCTTACTTTATGGAAAAATAATTGGTAAGTCAAATGGGCATCTTTGAGTGACAAGCTTATGTATCAACATATTAGGCAAACAAACAAAAGTGGGTTTTTCCTTATGGATCGAGCAGCAGATAAAAGAAAGAAAAATAGGAAAGTCTAGACATGCTTTCTTGATGGAGAACTTGTGATTGATGAATCAAGCAAACATCCTTTTCAATTGAACTTCTCTAGGGTCTCATGTGGTGTTGACTTTGAAAGGATAGAGATGATCATGTGATTGCTTGAAGAAAGTGGGGCGACAGTAATAAAAGAACAAAAGGAAGGAAATTTGACTAAGTTTTCTAAATGCGTAAAGAGTGTGTGTCCATATATAGTTAAGGTTCAAAGTTAGTGTCAATGTCCCCATCCAAACGACTAATTCATGAAAACATGTGAGTATGTTGAATAGGTGGATGAAACACATAAATTAAAAGAGAGAAGGGACTTATTTTGAATACTCGTGGCGTAATTTGTGTCCCGTTTGAGCTTAAAACATAGTCGCGGTAACCAGGTTTGACTTTTTGAGCAAATATGCGAAAAATATGTTTTTTTAACGTTTTTATAAAAATAGTATAAAAACAAAATTATCGACTCCAAAAATTTATTTATTAAATTTACGTCATTACTAATGCCGTGTCGGTACGCGTGCGGTGTCGTTTTTCAAAAAAAGACAATAAATGTCATAACATAAACAGTTCGCATCTTCTGATAAAACTAAATAATAGTGCCATATAATAGTGTGAAAATTACGGGTTGTCACATGATACCTCTGTTCTTCTCGCTTTTTCTAACTTTCTGTTTGTTGTTTGTTTTTTGGTAGGTATCCTGTGCCAGTCATGACGGATGCTATTGTTACTACTGTCTTTTCTGTTGCTGAAAAGAAGAAGGAAAAAGTGGATATCCCTTCCTCCCTTCCTGATAGCTCTCATTCTCCTGGCGTTGTTCGCCCCGTTCTTAACAACTTTTCTGATTGCAATATCTCGGTTGGAGATATCCGTGATGTTGATGATTCAGATTCTAGCTCTTTGTCTGGTGTTTATGATTCGAAGTGGAATGTCATCAAGAATTCACTCCTTGATGATGCAAATGAATGTCGTGGTATGGTGGATGAGTTTTCTCCTCCTTGCTACTTTTCTTCCATTCGTGAGATGGGGTATGATCGCCTTCTTGCTGAGTTCAATGTTGCTACAGCATGACAAGTGTGCTTTAGTTCGGAAGTCCGCATGCGGTTGGAGTATAATATGATGGAAAGGAAACGCCTATCATCTTTGTTAGAGGAGAGGGATAAGGAGATTTCGACCCTTAAGGCTAAAGCTGTATCTTCTTAGTTGGTTCCTACTGTTGGGTTTTCCGAAGCTCCTGTTGCGGAAGTTATTTCTTTGAAAAATCAAAATTCTACCCTTGAGCAGGAACGGGATTCTCTCCGGGGTTGAGCTAGTGGATCTTCGGTCGTTTTTTGATGAGAAATATCGCGAGTCATCCACCCTGAGGGCTAAAGTTGCTGTACTTAAATCTCATAATGCTAATCTTTCCGGACAGGTATGTATCAATGCTTTTTTGGCCAGTTTTTCCGCTTGCTTACCTTTCTGTTGTCTTTTGACTTGTTGTTTTGTTTGTAGATACGTACTTTAGAGTCCTCATGCTCCGAGCTGCGTATCCAAATTCCTTCTTTCGATGCCTTGAGGGAATATTTTTGCAAAACTCAAGATGTAAAATCGGCTGCGATCATGAAGAAGGTTGATTCAGCAGTTGCCGACTTATCTGCGTTGGCCCTTCACCTTGATGAGGAGTTTTATCCTTGCTTTCTTACTTTGTTATCCATCCGGCGTTAGTTGTTGACCAATGGCATGAGCCTTGCTGTGTTCAAATGTTTGAATTCTTCGGAGTATTCTACAGCATTGGCAGAAGTTATCAGCCGTGCCATTGATAAAGGTATGCAGGTTGGACTGGCGGCGAGTATTATTCATGGTAGGGAGAAAAAAGATCTTCTGGATCTTGATACGTATGACCCTTTTGCGGAAGCTCGTTATCTTTCCGCCGTGAAGGCCCTTGCAGATGTGGATTTTTCCTTGCTTTCCACTCTTAAGTCTAATAAGGATGCTGGTATTGCGGTGATTATGGATCTTCTTCGGGTTGAGGGGCCACATGCGAATACTCCTATGATTGTTGGGTTATAGCCTGATCTTGAACAGCTTGTGGTTCCTGTCTATGATAGGGAGACTAGTGCTATTATTGGCACTGGTTCATTGCCTCGTTCTCTGGGAGTAGTTCAGAGAAGGGTTGACCAGGTTAGGAAGCGTCTCGCTGCTCAGCCCACTGTTGTTGATGTTTACAATTCTTCAGTTGATCCTTTGTCCGCCCGTAATGTTATAGGTGCGGAAGGACCTTCAACTAGTGAGTTGGCTTTGACCTCTACTGCTTCCTTGCCACTGGCGGTTGTTCCTGTTAGTGTCTCTGTTGTTCCTGCTAGCATCTCCGATGTTCTTGCGAGGCCCCTTTCCACCGATGATTATGATGTTGGAGGGTCTAGTGTTCTAATTAAAGTTGTAGATGATCCGCACCCTGAAGTGAGTGAGGTGCCTTCCGCTCTATCTGATCCCGAAGCAAGTGCAATTGTCTTGGAGCAAAGCTAGTTTACTTTGCTTTGTTGGATGTTTGTAATCCTTTGATCAATATTTAGTCTTCTATGTCTTGTAATGTTTAAGATGGTTGCATGCAACTTTTCCTTTTTATTTTTGCTTCTACACGTTGTTTTTAACTTGTGCTATTCTACTATCTTTTCGTCATACGGAGATGCGTGTTTTTAATAACCTCTGTGCACATTGTTTTCCATTTGTGTGGCGCTATTATTTTAACGTTATACGGATATGCATGTTTGTAATAGTCTTTTATGCAAACTATTTTCAATTTGTGCAGTGTTATTATTTTAACGTTATACGGATATGCACGTTTTTAATAGTCTTTGAATAATTTTGAGTTATCCTCCCAGTACTGGGCTTGCAATACCTCTTATGTACTTTGGTGATTATGTTTTTCACCTATTTGTTATTCGGAAATAACATTCTTTGGGTCGTGCCCAGTCTTGTGCTTGCGCGTCTTATGCACTTAATCAAAATGAATTTATTGAAAAAATAAAACAATGAAGGTAGCTAATCTTCACTTTTTTATTGATTTGAAATATTTCAAAATACATTACAAAAATTGGTAAATACATTATACATTTTTTCTATTGTTGATTGCTCTTACCCTTTTTATTCTGAGTCTTATGGCCGCTGGAGCCGTGTCTCTTCCGGAACTTTGTTGATTGTACAATAAATTGCACTAACAGGCTTCGATGATGATCAAAGGTATGAGGGGTGTATGTTCCAGCCAAGATTGTCTTTCACCTGAGAATAAGAAATACGAAGACACTATGTTAAGTGATTATGCAGGGGTTGGGCCCTGCGAACCACCTCCGGCGTGAGAGTAAGTATGAGTTATGGTTGTATAAGTGTGTGTAAGTAAGGAGATGAGTGTGAAATGAGCTTACCATAATCCATTGCCCGTCCAACCTATTTATAGTGGAAGAAATAGGGTTAGAGGCACCTCTGCGTGAATGTCAGAGAACATGGGGGCGTCCCATGTTTGTGGGTAACCGCTAGGGCTTAATGACCCACGTTCTCAAACTTGGCGGGGAAGCCAGGAAAGAGAGGGAGATCATGGGTTTGACCAAGTCAGGAATTTCTCCTATCCGTTACTCCTTCGTCAACCATACCCCGAAGGGCTTAGGGCTTCGAATGGCGAATTCCCCGTAGGTAACCTTCGTGCTTACGAATGGTTTAACGCCTATGAATATTCTGGAGACCTAACTTAGGCCTTCGAATAGAAGGGCTTCGATACATCTAGGAGTGTCCTTCGAGCTGTTTGGAAGGTACATCATCAAGCCCCCCAGTCGAAAGTGATGCATATGAGCGAAGAGGCATTGCGTTCAACTTCATCCTGCGAAAACATTTCCTCTCACTGCTAAACTTATCGCTTATGAGATAACTATGCGCCTAACCAGCGCATTTAATGCTAACTAACCCTTTAGCTGCCCGCTATAGGGATCACAAATCCCCACTTTACCCGATGACCAAAAAGACTGTTTTAAATTTTAAAAACGTTTGAAATTCGGATAAAGTTAATCTCATGGACACGTGTGCGGTTTGAAAGACGGTGAAAAAGAGTATTTAAAGGGAGGTGGTTGAAACCTTAAAACATTTTTACTCTCTCCGTCTTCTTTTTCACGCAATACACTTTTGAACACCCACAACTTCGAAACCAAAGGTAAACTCCTTCTTGATTGTTGTTTAAAATAGCTATGGTTTCAAAGTTTATTATTAAGCAGCAAAAATGTGCGTTAACTGCACAAGACTTACACGACCATCTAGCTGATTACCCAATCCCACTAGAGTATAAAATCATGTTTCCCAAGTCTAACCAGGGAATCTTTGATGCTCCAAAAGGTTTCGTAGGATTATACACTCATGCATTTAGCCATTCCAACCTTAGGATTCCACTTCACCCGCTTATTTTAGAGCTAATGCAATATTACAAGGTGCATATCTCTAGGTTCAACCCATTTGGTTTAGCCAAACTTACCACATTCATAGTGATGTGTAAAGCATATGGCTATGAACCAACTCTGAAGGTTTTAAGGGGTTTTCTGAATTTGTATCTCGGGGGTAACTGGTTAACTTTGGCTAAAAGACCTGAGGGGGATGTACCAAATCTGTTTGCGAGGGTGTATACCAATATAACAGCTTGGAAGGGCAGTTTTTTCTATGTGCAAGACACTATTATCCCACTCAACTATCCAGAGTTTTTGAGTAAGGAGTACATGTTTGATGCAAAACAATACAATGACCCCTTGCCATATGAGGTGCGAAGGGATCCATGCTATCAGCGTTTGGCTAGATATCCTGCATATGTGCAAGTGTTTCCCGAGCCAATCTTGTTTATGGCTGGGATTGCCCAGAGCTGGGAGGGGTCTCCCAACAAGCCTGTTATCATATACCATGGAAAAAGTATGTTTTTCTACTTTGATTTAAGTAGGGCCAATGTAGCAGTGATATTTATTTGTTCTTGTTTCTTTTTTGCAGAAATGTCATTCAGGAACTTCATGTACCAAGATCTTGATGAAGACTTGAGCTTCATGCCCGTTGAGAAGGCCAAAGAGTCCTACGGTGTTGGTTCACCTTCCACATCTATCAACAATAATGATGTAGACACTCCGCAACCAGAGCCTCTTGCCACAGCACCCCCACAAGCAGCGTTGGAGGGTCCCTCCCAATTGGTTGAGAACGTGGCAGACTCGGACGATCCTGCAGAGGAGGATGTCCAGGTCACAGGCTCAACTGGGATAGCTGACAGACTGAAGAGCAGAAAAGGAACAGCAGGCAAGGCAATTAAGACTACCAACAAGAGGAAAAATCCCCTTCCAGCCTCTGGATCCAGGGCAGTGAGACAGAAGAGTGCCGAGGGCAAAAAGTTTGTGAAATCTGCCTTTGAGCTGTCGTATGAGACTGTGGAGATGCATGGTAAGCAATGTCCCCTATATGAATTAATGATTATGATAAGTAACTGAACTCTTGTGCACTGCATTGATCGCAGGCCTTCCAGATACGAAGGAGCTTCCTAACGCTATGTCCTGCCACCGTATCATGGATCATGTTACCCCTTCCAAGTGGAAAGGATTGTTGGACACATGTCCATTGAAGGGGTTTGTGATTTACATGACAAGAGTGTTGCTAGGCAGGCAGTGTTGGATAACCATTTAAATGGTTGAACCAGGGAACTACTCAGGGCAGTTACCAAGGCAAGATAAGAGATGGATGTCATGCTTGAAAGAGAGAAGCACAGGGACCGAGAGTATGCCGAGCTGGAGGCTAAATGTGATGAGATTGAGAGGGATGTTGAGAAGAATCCGCACGTCCAAGATCTTCGTGAAAAGATAGCCCAACTAACAGCTGAATGTGGCAAGCTCAAATTGGAAGAGGCTAAGGTTATCAGCCTAACAGGTCAAAATGTTGTGCTCGAAGCGAAGTGTGCCGGTTTGGAGAGTGAGAGGGCTAGGCTTGGAGAGGTGGAAGTGAAGTTAAGGGAGGAGGTTGATGGCTTGCAGATGAGGTACAAGATGCTGCAAAAGGACCGTGCGGAGGTCGTGTCTAAGGTGGTGCCATATATAGCCATGGAACTCTATCATAGTGACGAGTTGGGGGCTGCAATGTGGAAGGTTGTGAAAGCAGCTATCTTCCATGGACGGTGCTTAGCTTTGGAGGAGGCTGCTGAAACGGGTAAACCCGTAGACCTCTCCAAGATTGAGTGCTACCGTCCCTCGTCAAAGGCAGAATACGAAGATGCGGGAAATGCATTTGCAACTGCAGAGTACCCCTTCCTGGCTGAAGCTACCAAAGATCCTATGGCACCCCTGGAAGACCTCCTCTCAAAGAAGCCCCGCAAGATCAAGCCTGCGACTCCTACCAAGAAGACAGTTTCCACCAAGCCTGCCTCAGTTCAACCATCTCCAACTCCATCTCCCAAGAAGCAAGAGTGAAGGTTGCCATGTTTGCAGTGATTTGGTTTCAAGGGTGGCATGTACCCTTTCTAAGATAATTTTATGTTACTTTATAATGCTTGTCTGGTTCCTCAAATAATTTTAATATTTGTGATGTATGGCCTAGGCCAAAAACAACTTAAATAAGGCTTAGGCTCCTTATGTAGGTACAAGGGCACTAGCCCATATTTTGAATGACATAGTGTGGGGGAGTACCTCTACACACTTAGCTATTATTTTTTTTTTGTCTTGTGAACTTCTCTTATGCCATTTTTCCAACGCTTAACTTTTACATCCTAAGGTTGAACATCCTCATTGTGTGTAAATTTCAACACCAAGAATATAATGACCAAATTTGATCATTGACAGAGGGTCGCGACCCACTCTATCTCAAATCCTTTAGGTAGTATGACTTTGTTTACAAGTGTCATAAACTACTAGGAGAGTTAATGTGAATGTTTTAATAGGCTTAAATGATGAGGCGTTTGTTACGCCGTGTGCCCTTTTGATTCGACATTGAAACTCATAAATGACTTGGTTGAACAAATCTTTGTGTTTAAGAAACGAAGCAAGAGATTTATGGGAAACATCTTATTGATCATTAAATTGGTAGAGAGGATTACATCATTCTTGAAATGAAAACTAAGACAACTACCAATAATGTTTTTTTTTTCCTTGAGAAGCTTCTAGTTACTAGAATGAAAAAGTAAAAGTACTTCTTAAACATAAAACTTTGGAAGATTTGTACCATTCCATGTCCTGTCGATGGGATCTCCGAGAAGAGTGGCCAACTTGTACGCTCCATTGCCGTAGGCCTCAACTATCACGTAGGGTCCTTCCCAAGTAGGTCCTAGCTTTCCTTGGTATTCTGCTTTGCTTGCACTATTGAGGCGTATTACATATTCCCCAGGCTTGAAGGTGGAAGGCCTGACCCTTTTGTTGTAGTAGCCTTCGATCTTATGCTTGTGCATGGCTTCTCGGATGGAGGCTATCTCTCTCTTCTTTCCTCTAGTAGATCAAGGTTCTCCCTGATCCTTTCATCATTTTGGGAGGCATTATACGTTGCCACACGCTCCGTGTGTACACTTAGTTCTGAAGGGATGACCGCTTCTGTTCCGTATGTTAGGCTGAAGGGGGTTTCACCATTGCTTGACTTAGGGTGTGTCCGATGAGCCCATAGTACTTGAGGGAGTTCGTCCACCCATCGATGGTGAGTTTGTCCCAGCCTTTTCTCGATCCCTTTGACGATGTCTCTATTTGTAACCTCCACCATTCCGTTACCTTGTGGATGGTAGACAGATGTCCAAGAATGCTTTATGTTGAGCCCTTGACAGAAGTCGTAGAAGACTCCTTCAGCAAACTGCTTTCCATTGTCGGATATGATGATGTGGGGCACTCAGAATCTGCATACAATGTGCTCCCACACAAACTTCTCAATCTGTCTCCCCGTAACGGAGGCTAAAGGTTTAGCCTCTACCCACTTAGTAAAGTAATCAATTGCCACCAGCAAAAATTTGACTCCTCCAGGGGCCACGGGCATGGATTCTACGATATCAATTCCCCACTGGGAGAAGGGCCATGCGGATGTCACACTTGTCATGTCCTATTTCGGCAGCTTGGAAACGTTTGAGTTTATCTAACAAGCTTCACATTTGAGAATGATTTATGTCGCATCCCTATGCATCGAAGGCCAGTAATGGCCTAACTTCATTATCTTCGAGACAACTGAATGGGGCCCTGCATGTAAGCCACAGGATCCTTCATAGACTTTAGCGATGATGCTCGTAGCCTGTTTGGGTCCCACACATCTTAACCAAGGTGATAGGAATGACCTTCTATATACGGTTTCCCTCATTAGCCGGTATTGTGGGGACTTAACCCGTATTTTTCTTGCTAGTTTGGGATCTTCGGGGAGAAGACCGCTTATCAAATACTCCCTGATGGGTGTCATCCATGTCTCTCCTTCTTCATGAACCACGTCCGTAACTTCCTTGCGAATTATGGACCTTTCAGGTAGGACTTCAACAAGTACTTTTTTGGTGAGTTGATCAAAGGCCATAGAGGCTAGCTTGCTCAGTGCATCTGCCTTCTTGTTCTGATTCCTACGGACATGTTGGATGGTGTAGGAATCGATGCTCTTCAGGATCTCCTTTGTTTTTTCCAAGTACTGTTTGATGACGGGTTGCCTTGCTTCATAGGAGCCTGTTACTTGGTTGGCTACCAATTGAGAGTCTACAAAAATGGCAAGATCTTTGACCTCCATGTCTTTAGCTAATCAGAGTCCTGCTAATAGAGCTTCGTACTCCGCTTCATTGTTTGTGTGTTCAAACTCGAAATGAATAGCATATGTATGCTCCTTCCCGTCAGGGCTGACCAGCATTAGACCTGCTCCAGAACCATCGGATCTTGATGCTCCGTCTGTGTAAAGTTTCCAGTCATCTCGTGCTTCAGGGAGTTTAGCTTTGGGCTCTTCCTTTTCTGTGTCTGGCTTGGAAGGCGTCTCTGCCAAGAAGTCTGCGAGAATTTGCCCCTTAATAGAGTTTCGACCCTTGAACTCTATTTCATGCTCCCCAAGTTCAATAGCCCATTTAGCTACCCTTACAGACTTTTCAGGCTTCGACAAGATCTGTTTGAGTGGCTTGTCGGTTAAGACTGTGATTGGATGGGCCTGTAAGTATCGCCGGAGCCTTCTTGCTGCGTAGATTAAAGCTAGCATTAACTTCTCCAATGTTGGGTAGCTGATTTCTGCTCCCTGTAAGACCCTGCTGACAAAGTAAATGGGGATTTTTTGCTTGTCCTGTTCTGCCATAAGGACCGCGCTAAAGCTCTCCATTGAGGATGCTAAGTACATGAACAACACCTCGCCTTTGATTGGGGCTGTAAGTGTTGGAAGGATTTCAATGAACTCCTTCATCTTCTGAAAAGCAGCTTCTGCGTCCTGACTCCACTGAAAAGTCTTCTTATCAACGCATCCTTCAAGTGTTTTGAAGAACGCTAGGGATCTGTCAGCCCCCTTCGACAAAAACCGACTTAGTGCGGCTAGCTTCCCATTCAGACTTTGCACATCTTTTAAACATTTAGGAGATTGGAGATCCATAATTTCCTTGACCTTGGAGGGATTAGCCTTTATCCCTTGCTTAGTGATCAAATGCCCCAGAAACTGCCCCTCCTCGACACCGAAGGAGCATTTTTTAGGGTTCAGCTTCATGTTAATCGCCGGAAGCAGGTCAAAGGTTTCTTGCACATCAAGGAGTAGGTCCTCCTCTGTCTTGCTTTTAATAACCATGTCGTCAACGTATGCTTCGAGATTTCTGCCTATTTGTTTGTTGAAGGCTTTATCTACAAGTCGTTGGTATGTTGCCCATGCCTTCTTCAATCCGAAGGGCATCTTTCTGTAATAGTAGACGCCTTTGCTTGTGTAGAAGGCTGTCTTTTCCTCGTCTTCCTTTGCCATCTGGATCTGATGATACCATTTATAGGCATCTAGGAAGCACTTTAGCCGGAAGCCTGCCAAGGATTCTACTTTCCATTCAATTTCTGGTAGGGGGTAGCAATCCTTCGGGCATGCATTGTTGATGTTAGTGAAGTCAACGCACATGCTCCACCCTCCATCGCTCTTTTTTACCATTACTGGGTTGGCCACCCAGGTTTGGTATTTAACTTCCCTTAGAATGCCTGCTGGCTGCAGTGTTTCTTTCGGGGGCTAGGCTCCTTCTTTTCTGTTTTATTAGCTCAATATGTTTGTATTCATTGAGTTTATGTTCCGTGCCGAAGGGCTGTCCGTCTATCAGCAATGTTCTTGGGACCCCTGTCATGTCAGAATATATCCAAGCAAAAATATCAAGGTTAGTCCGCAATAATTCTGTGAGCTTCGCCTTGAAATTCACCGGGAGTTGCTTTCCTATTACCACCGTTTGTTCAGGATAGCTAGGGTTAACTACAACTCGCTCTTTTGCATCTGTGCAGCTTAGAATTGCTATCGGAGGCTCCTCCGATTCTTTTTTGATCCTCTTGACACCATATACACCCTTATCCGCCCCATAATTGGAATGAACAGTTCCTACTCCGAAAGGGGTTTGGAACTTAATGGCAGCATGTATGGTGGAAACAACAATGCCCATCCTTTGCATGGTTGTTCTCCCTATTAACAAATTATAAGGAGAATCTGACCTGACTATGACGAAGGTGAGTGTCTCCGTGTGGGATAATGGGCCTTCGCCTATGGTGATTTCCAATGGTACTTCTCCAAGAGGCCATGAGTGCTCACCGGAGAACCCTACCAGAGGTGTTTTGAGTCTATCCTTCGTGAGCGTATGGATCACTTGAGCTTTAGGAAACAATGCTCATAAATTATCTCGCAGGAGCTTCCACAATCCATGTACGCTCGGTTTACTTCCCTGTTGAGACCCGTACCTTGATGACCACGGGGTCAGTCGAAGGTGTCTGCCCCAGGATGAAAGGAAATGTTATCTCTCCTACGCTTCCCAACTCCCCATCTACTTCTTTCCGTTTCAAGGTTGGATCATGCATGTGCACCATCAGTATTGGAGCCTCTGTCAGGGTAGCCTCTTTCTTGTTTCCTTTCCATTCACTCAGTTGGGTGTCGGAAAATTTGTCCTTTCTCTTCTTGATGTCTTTAACCAGGTGTTAATTGTCCGGATCGTACCGCCTCTTCGATCTGCTTCTTTAGCTCTCTGCAGCTGTTAGTATCGTGCCCATGGTCTTCGTGAAAATGGCAATACTTCGACATGTCCCTGGCTTTGCTTCGCGCTGACATCCGAGGTGGTGGATCGAAGGACTTTGCGGCTTTCTCGGTAGCTAGAATCTCCCTGGGAGATTTGACCAAGTTCGCCAAGAGTCCATGATTCGAGCCTTTGTTGTAGGGGGTGAAGCGGTCTCTGTTCTTCTTCCTATTCTTGGATCCTTCCCAGGAGGACCCTCTGGAGAACTTGTCAGAGGCTTCCTTTTGCTCTATCGGAGCTCCATTTGCTGCTACTTCTTTAGACTCAATCCAAGTGTAAGTCTTCTCCATCAGTGCCTTGTAAGTGGAAGGAAGATCGGTGGACATGAATTCCACCAAGCTTCGAGTCCGAAGGCCATGTACAAAACCAGAGATCCTCTGATCCTCGTGCAAACCCAGAATTTGCAAAGTTTCATCGGTGTACTTTGTAACGAAGGCCCTTGTGCTTTCGTTGTCCCTTTGTTTGATGGTATGCACGGCTAGATGGGTCTTGGTGTACTTCTTCTGTTGGCTAAAGTGTGATCGGAACTTAGCCTTAAGGTCATCAAGACTTACAATGCTCCCCAACTTCTGTCCATTCCACCATATTCTTGCGGAGTCTCGGAGTGTGTATGTTTAACATGTGGCATGCTACGGGCATGACCCACTTCTGCATCTTGATAGCGCCTTCGAACAAGTGTAAGAAATTGTCAGGATCGCCTTTTCCATCGTAGGTTCCTATGTGAGTGGGCATCTTTACACCGTCAGGTAGAGGGTAGTCTTCGATCCACTTCATAAAAGGTGTGCAAGCTCCAGAGGCTTCGGCATAGTAAGGGTTATATGGAGGTGGATAAACAGGTGTAGGGTTATACGGGTTAGGAAATGGTTGTGTGTATGCAGGGTAGACTGTAGAAGGTTGATACGAAGGGTTTCCACCCATCGACTGTGTAGGAATGTGTCCATAGGGCATTTGCTGGTAACTCTGGTTGGGGAGCGAACCATTCGGAGGATAGGTGTTATAGGTTTGAGCAGGTAGGTAAGGGTTCATTCCCGGAGGGGTACCTGATTCATCCATGAGTATGGAGGAGGTCCTCCGACACTCGAGACATATGATGGGGGTATCGGAGCCCCCATCCCTTCTCTTCCTAAGTGGGCAGCTAGGAGAGGCGGTAGGTTTATCCCTCCGTTCCCTACTGGGTTGCTTCCTCCGTTAGAGTTCTCACTCCTTCTTTCACCTTGTACTCTTTCCCTTCTTCCTGGATCTCCCCCAGGACCTTCTTCAAAACCCACAGTTCTTCCATTAGGTCTTCTTATGGAAGGAGAACCATTTCGTAGGGCCGAACGCCCCTGTTAACCGGTCGAGGCCTCTCATCCACCTCAATCTCTTCATCATATTCCTCACTGGAATAGTCCAGTTCCCTTCGTATTTCAGTGTTGCGAACTTGCCTTTTACGAGCCCTCAATAACGACTCTAAGGCTTCGAAGTTCGCCTCAACGAAGGCAGGGCTAATTTCTGGAATAGGGTTAGCGGAAGTTGAGGCGTGATGTACGGGAGTGGTTTCCAAACGAGATCGTGTGGTGAAGGTGGAGGCTGTTATGGGGCGAGATTATCGGTGTTAGTTGTGTTGAGGGGGACCAGGGTAGAGAAACCTGGTGGAGGTGTATCTTCCCTTCCTGGTTCCATGCCGGATAGGTAGCGTAATCGGTTAAGGAATTAAGACTTGGTGATTACGGGACCAATAGTATCGGGTCCCACAGATGGCGCCATTGATTGTACAATAAATTGCACTACCAGGCTTCGATGATGATCAAAGGTATGAGGGGTGTATGTTCCAGCCAAGATTGTCTTTCACTTGAGAATAAGAAATACGAAGACACTACGTTAAGTGATTACGCAGGGGTTGGGCCCTGTGAACACCTCCGGCGTAAGAGTAAGTATGAGTTATGGTTGTATAAGTGTGTGTAAGTAAAGAGATGAGTGTGAAATGAGCTTACTGATAACATCAAATTAGCCTGATCTTTTATATATCAAATTCCCGTGTTTATGGCCTCATTTGCATTAATATGGTACTTAATTCTTTCATATTCGTTCATATTTTCATTTCAGGATAAATGAGGCGTTGGAGCGGAAAAGTAGTGATAAAAGGCCAAATATATGTACTGAAGATTGATTTATGAGGGCCTATGAATTCAGTGTGAAGATTACGCCGTAACTCGTTAATAATGTTACGGCGTAAATATGATGCTTTGATGGTTACGTCGTAATTATTTTTATGAAGGTTACGGCGTAACATGGCAATTTAGTTACGCCGTAGAGATAATTACGGAGCGGATAAAAATATACGGTCGAAGAGTTACGGCGTAATTCGGTAATTTAGTTACGCCGTAATTATTAACTTGGGCGCTAAGGAGTTGAAGTCCCGTGGCTAAATGAAAATAATATTTACTCCGAGGATGAAAAGTAAAAATAGCAAGTACGATCGGGGACTAAAAGTGACAATTCATATGAAGTTTATTTACTTCAAGGACTTATTATAAAAATATGAAGTACTATGAGGGGCCAAAAGCGACATCTAGTGCAAAAATGTTTCAAGAAAATATGATGACAATATAAAGTACGAAATGAAGATTTAAGGCGTAATCACTTATTTAAGTTACGGCGTAACTTAGTTACGACGTAACTAAATAATTAAGTTACGACGTAATCTTTCGAGATCCGGATTTCTTTGCGCCTACTTTAGTTACGGCGTAATTAGCCCTTAAGGTTACGCCGTAACCATGTCGGAGCCTATAAATACAGCCCTAAATCTGCATTTTTGAGCATCTCTCTTCACCCCTCTCCTAGGGGTCGATTAGGGCACCATTCCAGGGCATTTTCCAGCAGTCCGAAGCCAGTTTTGAAGGAAGAATTCACTCTCAATCATCATCATTATTAGCTCTACATCAAGTAATTTGTATCAAATATTATGTTCAATTCAATTTATGATTTATTCATTTTTGTTGGTATGATTTATTATATGTTTGGCTAAGTACCCTGGTGCTGGCCTAGTTATGATTCCTTAATTGTTTTGTTTGCATTTACTTTACTTCCGTACAATTATTTCTAAGTGTATGCTTGCATAGTTTATTGGTAGCCACCCTTGGTTCGGTAGTTTTGAATGGCGGTAGAGGCCAATTGCCTAGGAGATATGACCAACTGACTCTAGGTGAGCGGACTGAGACGGGAAGGGTAAGATATGACCAACTGATGACCCTTTTTGTAGGACCTCACTTTTACACCAACCTTACGCGTAACACACCTTATCACAAGATGAACAAGTTAAACCATAAACAGTTATGCGTATAAGAAGATGAAATAAAGAAAGAAAAGATGGTGACTTGATGTTCTACAAACCGTGTATGTGAAGAAAGATGAAAACAAGAGATATGTTTATTTCAAAGGAAAAACACACACACACACTTTCAAGCACACCCCTCAAATGAGACTTTGAGGGGTTTATATAGTACAATACATAAACGCCCTAATGGGCTTTGGCTTAGGCCTCGTGGACTTGGATTGGATAACTCATGAAGAAAGGCTAGCTTAACTTAACTTATAGCCAATTAGCTTAGCCCAATCCACGAGCCCGTTGACTATTCTAGCACGATATCTAACACACGTTACAAAGTTCCTAAAAGTGAATGACCATCACTTCTAATAAAACTATTAAGGCTAACAATCTCCCCCTAAGGGGTGGTCATTCAAAAGATGCTCCACTTGATAAGATCTTTACATTCCTTGAGCTTGAACTTTGCGTGTAGATATAGAATAGTCTCGATTTTTGTTCCTTCATGCTTTGTGATCAGTTAATGTGGTTGTCTGTTGTTGTCAACTTCGTTGGTTAGGTGTCTCCACACCTTTCTCCACCATGCACATACTTCTATTTGTCTTTTGGTTACCAATGATTTAGTTCTCGAGTCTTTATACTTTGTAGATTCTTTGACATAGACGAAGAATCATCTTTGACTTTGTGTTGCCTATGATTTAGATGAGAACTTTTCATCTGTTGTTGGTATGAGCATGTGGAGAATCTGCACGATCAATCCGCTCCGGAGCTTCCATAAGAAGAAAACATAAAAACATGTTACTAATAAGCGGATTCTGGCACTTACAAGTTTGAATTTCGAGGGTGTTAACAGCATAGTGTGAAAACACATCTCTAATTCTTACAAAGGCCATTCCTGAACTGGAGTCCCACAAGTGAGACAACGCGATATACTGAAGTACATCTACAATTCAGATGAGTCGCTGAAGTACACCGAAGTATCACTCTACGACTGTAGACCGTTTGAGACACACTAAGCGTAATCCACGGGGAGTTACCGAAGTGACCTGCTGTCAGGGCTGCTTGATGTTGACCTTGGCAGGAGTTTCCATTCAATCACTGAAGATCACAGATGTGAAACTTCTCATAAATGTTCTGGCAGATTGCTAAGATCTGCGTAGGACTCTAGAATATATCACTTGTGCCCTTATTGATGAACAACAAGCGATGTCATGTCAAGTGTTCCTATGAGATCTTTTGATGAATCTCGTGGCTCTAGACTCAATAGAGCATTTTGGTTTTCCTGAGCGGAGACTAGGGAGAGGGTCTTCTTCTTCAATACCAACGATCTCTAAAAGAAAGTCGATAGATTATGCAGGGTTCCCAGTGAGAATGAAACAAATCCTTTTAAGAGGAATTGAGTAGCTAGAAGGTTTAGTGCAGTGCGTCACTGGGTCCATGACGTCTTTGTCTTCAATACCAGTGTCATCTAGTGACATCTAGTAGCATATGTATTGAACCCGGTTTCTGCCCTAAGGTTGATTATGGAGGGCTATTTCTTTTCACCCTGTCTTTTACTTTTCTTTTTAATTCTTTAACCCCTTCTTTCTCCTTTCTCACATTACTCCTTTTTTCAATCATACCTAAGGACTTCTAATACTAACTGTTTGTGATGTCCTTGGGTAGATCCCTCTGGCTCTGGCGGATCATAGGACGAATTTCCTATCATTAGTCACCTTATAACTCTATGATTGTCCTATTGTTGCCATAAAACCATTTTTCTTGAAAATCTCTCAGAGTGTTTTTGATAGAAAACATGTTTGAAACACTCCGTGAGTTTTATATTTTCATAAACACTCCCCCTTCACATGTGCTTATAAGTTTTGACAGAAATCTGCACATAGAGGGTAGAGTTCGCACTTTTTGAATTGATCAACTTTAAATGAACTAGACCGATTCGAGACACGTTTACATCACTAGAGAACTAGCTTGAAATTATTACCCGTCCTGGTCAAGTCCATAGAAAGTTTCTCGAAATGGTACATAATTCCTCGTCAATTCATTGGTTTCAACTGAGTCGAGCTCATTTTGAGATTCAAACAACGATCATTAAACTTTTTGATCACATTTTAATCACGTCTCCTCCCCCTCAAAAATAGCATATATGTGATATTTTTGATATCAACGGATTAAACAATATTTTAGAATCTTTTGGGGAGACAAACGGATTTGATTTAAGCATGAATTTGGAACATTTTTGTTTTATACTCCCCCTTTAATAAAGCATAATCAATTAAAGGGTTTTAGAGGGAGTTATCTTGAGCACAAAATATGTTGAAAGATTTTGAAAATCTTTTTGAACAATCTTGAAAAAATGCTCAAGATGATAATGATTTCTCACCAATTTTAAATGTAGTGCACTGAAGCGTATACTTGATTTTTATTTTTTTTTAAAACACGAGTTTTGATTTGAAATAATCAAAAGTCGTCATTTTTGTCCGGGTTTCGTACTGAAGTATACGAAAGCCATTTTTGAAGAAATCTTGAGAAACGACATGTTTTGGAAAACAATTAAAGAACTCTCGCTCAAGCATCTGTACATGCCCGTATCATTGTTGAATGACATTTCTAGAAACGTACAGAATATCGATTATACAAGAGACATGTCGTGAGAAGAATATTTTTGTATTTTTGATTTTGTATTTTTTTTTTTTGTATTTTTGAAAGTTTTATATTTTTATATTTTGCTTTTGTTGGTTTTTCAAATTTTGTATTTTGTTTTTCAAAAATATTTACAGCGAAGCTTTTTGGAAAATCAGTTTCAAGAAGATTCGAGAAGACGTTCTAACTCCTCAGGGGTTAGGCTTCGCATTCCAATTCATCGAACTAAATCGTCAAACCTTTCTTTTAGAAGGGCTTTAGTAAATATATCGGCGAGTTGGTAATCTGTCTTCACGAAAAATAATTCAACAGTACCTTCTTCCACATGTTCTTTTATGAAGTGATAGCTACTCTGATATGCTTAGTCTTTGAGTGATGAACAGGATTGCATGATATGGCTATGGCACTTTTCAAGTCACAATACATAGGTATTTTATCGAAAGTAAAGCCATAATCTGTGAGTTGTGTTCTCATCCATAGAACTTGAGCACAACACGCAGATAGAGACACATACTCAGCTTCAGCGGTTGAAAGTGCAGTGCAATCTTGTTTCTTTGAAGACCAGCTTACTAACTTTTCACCCAAAAATTGTGCGCCTCCTGATGTACTTTTTGCTGTAACTTGATCACCTGCGTGGTCCGCATCTGAAAAGGCAATTAGATCAAATCCGGATTCCTTTGGATACCAAAGACCCTTGTGAATGGATGTCTTCAGGTACCGAAAGATCCTTTTAACCTCTTTGAGGTGCAGTTCGGTAGGCTTTGCCTGAAACCGTGCTAATAAGCAAACACCAAAATGAATATCGGGTCGACTAGCAATAAGGTACATGAGAGAACCAATCATGCTCCGATATTTCTTCGGATCAATAGGTTTCCCAAACAAATCAGCTCCAATTTTTGGTGATGTTACCATTGGTGTGCCAACAGAGTCATAATTATCCATACCATGATTTTTAAAAATATCAGTTGTATATTTCGCTTGATTAATAAAAATTCCACGTGGGGACTGATGTATTTGTAAACCAAGAAAAAACTTTAGTTCCCCCATCATGGACATTTCAAATTTGCTTTTCATGAGATTTTCAAAATGTTTTGAAAGTTTCGGATTAGTGGACCCAAAAATGATGCCGTCCACGTAAATCTGAACAATCAAGATGTCGTTTTTGCATTTATGTGTAAACAAGGTAGGATCGACCGTTCCTTTGGTGAAATTGTTTAGGATAAGGAAAGAGGACAGTTCGTCATACCACGCTCTCGGAGCTTGCTTTAAACCATAGATTGCCTTTTTGAGTTTGTAGACGTAGTCTGGATGTTCCATGTCTATGAAGCCTTCTGGCTGACTCACGTACACTTCTTCTTTCAGAGTTCCATTCAAGAATGCGGTCTTAATGTCCATCTGATAAACCGTGATGTTTTGGTGAGCTGCATAGGCCAAGAATATCCTGACTGCCTCAAGTCTAGCTACCGGCGCGAATGACTCTTCAAAGTCTATCCCTTCTTCCTGTCTGTATCCTTTGGCCATAAGAGGAGCTTTATTGCGAATTACAGTCATCTCTTCATCCATTTTGTTCTTCCATAACCATTTGAGATCAATGACGCGAATGTCAATTGGTCTTGGAACCATATCCCAAGAGTAATGTAGACGGTATTGGAGAAGTTCCTCCTGCATCGCTTCTATCCATGCGGGTTCTGCCATTGCCTCTCGAATGTTCTTTGGCTCTATATTGCTAATTGAGCAAAGGTAAATGCATAAGTCGCAATTGGTGGCAAGTTGGCGTCTCGTCTGAATTGGCCTTGACTGTTCACCAATAACTTGTTCAATTGGGTGGTCTTTTGTCCACTTCAGAGTAGAAGGATACCGTAGATTATGCGAGTGCGAGTTAGATGGTTCTCGTAGGCTTGAAGACGATTCAGCTGATTCCGTAGCAAATGGATTTTCAAATAAGTCTGCATCTAACGTTGCATCGTTCTGGTTTTGTATAGGTTCTTCTTGAAATGATATGTTTTGGTTTTGCTCATCAACTGCTGGTAAAACTGTTTCTAGAATTGGAATTGCTGGAGTAGATGTAGATGATGTTGATGGAGTTGGTGCATTGGTTTCGACCATTGTAGATGCATCTTCTGTTGGTTGTGGTAGATGATTTTGAGCGGGTGCAGCGGAATGATGGTTTGATGCATTTATCGTAGTTCCACCATAATATTCATCGAACATTAACTCGAAGAAATTCTCCCATTCTTGTTCATGAGGTGTGTCACCAAAAGTTGATGGAGCTCTTTGATGTACGAGTCCTGAACTGATGTGTCCAGAAGTCTGCTGGTTTGGTGCGGGTTCTAGAGCGAGTCTCTCAGAAGCCATCTGTGAAATTTCATCAAAGTTCACATTCATCGTCTCCATGATCCTCCTAGTTCTCCTGTTATACACCCTGAATGCCCTCGAGCTATCTGAATATCCAATGAAGATTCCAATATCACCTTTAGCTTTCAATTTCCCTAGATCTTCTCTGTCGTTTGTCGGATAGCACAAAGCGCCAAACACGTGAAAGTAAGAGATATCAGGTTTTCTGTTGTTTACTATTTCATATGGGGTTTGATTGAATCTTGGATGGATTAGGGATCGGTTCTGAGTGAAACAAGCAGTGGCAACAACATCAGTCCATAGAAATAACGGTGCACTAGAATAAATTAGCATTGTGCGAGCAGCTTCCACAAGAGTACGATTTCTTCTTTCAACTACCCCATTCTGCTGTGGAGTTCTAACAACTGATGTTTGATGAGTTATTCCAACATCTTCAAAATAAGCTCTTAACTCATGATTTGTGAATTATGTGCCATTGTCTGTTCTTACAACTCTTACAGGAGCTTGAAGAAGTACTTGAATACGTTTCAGGAAGGTGATGATGATGCCTGGTGCTTCGTCTTTTGATCTCAAAAACCTAACCCATGTATATCTTGAATAATCATCGACGATAACAAGAATATACTTTTTCCCATTAATGCTTTCGACTCTCATTGGGCCACATAAGTCCATGTGCAACATATGCAACCTTGCTTCCGAACTAGGTACGGGTTTGGGTTTATATGATGCTCTTTTGCTTTTTCCTTGTTCGCATGATGGACATAAGTGATCCTTGGTGTATTTGAACTTTGGAAGTCCATTGACGATGTTGTCTTTGGCCAGTTTGTTGATGGTGTTGAAATTGAGATGGGATAATCGTCTGTGCCACAACCAGGACTTTGTTCCAGATGCTCGTGTCATAAGACATATTGGTGATGAAGAGGCCATTTGGTTAATGTCGATATCATACAAGTTTGTATCACGATTCCCAGTTAGGAGATCAGTGCCATCCAAGTTTCTAACGAAGCAAGCATTTCTCCTAAAAGCAACCTCTAAATCTGCATCACAGAACTGCCCGACTGAAAACAAATTGTGTCCCAACCCTTCGACATAGTAAACCCGAGTGATCAAATAATTTCCGAAAGGTAGATCTCCATAACCCATGATAGCTGCTACATGATCATTTCCGAAACGTACGATTCCCATGAATTGCCAGACGAAATTGATCAGCAGCTTCAGATTCCCGGTCATGTGCTTGGAGCAACCCGAGTCGACGATCCAAAGACATATTTCGATAACCTGCCAATAACAGAAGAAGAAGATTTTGGAAACCGTTTTGATTTTGGTTCCTTTGGGTTAGAGGTAAAATCCTGATCACACTCATAGAAGTTATCTATTGGTAAGACCGGTTCATCACTCATTCTACCATTCTGGAGTGTGAAAGTTCTACCCGTGGGTTTCCAAATGTCATCCCTAAAGTAAACATTATGCTCCCTATCAGTAGTGTAAAGCCTAAGTCTCCCAACTAGTCTTCCTATTCATTTAGCATAAGTTCTTTTGGGAACATTCTTCTTAACAGGCTTAACAATCTCATTCTTAGAAACACAATCATCATGAACATTAGTTAAAGATTTCTTGCAAGTTAAACAAAGAGATTCAACACATTCATTAGACTTAGCAAGTTTCATAGGTTCATTACATTCAGATGAAATGTCTTTCTTATTACAAAGCGGTAAACTCCTAGGGTGTTCTTCTACTTTCTTCTCTTTATTCAAGCGACTACTCTTAGAGGCAAGCGAGACTCTATTGTTCCTTGTATTGCTCTTAGGCTTTAGTCTGCTGCTCCTAGAGGTGCTTCCTAGTCCTATAGAAGGTAAGGTACACTCATTAGGATTCACATTTTTATCTAGAGAAGTGGTTTCAGCTTTCCTAGTCTCTTTGGAGTGCTTTTCTAAACTTATGCCGTTTGTTCCATATGGTTTAGATGTAGGGGCAGACGCATTAGTGGTACTCATCTTAAAAAGGCCATGAGCTAAAACTTGTGGTTTCTCGATAACCGCTTTTCCTTTATCAACATTTTGTTTAGGCAAGGCAGGTGGAGTGACTGCTTTTGATAAATCATTTTTCTCATTGACTTTTGGAGGAGGCATAGAAACAGACATTTTTGGTTTTAAAACCGGTTTGGGAACATTTGCTTTCTCCTCAGTCAATGGTTTTGTAATCTTAGTATCCACTGCCTTTCCTTTTTGACATTCCAGCTGAGCCCTCAAAAGATCATTTTTCGCTTTCATGTCATTGTAGGCACGCTCATACGACAGTTTGTCATATTTGCATTCCTCAGTTTTTTGATCAAGTTGTTTAAAATATGAGACATTTTCTTTTTCAAGTTTCTCAAGTGCTTTTTCATATTTTGAAACAATTTTGGAGGTCTCAGACTGGAGTCTTTCATGATCTTCAACAGAATATGTTTGTAAAATAATGGACATAATATCAGTAGTCAGAATATCTTTGAAGAGAGAGTCATTTAAATTTTCCAAAACTTTGATTTGTTCAACACATTCATTAGCTTGCTTTACCAGGGATTTATGGTCCTTGACAAAGTCAGTTGTTTCTTTCAAAAACGCTTGTTCAAAATGAATTACCCTTGAGTTGATGTTAGTCAGCTGAGGGGCAATTTGAGTTTCAAAAAACTTTCTCTGTTCGATATCAAAACTAGAGAACCAGTTGTTAGGAGTAATAGTGGTTTTAGTTTTAACCGTCTCTTGAAGATCCTCAATTCTAGTTTTCACATTTTCTAAAATACTTCTCGCATCACTTGTGTTAAAAGGATTGTTTGAAGACATTTGTTCAATGTTCGAAAGAGAATTTGAGACAACAACTAGTTTTGAAACAGATTTTGAAATAGGTGTTGACTCTTTGTTTGAAACACTTGGTGTGATGGAAAACTTTTACTTTTCTTTTTGATTAACAAAAGTAATTCCGTTAATTTTGTTCCATTTGTTATAATCAATTGGTTTGATTTCCGGATATTTTTGTTTCATTTTTTATCTACTCTCCTTAGATAGTTCTAACGTTTCAAGAGAATCACGAACAATAATGGGTTCATGTAAAGCATTTCCATTGTTTAACACATTCTGAGATTTCTGAGCTTTCTTGAGGAACGAAGAAGGGTCGTTACCAAGTGCCATTCTATGATTAGTATGAAAACGCGGATTTAATTGATTAGAAAGCATCTTAATTGTTTGAGCAGAATGACCCGTTTTAAGAAGCAAATTTTCCAAAGTTTGGATTTTTTCATTTTTATCAAGAATTTCATCAAGAAGAGAATCTTCTTGTTTTGAAAAATCAGTAATCAACTGCTTCTTCTCTTTTTCAAGATTAGAAAACATTTCTTTTTGTTTAGAAAGTTGGTCATTTAAATCAGAAATTTCCTTGTTTAAAGATTTCATTTTCAAGTTCAAATTCACATCGAGTGTGTTGTACTTGATTTTTAAAAGTTGTTCTTTAGAAACCAAATTTCGATAACCAATTTCTAATTCTGATTCTTTGTTTTTATGAAATTCAAAGGCTTTTGCGTTCTCCTTGTAACTCTCAAGCTCAGCGGTCAATTTAGCATTCGCGGCCTTAACTTTGCGATTGACCGTTCTAACTTTCTCAATTTCAATGCCACAGTTATTGATTAATGATTCAAAATAAGCACGTGTTTCCTCATCAGTCTCAGTATTTTGTGCCACATAGCCTCCACTAGGATCCACATCTGGAGTCTCATAGTTAGTATTGCTACAACTCGGATTGTCCAGGTATGTATCATAAGTAGGTGCTGATGTTACAGAATGTTGTTCGTCATGAGTAAACACATCAAATATGACATTGTTAAAGCATGGATCAGTGATTGGTACCTCAGATACTTCATTGGCGTCATAGACAGGAGGTGCGTCAGAATCAGTGTCGTACTTAGTCTCCTGAAGATTTGCCATGAAGATGCAGTTCGCATTGAGTTCCTCGAGGTCTTCCAAATCATCCATAATAGCCATAAATTCATGTTCCTCAGCACTCAATTGAAGTCCAGATTGTTCCTTTTGTACCAACATGATAGCTTTCTGAAGATATGCAAGATCCTTCTTTTTCGGCTTAGTTGGACAATTCCTTGCCATGTGACCCAATCCTTGACAGTTGTAACACGTAACCTGATTACCCTGATTCACATTTCCATAATTCCCAACGACTGGAGCTGCAACATTCCCATTCTGATTACCCACTGCTCTATTCCTAACATTCTGACCCAACTGATTACCCTGATTCGGAACCGCCTGATTACCCATGCGAAATCCAGTAGCATATCCCTGCTGATTCCCAATAACTCAAACCATTTGTCCTTGATGACCCATATTCACACCCGTCTGTGCAATTTGCCTGTTGCGAGTGTTTGATAAAATCCTTTGGTTGTTGTTAGTTGGTGTGGAATAGCGACCTCTGAATGCTTTACCCAAGAATGCAAATGCTTGTGACAAAGCTTCTTCTGGTTCCATTTCAAGATCAGTGATTCCTTGTTCCTGGTAATGTTGTTGTTCTGGTAAATAGTTTTGTTGTTGAGGGATGTATTGCTGCAAGCTGTTGTTAGTGGAAGATGATGAAGCTTGTTGTTGTGTATTCACTGGAGTTTGAGTCTTTGCAATGAGTGCCAATGGATCATGATTCTTTGCTAATCTTTCTTGCCTAACTTCATTCACTTCATTTTGGTTTTGTTTCAGAAAATCGTTGAGTTGATCAAAGTTCACTTGATGTAAGTCTTTTGTTTGGTTGACAATAGTGACATATCGTCCCAATTCTTGTGGTAGATTGTTCAGGAACTTGATGTTGCTCACGATAGTTCTGGGTGTCAACTTGTTTCTGATCAGCTCATTCATTAAAGTGCAGAACCTTCCATAGTAGGATTCAATGGATTCTCCTGGAGTAGATGTAAACTTCTCCCAAGCAGTTAGCAGCTTGTTCTCCGTATCTTGTTGACCAATTTCAGTTCCATGACAAAGCCGTCTAACACGTTCCCACATATCGAAAGCAGTTTCACAACTGTCTACAGCAGAAAAGATGTCTCTTGGTAAACCCAGTTGGACAATATGAATTGCCATGTCATCTGCTTCGACTTGCTTCTGATCCTCTTCAGAGTATTCCGATTCTTTTTTAAGACGAAAAAATGGTGGGACGGGAGGTGTTGCATCAGCATTTCCAGGGTCTTGGACTTGTCGAGGTATGAAGGGTCCATTCTGAATTGATTGAATCATCAATTTTCCATTAGCTTTTGTCTTGATGTAACGAAGCATTCGACTTGTCCATTGAAGATAACCACCTTTTTCCAACATAGGAGGTCGGTTTTCGGCACCGGCTGCATGAATGTCTTGTTGAGTTGCCATTGATGAAGGTATGATATGATGAAGTTGATGTAGGATCGATTCAACGATAAAGTAGTTGTGTTTGATGAAGATTAAGCTCGGTTGTTGTAGTGAAAATTTGGTCTAAAAACTTAAAAACCTCAATAACTTCTTTTCAGAGCGTTTTTAGGACTTGAAGGTTGACCTAAGTTCATTCGGCGGTCTATTCTCCTCGTTCTTACGGTCGTTCTGATGGGTAGATCGCTGAAAACGGAGTTACGGTTCAAAAGTTATGGCCGTTTGAAGTTTTTGCTCAAAATCTGAACGTAAACCTGTTCTTATGCGTAGAAATTAGTGCTTATGCGTAGGTTTGCTTATGCGTAGGATTCTTATGCGTAAACAGCTTAGGCGTAGGATTCCTTATGCGTAAAACTTTAAGCGTAGAAGTAGAGTACCTTACATGTAAGAGTTAACTTATGCGTAGAGTGCTTACTCGTAAGCTTTCTGCTTATGCGTAAGATTAGGTTAAAAACCAAAAATCCTTTACACTGTCACAGCGTAAAAGATATCCACAAGTCGAAGTGTTCCACACACTTATCCAAGTGAGGGAAGCACTGAGTAACCGTTGTTGCACGAAGATGGTTCACCAAAAAGTTATACGTAGAAAACTAGGGTTTTGACTTTTTGACCTTTATGCGTAAAATATTCCCAGCGATTCAAACAATTTCTCTTGCACAAATAGCCTTAAAAACACTCAAATAACACAAAAGTTTTGACCTTTTTCACCCAAAGTGCCTAGATAGCTTATGCGTAGAAACGTACAAACCAATACACACGAGTTTAAAACTGATGAAAAACACGTAAAGCTTCGAACTTTTTTCCAAAACTAGACTCTTTAACACTATAAAAACCTTAAACCATAAGAATCTTGAAGATTTTAGTGCAAAAAGTAAAGCTTTAAACAAGAAAACTTAGAGAACGAGTCTACGCGTAACCACTACACAAAAAACTTCAACCAAACACTCCTAAACCATTGTTAGGCGATTGATACCCATTGTAGGACCTCACTTTTACACCAACTTTACGCGTAACACACCTTATCACAAGATGAACACGTTAAACCATAAACACTTATGCGTATAAGAAGATGAAATAAAGAAAGGAAAGATGGTGACTTGATGTTCTACAAACCGTGTATGTGAAGAAAGATGAAAACAAGAGAGATGTTTATTTCAAAGGAAAAACACACACACACACTTTCAAGCACACCCCTCAAATGAGACTTTGAGGGGTTTATATAGTACAATACATAAACGCCCTAATGGGCTTTGGCTTGGGCCTCGTGGACTTGGATTGGATAACTCATGAAGAAAGGCTAGCTTAACTTAACTTATAGCCAATTAGCTTAGCCCAATCCACGAGCCCGTTGACTATTCTAGCACGATATCTAACACACGTTACAAAGTTCCTAAAAGTGAATGACCATCACTTCTAATAAAATTATTAAGGCTAACACCTTTCTACTTGTGCGATTTGACCAACTGATCACCGATCGTTTGGATGAACTTAAGAATTAGGGGGTGAGTGTCTAAGTTCCTAACGGCCGGGCACTCACTATTATAAATATAGCATGTAGCGGTACTTAATGACTCAGCTTAGGGGACCAGGAACAACAGGACTTATGATGGTGCGCCTGATTTCTCCTGTGGTGGCATCTTTGCTGATAGGTTAGGGCGAATTGACCAAATGCTGTCCTCTCGAATTTGACCCCACCTGAAGTAATTGGAAGTAAGTAGACGTAAACATAACTAGCTAGAAAGATTAACTAGGTTAGCACCACTCTCCTTCATTGATCACATCTCTTGCCTTTTTCTGCTTTCTTGTCTTATTAGTTAATTTATTATTTCAATCTTAAAAGCAATTAATATCGTGACATAGACTTAAGTTAATTTCCGATCCACGTAGCTCTTGGGACGACCTCGGTTTTACCGAATACTACACTACACACGACCGGGTACACTGCCCGTTAGTGCATTAGGGTAGACCTTAGGTATAACGAGTAATTACAAATATTAAAACCTGGTCAGTAAAACTTGCATCAAGTTTTTGGCGCCGCTGCCGGGGAGCTACTTTAGGATTTTAATTTAAGTTTTTATTTTCTTTCTATTCTGCTGTTTTCTTTGTTTCTTGAGTACGTTTCAGGTAATCATGGAAATGGAACCAGATTTTGATAATATGACATTGGAAGAATACTGGGAGTACAAGCGCGAAATGGAAAGAAAAGTTTTGATGAATCGTCAATCTTGGAGAACTTCTACGAGATCGCCTTCCTTAGAGCATTTCTTTCAACCATATACCTATGGTGATTATGTATCTCCTCAAGAGTATGATGAATTGGACATGGATAACATGACCATTCATGAATATGAATTATATACAGCCAACCGATGTCGGAAGATGAACAGCTTTAGTGATTATTCATATAACACTCCTGATCCTGAACCTGATGATAGCGAGTTGATGATTGAAAGAGCGTTGGACGATTTGTTCAGAATTGGTGCTAAAAATCTTCAACGCATGGAACAAGAGGAGACTCATGATGAGTCTATTAAGGATGTGAACCTTGGAAGTGAGGACCTTCTTAACTTTCCTATTTCTCCTATTACTAATATTTTTGCTAGTGTTTGTGAACAGGATGCAGATAATGTCAATTTCGACGTTACAAAGGAGGAAGAGGAATGTGATGAATGTAATTTTTATGACATGTGGGATATCACGGTAGAGGATGTTGAAAGGCTTAGGCAAATTCTAACACCTCCCATACGTGATAAACCTATCCCAGAGCTGGTAATGCAACCCTTGACATCACCTATCACACCTGCCAATGACTGTTCTGTAGCACCAACTACCAACCCAGTGTTGAATGAGCTTATAAAGGAATTCGGAGATGAGATTTTGAATATTTCCGTGGTTGACGAAGAAGCCGAATGCGACCCTGCTAAAGATATGAAGGAGCTCGAGGAACCGCTTTTTAAAGATCCTTCATCATTTTCTACGGACAAAAGGGCACATCTGGCAGTTGATGAAACGAATCTGGTTTTGAAGAAAGTTAGTCAACAACAACATGGAACAAGCCAATCCTCTAATCCGTCAATGAACATGGGTCCGGTAAGTAGGGAAATGACTTCTCCACTGAGGTATGACTATAATTCATCATTTCCCCATCCCATAGCAAATTCACACCCTCTTGGTGTTTATTGCTATTTTCACCCACACTTGATTTTAAGTGCGGGGATGAACACCCTTTTACTTAGTAAATAAGGGTAGAGTCAAGCTCGTGACTCGACCAAAAAGAAGCGCTTCGTGGGAGGCACCCCATGCCTATCTTTTCTTTTTCATTTTATTAGTATAGTTGGGTTTTGTGTTTTTAACCATTTTGCAGGAATCGGAGAAGATTACATCAGTAACATAAACGGGGACCTGACATGTCCATCAGTTACGGCGTAACTCATCCCAATGATTACGCCGTAACATATCACAAGTGGCGATTCTCTCCAGAGCATTACCGATTACGACGTAATCCCATGCTATGGTTACGCCGTAGCTACCCTCCAGTAGCGACTGCAAGGTTTGCCATAATTACGGCGTAACTCCTTCAATGAGTTACGGCGTAATTATCCTTCAGTTCAAATTCTTTCTATAATAACACAATAACCTTGTATTAGTACTAAATGAACTTTGTGGGTGTGTTCCCTGTAAACCCTCACGAGACTTCACTCGTCCACTTGGGACACCAAGTGGTTTAAAAGGCTTGTTGCATACGCTAAATACAACCGTGATTCCTACGAAAGTGAGTTAGGTTTTTCATTTTCTTTTATTACTTGTTGTTTTTCTGGTATAATGCATTTGGTTGTCTTAAGTGAATTCAGGTTATTAAAGTTTGCTCATAGATCTCAAAGCGGGACACGTTTACTCGTGAGTCTTCGATCATGCCAAGCAAATCCATGGGAGTTTTCTGGTTCAATTCTAACCCTTCTTATCTTTCATTTATATGCTTAAGTATGACCTAAGTGGGGGGAAGGGATTAGACATAGACATCCACGTGATTTTACTTGCCCTTATTTTTCTAGTTTTTGATGAAAAGTGTTTCATTAATATTTTGACATGTTTTTCATTACTTAACTGGATTAATCTAGACTGAGCACACCTACCCTATATTTCCATTGTGTGAGGATAAGCCTTTCTGTTTTCCCCTTATACATAATTCCATAAAAATGAGTGTGCCGGTGGCTGTAGTAGACTTTAGAACTTGGCCTTGTATATCTTTTCGAGACCATTATCATGAGAATTACACTGAGGTAACTTGGTGTGATCGGTGCAGCTAGGATATAAGGCAATTTTAGGATTAAACCCAAATAGCCCATCATTTATGTTATGTGTACATTGGCTTTTCACATTGATCAGTCAATCCCCCTGTTAACCCCTTTTTGTTGCACTCACCATTAATGCAGATACCCCTAGATACACCCTTCAGAGCCTTTCCTTTCATCTTGTTCACCCAATACAATTGTTTCGTTACACCCATCGCCTAGCTTACCTTGTAGTTTCCTTATGTCCATGGTCCGGGGGCTGTTGTTTAATTTTGGTTCCACTAGTGAAAGTCACGGGTTTTGAATATAGGGTTTTGGAAGAAAATCAGGTTTAGATGATAGTTGATCTCAAGTGGGGGGATGCTTTTTATGTTCGTATCGTTTATATCCATGTATACCTTGTCTTGCATCAAAAAAAACAAAAACAAAAAAAAAAAAAAAAAAAAAAACAAAAACAAAAACATGCAAGCAAGTGTTTTGTCTATAATTAGTGTTTTCGCCTTGTTCAACTGGCGCAAATTTTTTCAAATCCGTTTTGTCTTACGGATAAAATTAGAAACCCGAACATTTCTATCTCGCCTTTCAAATTTTAATTAATATTCGTACAATGAGGACATTGTACATTTAAAGTGGGGGGATGGGAGATATAAATGGTCGATTTTGATCGAAATATGTGCTAAATAGACTCAAATTTAAAAAAAAAATTATATAGCACATTCTTTTTTCATTGATGACGAAGGCCGAGTTAATGCATCTTATTTGCCTAGATTATGGAGTTTATGAGGCACCACATTACATTTCTTATGCATTAACTCGTGTATTGGATTATTGAAGACCCCTTGACTCTTGACCCTCGATTTTTAATATGGGATTGAATGCGACTAGTGGTGGGGTGACTGTGGACTTAGGAATCTATTTGTTTCGTGTCTTTTTATTTACACCCATTAAATTTTCCCATGCCTTATCCTACCCTTGGTCGTGAATCGAGCTTAGGTGAGGAAGCGAGCAATCATTGGTGTCTTGGCCATGGATTTGGTCATGTATCATTGGTTTTGTCTCCCTCACCGTAGCTCGTTCGTAATGACAAAATAACCCATAAGCCTATGTTGTGTCAACCCATAACCTTTTAGAATAGCTGCATCTATAGACTCTAGTGGTGGAGATTAGTATCTTTTCCAAACCTATGATAGAATACTCGCCATGACTGAGCAGTTGAGCGATCACCCCAAAAATATTAAACACGTGAATTATGAGAGAGAGTGTGATTTCAATTCCCTTTTCGTGAGGTGCTCGGTTTGGAATTTTCTAGCTTAGGTGATTTTTAGACTCATAACTTCCAATTAATCCTGGGAGATATCTTTTTGAGAATTATTTAAAGGGTCTACTTGAGGACAAGTAGGATTCAAGTGGGGGGATATTTGATAACATCAAATTAGCCTGATCTTTTATATATCAAATTCCCGTGTTTATGGCCTCATTTGCATTAATATGGTACTTAATTCTTTCATATTCGTTCATATTTTCATTTCAGGATAAATGAGGCGTTGGAGCGGAAAAGTAGTGATAAAAGGCCAAATATATGTTCTAAAGATTGATTTACGAGGGCCTATGAATTCAGTGTGAAGATTACGCCGTAACTCGTTAATAATGTTACGGCGTAAATATGATGCTTCGATGGATATGGCGTAACCATCTCTTATGGTTACGTCGTAATTATTTTTATGAAGGTTACGGCGTAACATGGCAATTTAGTTACGCCGTAGAGATAATTACGGAGCGGATAAAAATATACGTTCGAAGAGTTACGGCGTAATTCGGTAATTTAGTTACGCCGTAATTATTAACTTGGGCGCTAAGGAGTTGAAGTCCCGTGGCTAAATGAAGATAATATTTACTCCTAGGATGAAAAGTAAAAATAGCAAGTATGATCGGGGACTAAAAGTGAAAATTCATATGAAGTTTATTTACTTCAAGGACTTGTTATAAAAATATGAAGTACGATAAGGGGCCAAAAGCGACATCTAGTGCAAAAATGTTTCAAGAAAATATGATGACAATATAAAGTACGAAATGAAGATTTAAGGCGTAATCACTTATTTAAGTTACGGCGTAACTTAGTTACGACGTAACTAAATAATTAAGTTACGACGTAATCTTTCGAAATCCGGATTTCTTTGCTCCTACTTTAGTTACGGCGTAATTAGCCCTTAAGGTTACGCCGTAACCATGTTGGAGCCTATAAATACAGCCCTAAATCTGCATTTTTGAGCATCTCTCTTCACCCCTCTCCTAGGGGTCGATTAGGGCACCATTCCAGGGCATTTTCCAGCAGTCCGAAGCCAGTTTTGAAGAAAGAATTCACTCTCAATCATCATCATTATTAGCTCTACATCAAGTAATTTGTATCAAACATTATGTTCAATTCAATTTATGATTTATTCATTTTTGTTGGTATGATTTATTATATGTTTGGCTAAGCACCCTGGTGCTGGCCTAGTTATGATTCCTTAATTGTTTTGTTTGCATTTACTTTACTTTCGTACAATTATTTCTAAGTGTATGCATGCATAGTTTATTGGTAGCCACCCTTGGTTTGGGAGTTTTGAATGGCGGTAGAGGCCATATGCCTAAGAGATATGACCAACTGACCCTAGGTGAGCGGACTGAGAGGGGAAGGGTAAGATATGACCAACTGACGACCCTTTCTACTTGCGCGATTTGACCAACTGATCACCTATCGTTTGGATGAACTTAAGAATTAGGGGGTGAGTGTCTAAGTTCCTAACGGCCGGGCACTCACTATTATAAATCTAGCATGTAGCGGTACTTAATGACTCGGCTTAGGGGACCAGGAACAACAGGACTTATGACGGTGAGCCTGATTTCTCCTGTGGTGGCATCTTTGCTGATAGGTTAGGGTGAATTGACCAAATGCTTTCCTCTCGAATTTGACCCCACCTGAAGTAATTGGAAGTAAGTAGACGTAGACATAATTAGCTAGGAAGATTAACTAGGTTAGCACCACTCTCCTTCATTGATCACATCTCTTGCCTTTTTCTGCTTTCTTGTCTTATTAGTTAATTTATTATTTCAATCTTAAAAGCAATTAATATCGTGACATAGACTTAAGTTCCACGTAGCTCTTGGGACGACCTCGGTTTTACCGAATACTACACTACACACGACCGGGTACACTGCCCGTTAGTGCATTAGGGTAGACCTTAGGTATAACGAGTAATTACAAATATTAAAACCTGGTCAGTAAAACCTGCATCACTTACCATAATCCATTGCCCGTCCAACCTATTTATAGTGGAAGAAATAGGGTTAGAGGCACCTCTGCGTGAATGTCGGAGAACATGGGGGCGTCCCATGTTTATGGGTAACCGCTAAGGCTTAGTGACCCACGTTCTCAAACTTGGCGGGGAAGCCAGGAAAGAGAGGGAGATCGTGGGTTTGACCAAGTCAGGAGGTTCTCCTATCAGTTACTCCTTCGTCAACCATACCCCGAAGGGCTTAGGGCTTCGAATGGTGAATTCCCCGTAGGTAACCTTTGTGCTTACGAATGGTTTGACGCCTATGAATATTCTGGAGACCTAACTTAGGCCTTCGAATAGAAGGGCTTTGATACATCTCGGAGGAGTGTCCTTCGAGCTGTTCGGAGGGTACATCATCAACTGGCTTTCTCGGTGCTGGTATTGCCTTTCTCTTCTGAGTTCGGAATCCTTCTTCTTGTCTACTATTATTCTCTTGAAGGAGTTCTAGTGGCTTGCTTCCTCGCGGAGCTGCCGTGTTCTCCCGATGGGATTCCCTGTGGAATTGTGGGGCTTGTAATTTTTCCTTGAAGGGCTAGAATGCTCGCCTCGCATGATATTCTTTTCAGCAACGGGCCTATAATGTTGTAGGGCATACAGAAAGTGCGATAGGCCTTTCAAGGGGTTTTCGGTCTAAATCCGCCCCTCTGCGTGGTAGTGGAAGGGCTTTTAGTGAGGTAGCCTTTCCAATCCTGTAATTTTTTATCTTATCTTGGCGCCCGCAATCTGGTCATCTTTACCTTGGGTCCAGTCTATCCACCGCGATCTGCCTGGATTGGTAGACGTACCCTTGCTTGGGGGCTGGGCTGCAACAACAGAAGAATGAAGGCATAGTTTTCATCCTTTGTTGTTTGCCGTTGTAAGGGATGCTTCTTGTTAATTAGGGGTCGCTTTATGCATTGCATTGCCCCTAACTTCCTTTGTTTCCCTTCCCTAGGGACCCAACTCTTTGCACATTCTATCACTCCCATTGACCCAATTCCCAGGATATAGTTACTTCTTCCGCTCGCGAACACCGAGGTTAAGAAGGAAATACCTGCACTTTCAAGTCCCTAAATGGCTAATCAGAGTCTAATTGGTTTAAACTCCCACCTTTGGTGCGCCATATGGTCCCGGCAGGCTCCCAGAATCTTCCCTGGAAATAGGTTTTGGGTGAAGGAGTGTTGTGAAGGGTCGTGGAGGTGGGTTATTAGTCGTCATTTTAAAATGACTAATTGTTATTAGCAGTCATTTAAGAACATGTTTTGGTTGCCGCAGTGTCTGCTTTGCCTTTATGTTTTTCTTTTGGGGGGTAAAAGTTTAGGCTATGTGTGAGTTTTTTGGAAACAACCATATGTAAGCAACGTGTTGCTTTTAAAAGCCGATTGCATATCTCCTGCCCTATGCGCCATCACGCTTTTCTTCTGAATAACATCTTCAACTTTCTTCAAAGTGACTTTTAGGGGTTTCTAGGATTTTTGTTAAGATTTTTGGCGTTAGAGGATGACGCTTTCTCTTTTACTTTTCTTGCTTTTCCCTTTTTTTTACTTCACGTATTTATAGCAAAGATTTTACTGTTCCTGCACGCGCTAGAATTTACTTTTTCCTACTATTTTATAGGTTGGCACGTGCCTAGGCTCGTAGCCTGGGCGCCTGTTTTTCCTGCTAGATTTGACATAAAATTTCTTGGGAAGGAACATAAATCTGTACTTGCAGATTTTTTTCTCCTGTTTGAACATTTGGATAAGGTTTGTCCTTTTGCTTCCGTCCTTTCCTGGTTGTTATCGAGAACTTTCCTTTCTCAAAGTCGTGTCCTTCCCCTGATTTTTGTTATTTCCCACATTGTGGCATTTGTGTTTTGTGTCTGCCGCGACTCTTTGCTTGCTTCTTTCGGAGCATTGTCCTTCTCGGACCCGATTTTTGTTGAGCCGCGGATTGTTGTACCCTTTATTCTCTGGGAATAATCTCTGTAGTTTCTTTTCGTGTATGTTGTAAATCCTACATACACCCGTGGTGTGTTTCGATGTTCTTCGTCTTTTATGTTGGCTTCACATGACTCTCCGCGATCTAATTGTTTTTGAAGTGATAGGGCGCTTCTTCAACATTTGTACTTGCTTCTTGAGTCTTCTTGGTGACTGATTTCTCTTATCATATTTAATTGTTCGCCTTCTTACTTTGTGCTTTGACTTGGGTTTTTTATTTTTCACTTTGTAGAAGTTTATGGTATCGGGACTTCTATTCTTTCCTGTGAGGGTGTCTGCATCCTTATTTATTTTATAGGCGTCCCTACTGTTTTTCTCCTGCTGGAGTTCTGATTTCATCGCTTTCCGAATGTGTATGTGGTTCTGCTACCTCTACGTTAAGCGTTTTCGCCTTTTTTATGAGTAATTTTTAAGTGATGATTTTTATTTGTGAGGTTCAACAATTGGCTTTTCCCCGCTGTTCTTCTTCCTCCATCATCGGTCCTTTCTTCTCTTAGCTTTTTTAAATGTAGACACTCGTCCGTGGTATGCCTTGCTTTTCCGTGAAATTCATAGAATTTACCGTCATTCTTTTCTTCGATTGCGGTAGTTGGGGCCGAATTTAGAGATCTTGCTCTCCTTTGTGTCGGGATTTCTCTGAAAGGTTTTTGCGAGATGCGGAGGCCCCGTTGCTTTTCTCTTGTTCTTGATTTGTTTCTAAATCCTCTTTTAAAATTTTGCCGATACTTGACTGTAGTTTGCCTCCTCGACATTTGTATACACGACCTTCTTCTTTCGTGACTCTCTGCGGTTGTTTCCCCCGTAGGAATGAGGTGATTATAATCATTACTTCATTCATTGACTTTGGGATACTTTCATGTAACCGCGTAATCAGTTATAGATCAGTAATTGCGTGCATGAATCCTAAGATTCTCATGACTTCCGGAGCTCCTTTTATGTCCATGGTTTCTTCTTTAAATCTTCTTACAAAGTCTTCCGTTAGTTCTCCTTCCCTTTGCTTGATGTGATGAAGTTCCACGGGATCCTTAATACACTTCTTTTGCTGGAGGAAATTAGCCAAGAAAATCTCCTTCAATTTATCATGACCGTCTACTGATTCTGGCGGGAGATCGTCAAACCAGACCCTAGCGGATCCAGTTAGTGTGGAGTTAAACATGTGGCACCAGGTTGGCATGGCCGATCATTCTACCTTTGCGGCTGCCTGGAAGATTTTGAGATGATCTTCTAGGTCTCCACTCCCATCATATGTTTTTACGTTAGTTGGCATACGTGTTTTCATTGGCATCTTAAAGTAGCGGATACGTGGAGTGAACGGATTAGTCTCCTTGTAGACCCAGGGCCTAGCCAGGTCATCATCGTCGTTATTACTTGGTTTCCGCTTTTTGACCTCGGACCTTCGATATCTACTTCCGTTTGACCCATCTCCTGAGTAGTCCCCTGCTTTCCGCGACCGCGCCCCTTCGGTTCCATGCCCTCTGAATTTTGGCCTTACCAGTTGCGATTGAAAGTTTCGGTAGCTACTCTCTTCTTTTCTTTCAGAGGCATGGCGAACTGGTCTTCTAGGGTCTCTGGAATACACGGAGACACTTTCTTCCTTGTCTCCCAGCCTGTGGAACACACTTTTGCGCAACCTTTTGAACATCGTCTCCCGTTCACCTTCTTTCCTTTTAGGTGACCTAGACCGGGTACGTCTTTGACCGCTGCTATCCTACGTGTTCCGACGCTTCGTGGACTCGAGTTTTTTCCTCAAGTATCTTCTTCCCGTTGGCATTTCTGACTCGTGATGATGCGTGGCTTTATGGAGATCCACCAGAGTTGTCAGTGCTTTCACCGCTTTGGCTCTTTCTTCCCGTTTCCGAAATTTTTCTGTCACAATAGGTAAGATCTGATCGAATTACTTGTCACAGTACTTCCGGAGGGTTGCGTCGGACGCAGGCCCTTCAAGATCCGTCGAAGTTGTATGATTTTCTCTTTCCGCTGTATTCCGTAGTGTGGATACAAGAGCGAGAGTTGGCTCGGACCGAGTGCCCATAGTGAGTATTTTCCTGAACGTAGTTGTGTACTGGGTCCCACGGATGACGCCAACTTGTTAGTATAAAAAGTGTGTCAGGTTGTGATGGGTGTTAGTGTTGCTTGTTGGATTGGGCTAACAAGCTGTTTGTGGGCTGATCTTGTATTTATCCAAGTAGTTTGATTGAATTCCCTGCACAAGAAGAGTAAACCGTTAGCCTTACCGTGGGGACGGACCCCATGATTAGACTCTGGCGTGAGAGTGAGTACACATTCTTGTCAGAGAAGTAAGATTAAGTGTGTGTTATTATGAAAGAGAAAGTTGTACCTTGTATGGGGATTAGAGCCCCTTTTATAGGTGAGGTTTACCACCAGGGTTTCCTGGTTACTCGCATATAGTAGTTAGCTGCCGGAGTCGGACCCTTGTCGGACAAGGTTCCGTGTTAATCGCGGATGTAGACACAGGATACTTTCCGCGGCCGGAGGTTCGGTCTGCTAAGTAACCTGCGTATGTCTTTTAGTCTGGACTATAGCAAATTTCGTTATTGGGCTTACTGTTAGTCCAGTGTTCGTAATTATTCTCGTTGTTGGGCCTGGGCCCAGTATGTGTATAGCACGAATTAGCTCTGGTAGGCCTGCTATACGTGCTATACGTCATCATAGAGCCTAACAACGGCTGACATTCATCCTATTATTTTTTCCGTTACTCCATATTTGTTGAGTATTTTAATCATCATGTTTCGTGGCAAGCCTCAATCATCTTCCATGTGTTTTTCTGTCACCATTTGCACCACATACTTTTATGAGAAACTATTTACATTGAAGCTTGAATAGCCATATATTTATGTTTAACATGAAAGTACGTCTTGATATTAAAACCGTCTCTCCCATATTCGGACCACCGACGATTTTTGATTTAATAACAGACCTTCATAGCCTTTTGACAGTAAGATGTTTTCCCATACACAGGACTCCATTTGCATTCACATCTCTTTTGAGTATGACTCGTATGTTTGTTTTTAGCCTTAAAACATAAGCTGGCGTATAGTGTGTATCGATAGTATGTGACATAGTGTTGAATTGTTTGGGAATGTAACCATCAATCTAATATCTATATTATGAAATAGAAGTGTTGTTAAACTGAAGCATTTATTGATAAGCAACTGAATAGATATTAACATGAATTCAATAGTTATTTTTCATTGATTTCCTGAAAAGTGTAACATGAATATGTTTTGGTTTGTTTGTTTCCTTGTTGTGTCAGATTTGATATTTCCCAAAATTTAGAATTTATGTGGTATACAATATACAACAAAAAATGTAGTAATTTGGGATGTTGTATGTCTAGTTGTTAGGTTTATATTTCAGTAATAATAAATCTGTGGTAATTTGGTAGATTTGTTTGCATAAAGTATCAACAATTTCAAATATGGCAAAGTTTCTCGTATTCTGCATACAATGAACTTGACATAAACGTGTTCAACTCAAAGGTACACAAATTCAGGATCATATCAACTACAATGACCCATTTTATTACAACTCTACTAACTGATTATTAATGATTAATGAAACCCTTTTACTTCATACGTCCTAGATTTTCCTTGCTGCTACAAAGGCCTTATTTGTTTTATGTTTATTTTGCACACGATGCCGGATCAGTATCCCTGACAAATCATTGGAAAAAATCACCAGTTAAGATGTAACACAATAGCAAAGCAATGGGTAAATTTAATCTAGGTGCATACTTCTTTTTAACCCTTCTTCTAGAAGATCTCCCCTTGATGTCTTCCGTTTGTTCCTATGCGGTGTGTTCCAGCACATCAATAATGAGTCTACATCCGTAAAATATGCATTAATTACACCTTCAACATAGCGGTTAAGTAATTCATATGTTACAATTTCAAATATACCGTTTCTTGATATTCTTCTTTACAGCTGCCCCATCTTTGGTATGTTCTATCTCTTCTTTATCCGACCCTGAATCCTGAATAACATTCCTAACATACAAAAACAATACTTGTCATGGTAGGTTATACTTCAATTGCATAACAAATTTGTGCCATAAAAACCTTTGTTTTTTCTTCGGCTCATCTATTTCAGTCTATGAATCCTCAAGTTCAGACCTTTAGCAACCAATCAACCATGAGATTTCAGTAATTAACTTATAAGCTTTCGTTAAATGTAAATAGATATATCATTGTCTAACCTCTCGGGTTGCTTTTCCTCAGATAGCTTTGATGGAGTAGAAAGAGATGGATCATCAGATACTTTCTTCAAGTGGTGCTTTTCCGTAGAAATAGTTGCGGCTACATTCAAATTTGTTACTTTACTTTACGGGATATATGCTAGATCCCTTAAATTATACAGGCGGAAATTACAGGTTAGGCAGCTTATCGTAAAATATTTGTGCACATGAACCAGAGGTTAGTTGCCTTACTCTTTTTTGTTGTTTTTCAGAAACTGATGTCGGGGTAGGAGCTTCCACCGGAGAACTGTCTTCCATTGTGGTGGAGGTTGCACTTTCAGCCGTATTGTGGTCCTTGCAAAGCCCAGAACATGTAAAGCTCTCGTAGCTCCCATGTTCGTAGTAAGTATGGCTCTTTATCTCCAACGTATGTGTAGTACCCACAATATTGGCAATGACACGTGGAAAGAAGCATAGCTTGATCATCTGAATCATGCAAAGAGAGGAATAGGTTGGACAAGATAATTGAATTTATATGGGTGAATATTAATGTACCTCATCCTTTGTCCCTAAGAGTGAATCCGCTGGATGCTTAACCAATTCAGTGGCCGTCTCGTCAAAGAGGATAACAGCCATCTGTTCGGTCTCATTCGAGATACCAAGCTCTTTCATGTACCTGCAGAGCCGGTATTACACAAAAAATGTTAGAATTAATTCATTTATTAGGTTATTACGGCATCGTTTTGACAAACATAAAACTTGCACAACCTTATAACCGGGTAATCGGTGGCTCGATTGCAGGAGTCACACCAAAATTGGCCGTCTTGCCTGGTCAAGTCTTTTTTGCATTTCTCACCCCCGCATGATGGATAATTCCACCCCTTCCTGGTTATCACATTATTGATCCTTACCTTGTAATGGAAGGTTGATGCCTGAAAAGGAACAAATGATATTAATAGAAGAAGCGGGACAATAATAATATTTACTAAGTATGATGATGAAAGATAACTACATCATTTCTCCTATTCCTTGCCCACATCTGCACATTCTCGAGTGTCGCTGGCTTTGGTACAGAGTAATCAACAGGTATGGTTTCCCTTATTGGATTAATACCACTGCATACACCATTAATGATAATCGATACCATGTGACAAATTATAAATGTGCATGAAAAATGTAACTATGCATACCTCACGCCTCCTTTGAATTCTCTTAGGGTTGGAATGTCATCGTCTTCGAGAATCTGTTTAGACGAACTACTCGACAAATAGATCTTATCTAAGAGGTAAATACAAATACCAATTCAATTCTTGTATGGTTTAAACATTATGAAAACATTAGGTGGGATGGACAATTACTATTGTAGTGTTTAGCATTGACCGCAGTCAGGATCACGACATATAATCCTGTGTTTCGCCTTTTTCTCAACCAACACATCACAAAGACCCCCCCCCCCCATATGGTCACCTTAATTGACTATCCACTGGTGACGGAACACAATAAAAAACATGTGGTTATGCATATTTGATTAGTTGTACCAACAATACATAATTAAACATACCTTTGATTGGCAATATAGAAATTAAGATTTCTAGAACCTATTTTATGATAAGTTAACATGCCAACGTTTCTAATGTAACCTACAACATCTGCAAAGTGTACCATAGTAAGAATAGTTTGTATAATGTCAATATCAAAAATAAATATTCTAGCAAAATGTCTTTAGCAATTAGAAATTTATTGCTGGTTGCTTCAATGCTCTTAAAAGGGACCAATTGAAGTGGATGTCTGACAAAACCATCTGACTTGATAACAGATTTCCTTACCGTCGTGGACCCATCAAATTCAATCATGTACTGACCATCTTTGATTACCCTGTACTCTTCCTTATTTTGTATAACGGTAAAATCTTTTATGGAGTAAATCATGCCATTGTGTAACTTGCCTAAAAAATTATGAGAAATCGCAGCTTTTGAGGTGCAATGCATAATATTACCCTGCAAAAGGAAAAAGATATTTAGTGAATCATATTTGACAAAAGCATATTTCAGCCTAACAATTTTAATAATTTGCAAGAAAACAAAGGCGGACGCTACCTTGCTATCAGACACAAAGAAATCCGTACTCAAATAACGTCCGATTTTAGCATTGACATCTCATTTTCTGCACAACATCACTATAATAGTGCCAGATACACCAACTTCCAGTTTATCAAAGAAAAGCTCATTTTTGCCCTCAATTGGCATGTATGACCTAATGGCCTTACCTTTAGCTTGCTGGCTGGCCATGTCTGACATATTTTTAGATCCGATTAAACTATAAAGAAGAGCAAATGGAGGTGGGGATGCCTCGAACCTGGGCTATGAACATAATATTTATACACCTCCGACCCATCATGGGATTATGATGTAATTATCTATGATTAATGTTGTATGATTAATGTGGACTTCTAAAATTCCAATGCATGCGTTTATTGCACAATAATGCGCAAATTTAATGAGTCGATTAACTGAAAACTTGTACAAATCCCCTATTGATGACTGCATTGAGATCGCCTTTGTTTAGGCGTGTAGAAAAGTTCCCCAACACTATCCACATTAATCATGATGACTTTGCATTCAATTTTGACACTGAATCTTTTAGTAGATAAGATACGTGGTTTCGTTAGAAAACTTCGTGCACTTGTCATCGTCCGTCTAAACCTAGGTATATCAATATGTGTTGTCTAAACCTAATATCTAAAAATCAAATCCTTCTAAATACAAATAAAACAAAACACTAATCTCAAAAATTCCTCTTTCCCCATAAAACTCTCTCCGAACGTCAAACCTCTCACCAACAAATCCCATTTTTCAAATCTTCACTTTCAAAAATCTCACACTCTCACAACTTCATCTTCTTCATCATCTCATTTTGAAAAATCCAAACCAAGGAAGATCTTCGTCATCATGGTCTACATCGCTCTTGTGATCATCATCGTCTCGCTTATCACTCTCGTGTATCCCATGATCAAATTTTCGCATTGAGACATGTTCTTTGTTTTATTGATCTACATTTGTATCATCTATCCAATCCTTTATATTGCTTTAAGCATTGAAATGAAATATAAATGATGTCTTAGTTCTTTTTTTTAGTTTCATTCTCGCGTGATATGCTTTTTTTTATTTGTCGTGCATTCAAAACCCCAATGTGTTTAAAACTATTAATGTAAGTTCAAGAATTAACACTAGCTAAAACACATTTCATCTTGTAACACATGAGTTATAAAAATAGAACCTACGTCAAAAAAAAATTCTACCAAATATGCAGATCTCCCGGATCCCTGGACCTTAACTGGCCGGGTCTCTTTTAAAAAGGGAACCGACGGAACCGGAGGAACAGATGACAGAAACTCATGCATTATTTTCTTTTTCCCACACAAACACCATAAAAATCATCTCATGAAAACTTACTGTAAAAGGAAAAGTTTCACTAGATGTCAAAAAGGGAGTGAGTTAAATATAGGAGTATCATTGTTAATAAAATAAAATAGACAATAAAAACATTAGGAGATCCTATCACTTTACTAAAGTTCAAAACTATGATTAAAATACTTAAAAGTGTCACCAATCAAAAATGCTCGTACTCTCGAAGTTTTACTATGTACTAACATGCTCATGTAAAATATTCGTTCCATGTCTATAGGTCTCAATATGTCTCATGAGTATGACTTCGATCATCAACTTACTTATGTCTACATTCCAAACGTATCTCTTGAACCTGGCAATCATGTTCGTGGGTTCAATAATCTCAAAACTCGTTTCTTTCATGAATGACGTGTTGTTGACTCACCTCTAATCTTCCAAGAAGGTATCAATACCTCATTCCGCACCATAGGACTAGAAGGTCTTCTCGGGATCAACGAGAAAATTTGTCCGCGGTTTGTTTTGGAATTATTCTGTCTAGTTGAGCTCGTTCGTAACGAGGACCGTTCTCTATCACTATGGTTTTGGATTTAAAACCAAAAGTTTGTTTTGACTCTTGAGCAATTTGCTCACATTCTCCGAATTCCAAATTATGGACAATGTGCTTTCACTGAAGATTGGTCCCTTGATTCTCTCTTTAACTATCGTGAAGAAAACAGTCCATATTGTTCATATATACCCTCTCCTTAAGAAATAACTCACTTTCTATTCACTCCTCAACAGTCCAACTACTAAAATCCAAACATAATTCATACACGTGAACTCCGGGATGATCTTAAACCTCTCGCAGTCATCCTACGTGAAAATGTTTGGAGTCTTACAGGAAATCGTGAGATACTTCCCGCATGTTGTGGTCACATGATTTACTGTCTCCTAACTCAACAACCATACAATCTTGCCCACTTCTTCGCAAGGTGAATTGTAAACCTCCAAGGCAACAAGAACAAACTAATACCATATGGGATGCTCTTGACACGCCTTTATCATCATATCATGTATTGTCATGCACAATTTCAAAGCCCTCAATATTCACTTGTGAATAAAATGATGGAACCTCTGAATGCATCTCTCATCACTTCATTCTTCATTCCTAAATCATCAACTGCTCACAACCCACTTGATGATCCATCAAACAAAAACAACGAATAATAAAAGTTAGCTTATGAATAAAAGATTTCCTTTAGAGTATCAATCCTTAAGCTTTATCCTAACTCACCAATGTAACTTGATCACGTCTATGAAATAGTTGTTTGTTGATCATTTCTTTTCATATACTTGACCATTTGGTGTTTCTACATGCTATACTTACTATGTCTTACTTGTATACATGTATGCTTACTGTAGAGATCATCAGTTCCAAAATTCAACACTTGAAACAAAATTTTGCAAATATTCTATTAGGGAATCTGTCCCAAATGTCGGATCCATGTGCTATAACTAGTCGGATCCCTCAAGTGAAGGATCCGTGGGATCCGGGTGGATAGAAATGCATTTTTAGCTTCCTTACATTAATTCAACCTTCCAGACCTTATTGGACTAGTTAAACATGATACATTAAGATCACTTAAACTTTCCTTAGGCTCAGTTGATCTCACATTCACTCATGGATGACTTAGGATCACATTCAAGGTGTTTTTGATTTATTACTACTTCAAAACTCACCATCTTTCTGCTTAAATGTTTACACATTGTTCCTCTCATCTCAAAATACCTAGTTTGATATTTCTCTCAATATTAGCAAATTGATTTTAGTCATATTTACCTTAAAATGATCTAAAAAGTAGTTTTTATTTCTTGTGATTTTTAAGGAATTTTCTAAATTTTTCTTTGATCACCATCTGGCTTCTATGATAATTTACCATCTTCAAAACTCCTAGTGTCATCCTTGATCACTCATTGGTGTTCACAAAAACTCCATTTCCTTCCATAAAAGTCATTATTGGCTACCCTTACTCATTATGCTTGATCATTTAAGTCTTATACCATTTAAGATACCTTAGTAGACTAATTCACTCAAGACATATAGGTTCTAGACCTTGCTAGAACATAATCACCCTTTTTATTGGCTTCTAAGAGCCGGATCCCTAGCTTTAGGCTAGCCGTATCCCTCAAGTTAGGGATCCGTGAGAACTGGTTGCACAGATTGTCTAAATCTCGCTTGATATATTCATTTCAAACTCTCTTTGGTAATTTAAACACTCCACTTTGTCTTAAATGAATCCCAAAGACAGATAACACCATATTTGACTTTTGTGCATGCAATTTGAAGAATCTTAGTGGTTAGGCTTTAATTCACTTACCTAGTTTCTTCCTTTATAAACCACTTGTGTTTGTGTTTCCAAATCATCATTCAAACACTCATTCTCAGTAGCTAAACTTCCCTCTTCACATTCTTACTTCCAACTTTTCACCATGAGAAAAGCACCTAGTGCAACTTATTCAACCGAAGAACCTCCCAAGAAAATTGCTCATGTTGTTCATGAAGTTTCCTCAACTGAGTCATCACCCAACAAAGCTTCTAACACTAGAGTTCCTTCCCAACAAACTCTACCACCCAAGGCTAGGAAAACCGCACGAATCAATATTTGACCTTGTAGCTTGGAGAAACCTTCGTCAAACACTACCATACCTCCTAAACCAAACACTCCTATCTCCACTAAAGCAACTAAACTCTCACCTCTAGAGCCTAGAATACTCTCCTTCACCACACCTCTTTCATCTCCAAACCTTTACTCACTAGAAGACTTGCCTCCTAGGACTTCTCATCTACCACCATTGCCCACATTCTCATCAATTGAGAAAATGGCACCACAACAACCTTCTCACCAAAACCTTAGTGTAGGAACTTCACTAGCACCCGTGTCTCCCTCTGTTTCACCCTTAAAATGATCCATTTTGGATTATGAGAAATCACCAAACTCAACAACCGGACCATATGGAAGTAGATACTTCGTTACCTCCACCACCAACTCATATATCACCACCTTCATCCTTAGTTGAAACACCTACTACTTCATCAAACTTACATCCAATCCCTCCATCCTTTGTGGAACCTCCACCCACTTAATCAAACCTTCCACCTCAAACCGCTTCATTCTTATCACCGTCATTTCCTAGTCATGACAATGATTGCCTTCATTGTCAACCTGTCCAAGGGTTAGTCCATGAAGTATGTGATGAATTGCGTTTCATGTTCTATCACCTTCTTGAACGATTTGATGAAGTTAACAAATCAAACCGTCCATAATTGATGTTTTTCCTCTAGTCTTAGGCGCAACTTGGAATTGTTAAGAATTTTTACTTTAATACATATTTGTATCATTTTCTAGTTTTGGAGATATGTATATCATTCCTCTTATTTTATTGAATGAAACAACATGTTTGTATGCTATATAGTTATGTGAATATGTTTGTTGCAACAATACATAACTCATTTGATGTTTACGTCACTATTTATATCTACATTGCTGCCAACAAGTTACAGGTACACGGTTCCCAAGATTTTTCCTGGACGGATCCCTCACATGAAGGATCCGGCAGAACCGGTGGATAGATTTCAATTTTTGAGCTAATTTGAAGCTCATTTGAAGGAAACAATGCACCATATACTTGTTTTCTAACATTTGTTTTGTAGATTTTCAAAATACACATGAAGACTTGACGCCCTCAACAAGGGGGAGCTTTTTGTCAAAGCAAAGCATTACTTGACGCCCTCATCAAAGGGAGCACTCGTCCAGGGGAAGCATTTCATCAAAGTTAGAAACATTGCAAAATACTTGCAATAAACTCGTTTGGTCTTCCTAATTACTTGACGCCCTTAACAAATGGAAGCATCCGTCAAGGGGGAGCTAAGACGAGAATTTCCTTCTTACCTTACTACTTCTCTTTAAATTTCTTTCTCTAACTCTCTTTCATTTTTTTTACTTTTCACAAGTTTTTCTCAAAACGTTTTCCACTATGTGTTAGTTTCTTTTCGACGCTCTTTTTGTTTCGACAAAAAGGGGGAGAAGAGAGTAAAAACTCCAATTCAAATTTTAACGAATTTTATTTTCTTCTTAAAATAATCTTATGTTGTGTCATCAACAAAAAGGAGGAGATTGTTAATATAAATAAACCATAAAAACATTTATTTATATGTTACGATCTTCTAATATTTTGTCGATAACAAACGTAAGATCATTTTAACAAAATAAATAAAATACGTAAAAGCTTTGAGCCAATAGTTTACTAACACACTTTTGCTAAACATATCAAAACCATCAAAACATGTTTATTTAAATAAGCTATATAAAACAAAAGACATTTTTATAAAACACTTACAAGTAATATTGTTTACTTACATCTCATAAAAATGTATATGTACTTTGTATATGTTGTAATGGGTAAAAACTAAAGTCCGTAACCCAAGACCCATGATCCATTGACTAGGTACAATGAATCTTGTTGGGTAAAAACCAAAGTCCATAACCCATACACATGGAGCATGATCCATAACCCATGACCCATTGCATGACATCATGCATCAAGTCATGTTCAGTATTATCCATGATCTATGACCCAAAGTCCATGACCCATGACCCAAGATCCATAACCCATTGACTAGGTACATTGCATCTTGTTGGGTATCCATGATCCAAAGGCCATGACCCATGGTCCATAACCCATAACCCGTAACCTGGTTTACAACCCAAAATCTAGACTAAACTGACCCAGTAGCCGAATCCCAGGAATTACACTGGCTGGATCCCTTGGGTGAGGGATCTGCCGGAATCGTAGGACAGTAGGCTTGTTTTTCCTATAAATAGTGAGCCATTTCTCTCTTGTTCACTACCACTCTTAGATAGTTAGATATACTTTCTCTCTATATTCTAACCTGTCTAACCACAAATCCAAAGGATCATTCTATGTAGTTTTATCTTTGTGTGATTCTCTAGGTTCCTCTTAAAGGCGAGATCAGTACCTCTTGAAGACGTGCAAGCTCAAGGTCTTGGGTTGCTTAGCTTCGTCATCATCAAAAACACTGAAGTGCATCTTGTTGATAATTCTTTCCTCCCTCCATAGAGTGTCGTGTTGAAGGCATTAGTGAATGGTGTCGAAGGTGTACATTCGATATGGTGCGTCGATGTACAAGTTGTGTAGTTCAGGTTAAAGGATATTGAAATCCTTTCTAGTATTGTAAAAAGGAGTGTGTCTCCTTTGGGTAGTTATGTTGGGTTGTAGTGTTGGGTAGTAGCTCCTCCTTTGTAATGGAACTCGGTATCTAGCCTTGTACCAGATAAAGTGTAGGCGACGTTGTGGTGGGTTTGGTTCTACCTCGTGGAAGAACTCGGTGTCTAGCCTTGTACCAGATACAGAGTAGGCGACGTTATGAAGGCTTCTCCGCTACATTAAGGATCTTGTGTTGTGTAGTGCTTAGAACTCTCGAGTTGGGTACTCAGGGAGTGGAGTAGGGCAAGGAAGGTGTCCTTGTAGCCGAACCATTATAAATACTCGTGTCATGGTTTTGCATTCCTTTACTCTTTATTTCTTGCATTACTTATTTATATATCCATCTATCAATATCCAACACACGATCTAAATGGATTGACATAAGTCGATCTAAATACTTTAAAACAAAGTATTAAATGGCAAAACTATTCAACCCCCTTCTAGTTTTCCACAGTTTCCATCTTTGTTCAACAAAACAAATCGGTGTTTTATGATCAGTTAACACAATGGGTTTAACCCTGTGGAAAATACATGAAGACTTAGTACCACAAAAAGAGGAAGAGTTATATGATCAACTAGAGCGAATCCATTGTAAGTTTTTTGAAAATGTTTATTTTAGATAAATGTTGTCTGATTTAAACATTGCATGTTTGTTTTGGGTTTTTTAAACAATATTTACTAAGACTTGTTTGTTTGTTGTTTTCAAATTATTCACCAAACAAGTTTTCCATCGGTATTCACCATGGTGGAAGCTTTAAGAGGTTTCCAGGACGGCAATATGTAGAAGGTACAATTGATTTATTCGATACGGTGGAAATAGATGTTTTTCCAATGCATTAGCTAGATAAGATGGTCGTACAGTTAGGTTATAGTGGTTTTACCGGAGCCTGTGTATTATCGTTATATAAGACCTATAAATGACTTGGATTTTGGTTTGTTGGCTCTTGGTAGTGATGAGGATGTACTTTCCCATGTAGACTTATTATGAATTTTAAACTGATTGAAGTCGATATTGAACATGAAATTACCAAGCTTAAATCTGACAATATGTTAAACTACCAAATTAGAGCAATTATAGAGGAATACCAAGAGGATATTGGTGTTGAAGTTTGTAGTAGTACATGTAGGGTTTTCGTGGTTACCCGCATGACCGATAAAACATGCAGTTGCGGAAGTAAACACATAATGGCCATGCAGCCAAAAGCTAAATAGTCAAATCTTCCTAAACATTGATATAACCTAACCCTAACACGTATAAAGGATGTTTATATAAGACTTATGATAACGCTCAAAATGAACATGTTTTTAGTAGCGTTATTGTTGGTTTTGTGCATGATAATCGGCTATATTTACTCATAACTGTTGCAAAAGTGCAAAAGATGCGTATTGTGTATGTATATGTAGCCAGGTATCACAAATGATGAAGAAATGAAGTTTGTATGCACGTTTGGAGAATTCCCAAGGAAGTAAGTCGAGCAAGGAAGCTTTTGGACTTAATGATTAGGAAGCGCAATGATTTCTAAGTATCTACAGCAAGGAAAGATCAAGTTTCGTCTTGGAAATCATCAGCGAGAACAAAAAAGAGGCGCAAATCAAGAAAGTCAACAAAAGTCAAAGCTGAGGCACCCAACCGTTCGGTTGGAGCCCGCAACCGATTCGGTTGGGCGATGGTCAAAACGCAACCGATCTGGTTGCATCGTAACCGGTTCGGTTACATGGGTTGGAGTTACACAAAAATGCATTTAATGTTGCCTTAACTCCCCATAATCATTGGAGGCTGATCATTTCTTGTTATTAACTTGTTGGGAACGTTTTTGGCCAGTTAGTAATGTCTCTTTGGCTATATATTGAACCAAGACTTAGTATTCTAGGTGTGACACAACCCAAAGTGTAATAGTTTACACCAAAATTATTACCAACCATTTTATTCATCCCAAAAGTTTAGTATTCACTATAAAATGTCCAGGAGGTTGGAGAGAGCAATTCTCATCCATTGTTTTGGTCATTCGGAGTTATACGGTTAAGCTAGGTGATTGGAGGCGTGCGGTTGCTATAAGCCACGATTTCTAGTTCTTGTAATCACAAAAGTTTAGGTATTCTATGAACCTTGTTATGGATTTCTATTCTCTTGAGTTATTGGAATTACTTTGTTATTTCTTGTGTTTTGTTATTATTATCATGGAGTGGTTTTTGAATATACTTGTGTGTAAGGATGTGGGAAATCATACTAGTGTTCTCATATGTGATGCATGTATATATGATCTTGTTTAAATGAGTTTGTTGGAAAAATAGTAGTCTTGTTTGATTTGTCGGTAAAACATGTTTTAAGAAAAAGGACCGAAAGGATTTCTCTTGTGTTTTATTCCAAAAAGTTAAGTGACAAACTAGTATGGGGATATGGTGATTGACAACCACCATGTTTACTTATTAAAACAAGACTAGAAACATTTTCATCACGAAAGGTCGAAAGATTCGTAGGAACGAGTTTAATAAGAACATTTTACAAATAAATGGATTTTCTAAAGGATAATCATTAGGATAAGGACCGAAAGGATTACCTATATGTTTTTGTTCTTAGAATGATTTTTGCAAACATAAACCATGGTTGGAAATCATTTGCTTATGATTTGTGCATCACATCAAGAGTTTACACCAAGCCTTCATGAACACTTACTATGATTGCCTATAGACTACACACAAGTATATATATTTATTTATATTGAATTTCACTAAAAACATCACTTTTGGAGGAAGCCTTGACAAAGCTTTCTTGTTACTAATCTTTTAAAACAATGTCAAACACAAAATCCCCTGGGACGATCTCGACTTACCCACGTTTGCTATCGCGAACGAGTATACTTGCTCGTATGTGTTTATAGTATTAGATGGATAAATCGTGTTTATAAATTTTTAAAACTAGGGATTTTGGATTTCTAAGTAATTTGATTTTGTTAAGATTCTGTAAAATTGGTAGATTTAATATTGAATTTCGTCAGGAAAAAAAAAGAAAAATATTTTGGTTAAGAGGCTAACCGATCCGGTTGCGCGAGCAACCGATCCGGTTAGTGCTCTCGGTAAATTTTTGTCTTTTGATTTTCATAGTTTTAGTTTATCCAGTGTTTTGTGTTATAGTTTATAGATTAATTCTTGTCATTTCTGATTTTTATAGATTATCTCATGGGTTGCTTATGCTTTTCTTAGATTTTTAGATTTTCTTTTATTTTAATTATTTTTAGTTTTATTTACTTGTTAGTTAATTCTCTTAATTACAGTAATTAGAAATAGTTAATTTTCAGTTTTTAAGGTTTTAGTAGTCTTAATGAGTAGTTTAATAGATTAGTTAATATAGTTTTCATTAAATAACTTAATTAATTTTATAATTAATAAGGATAATGAGTAGTCTCAATTAATTAAGAGTTTAAGTACACTTAATAGTTTTTAATTAAATTAAATTTTAAGGTAATAAAAAAAAGGGAAATCAATCCAAACGTTCGGTTGCAACCCGCAACCGGATCGGTTGGACGTTTTGGTTAAAATGTTTACCACCAACCGAATCGGTTGGTGAGCCAACCGATCCGGTTGGAGCTCTCGGTAAAAAAATTTCTTTTTTTTTAATTTTGAGTTTTAGCTTGTGTTTTCAGTTTTGTTAAGTGTCTTTACTTGCTTAGTATATGTTTCTATAGTTTGCTTTTGTTTTTACTAACTCTAACGCTAATGATTTGGATTTTTGTCTTTGGTTTTGTTTTGTCTTGTTAGATAGTTATTATGGATAGTTTAAACAGAATTTCCGAGTACCTTCGTAACTTGAATGAGATGTTCAAAGACACTGGGAGTTCGTTGGAGAAGATTGAAAATATCTTAGAAGGGAGTAAGAAGGATTTGGGGATTGATACGGTTAGTATGGAAGAAACGGGTGAAAACAAAGTTTAACTTCCTAAGAAGGGAAGAGTTATGGTATTACAAGCACCACTAAAGGAGTATGATTCGCCACTTATGAGGTTCGGTACACCTTGTAGTGTATAAGGGGTGAGTGCTTGGGACGCGCAACTAAACATGGCCTATGGTGAAAATTACATTGTGGAAAAAGTTCTTGATCAAATTGGCCATGTGCGTTTGGATTACGAAGCTTACGGAAGAAGAATGGTTAAGAATCTTAAGGTTAACATTCATGGTCACATTTTTAAAACGGATTTTGTTGTCTTGGAAGAGGGGAACGCCGATGAGCCTAATGTATGTTTTGGGCGGGATTTTCTTGTAACAACCAAATGCCAAGTGGATTTTGCCTTGGGGGAAATGAGGATCAATATCACTGATTTGGAAGAAGAAAAGGGGGTGAATGAGATGCTTGTGGAGTTATGTGCTAATATGGAAAAGGAATATGTGGAAGTCGTAAAGATGGGGAAGGAAAATAGGAAGAGAACCTCATCCAACAAATTACCTCCTACCACATCCACCAACAAAACAAATGATTACACACCTTTACCACCTACTACACCAAACACCTTCAAACCGTTAACCCAAGAACAAAAAGAAGCTATCTTGGAAAACCTTGAACAAAAGTTTCTCGATCTAAATGAGAAAAAGCCGGTGATTGAGGTACTACAAGATTACGTTCTCTACCGCAAGAAACTAGATGCGGTAATGCTAGCAAGAGCAAGATTGGAGGATAAAGATCTATCGGAGGAGGATAGAGATAGGATTTTGTTTAGAGGTATGACACGTAAGGAGAAAGATCCGGGGAATTTTGTTTTGCCAATTAAAGTGAACGGGACTACACCAGTGTATGCCTTGGCCGATACGGGTTCAAGCGTTAATGTTATGCCCTATCCATTGTTTAAGACGTTGGGTCTTAGTAAGCCACAACCAAATCATTCAAAACTTACCATGGCGGATAATTCCCAAGCAAAAGCGATGGGGGAGGTGAAAACGTAATAGTTCAAATTGGTTATTAACCCTACTTGGCTGATTTTCTAGTCCTAGACATCCCGGTGGATAAGAGTTTACCTCTTCTACTAGGAAGACCATTCTTACGCACATGTGGTGGAATCATAGATATGGGTAGAGGTACGATGACTATCGATGATGGAATCTCGAAACAAACCTATTATCCAAAACTAAGGGGACCAGTTGTGGAATTCATGGAGGATTTAGAATTGATGGAAGCGGACGATGACTTGACTTGTTTTGAAGTGGGACATGATGCCCATGGAAACCCGATGTATGGACCACTAGCTCCACCATACTTTGATATTGAGGATGAGATGGAACGCGCACTAGCGGTGGAAGCATTTTACAATCCATTCAAAAAACATCTTTTTTGAAAAAAAAGCTAACCGGTTTCTTATGTTCTTTACCGGTTCAACTCAAGAATTTGGAATGGGGACCCGAGGGGCCGGGTATTTACAAGAGATAGGATGGGGATGGAGAATGGCACGTCAAATTTGATATACTATGCCCGGATGGGAGAAGATTTATAAAGAAGTTCAAAACTTATGAAACACACCGTGAATTGACCAGGAAATTTCTAAGTGAGGACATCTTAAGGTATGAGTATTTCGAGGAATTCTATGGAGAAACAAGGCACCATAATAAACAAGCAATTGTTTGCTTGAATTTCGTGAACTTTTTAATTTTATGCATTTAGGATTTCTTGTTTTTCATTTCATTTTTATCTTTATTATTATGTTGAGGTTATTTGATTAATGCATTATGAGTTTGAGTTTTAGTTTTAGTTTTAAGTTATGAGTATGATGATTTGAGTTTTGAGATTAGATGATTGTTGAAATTTCCAAATGGTGGATGAATGTTGTGTGCATCTTTAATAGGATTTTTGAGTAAACGATTGTTGCTTGGAAGGTAAAATGCCTAAGTAACGAGAAAAATGCAAAATTTGGCAAAAATGCAAACCGAAACGGTTGTGTCCATGACTGAACCGGTTGCATACAAGTATATATACCAAAAATTACATTTTTCCAGAAAAACACACACACACACTAATCCTCCAGCTGGGTTTCGCAAAATTCGACCAATAGAAGTTATTTGAAGATTGTATAAGTTGTAGAAGATCATCATGGCACCCAAGCAAGTAAGCATCTGCATTCAATTAACTCAATTAAGGTTTAATTAGAGCATTTGATTCGAATTGCAAATTAGGTCACTAATTTGGGGGTTTTGGATAGAATTCGAATTAAGTTGTAATCTTTTAGGATTAAGTGGGTAATTGATATAGGAATGCATTGCAAAAAGAATTGTAGTGATTGATTCAACATGGAATGAGTATTAGATGATTTAATTTTCAGATTTAATTAGGTTATGCCATTGAATCCAATTAAGTTGCAATTGGTGATTCCTAGTTGGTAGATGATGCGTTTTTAATGAATATTAGATGCCACATTGTTGATTAGAACAAGTAATTGAGAATTGAGGTCTAAATTGTTGAGTTCTAAGCAAATGAATATGTGATGATTGGAGGTTTTGAAAGTGAATTTAGAGCAATTAGAGGATGTAGAAATCATTGATGATGTTAGAATGCAGTCTATGATTGAATTGGACTTAGAAAAATCGAGTGGGAGATGGATTAGAAGGCAAAGCCTTATGCAGGTTGAGGAACCGATCCGGTTGCGAAGCGCAACCGAACGGTTGGAATAGGTCAACAGAGGAACCGATCCGGTTCCACGTTCTATTTTGGAATTTTTCAAAATTTTGAAGTGGACCTTAGAAGCTTCCATAGACCTTCCCGTTTGTTCTAACACTCTTATATTGACTTATATTTATGATTTCTACAGAGAATTGTTGTAGGTAGTTCAAGCTCGACACGGGTTTCACTAAACCCGATTGTTACCAAGTATTGCCAAAGGAACGAAAGGAAGAAAGTCACGTATAACTTGAAGACGAAGGCAAATGCCAACCTGAAGTTCAAAGATCTCACCAACGAGGAGATACATGCTTTCCGGGAACGATTATAAAAGTTGCAAAATAGGACATGTTTGGTTCCGAGGGTGATTGATTGGGATTTTTTTGCCGAATATGAGTGTGAAGAGGAGTTGCGAAAAATGATGCGGACGTCTTATGTGTATCCGGTTGATGGGGATTCGTTTGATGATTTGTCATGGGAAAGAGCATTTAGCATAAATAAAGAGGTTTGATTCGCTCCCAGACGTCAAGTTTTATCACTCAAGCCAGCCACTTGTGAATGGCCAACCATAACAAACTTAAAACAGCTCAGAAGCAAATGCAATGAAGATCTAGAGGAGTATAGTGTTTCCCCAGGTCGTTAAGTCCCAACGAGCTGTGCGAGAATAATCAGACGAATAGTGATCGAGAGGATTTGAATGGAAAAGGATTGTGATTGATCTGTACCTAAAGAGAAAGTATAGAAACTACAGGGGCTTAAATACAAATTAAAGGAAATTAAAAAGATAAACTATATTAAATAAACTCTATCACTATATTTAAAATGATGTTTTTGATTTTTCTTTTATAAAACTTAAATTAAAAACTACGCGACGTACAAAAGAAATGTAAAATTTACACAATATTAATCCTAAAAATATGAAAATGATATTTTTACAAACCTAATGATAAAATAAAATTTTTAGAAAAAGAAAATTATTTTTATAACTATTTAACTAATTATTATTAATTAAAAACTATTTTTAACTATTTAATAATATCCTAAAATACAAGAAAATATGAAATAAAGCTAGAAAAATAAAATTATGACTTAGAAAAATCTAAAATAACAAAATAGAATTTTCAAAACTATTTTTATATTTTTTTGATTATTTTTCTATTTTTTATGAATTTTAAACTATTTAAAACTAATTAAATTACTAAAAATTACAAATTAAACAAAGAAAAATCTGGAAAAATATTATTTTTACTTTTTATATTTATCTAAACCTAGGAAAATTGAAAATTTATTTTTTTGAAGCTTTTCTGAATTAATTGTATTAAATGCTAATTAAAATGGCCTAAAAACTGTTTTTAATTAAGAAAAATAGCAAACTGTCCTAGAAAAATGTGAAACATTCAGGAAAACTCTAAAATAATGTTATGAATCTAAAAAAAATAGAAAAACATGTGCTTCTTTGGTAGAAAATGGAACTGCAATACAAGTGCTTATGTAATAAGCACTTGAAATAAGCACAAGGTTCAAACTGAGCACCAAACCTTCACATAAGCTATAATAAGCTTAAACTACTCAACTGCAACTAAATACAACTGTCCTAAACCTATAAGCTACCAGCTACACAGATTTGAATATATGAGCTTATATGCTTTAAAACAGTTTGAGGGCACAACTTTGAGCTTAAGCACAAGCCAACCAATAAGCTGGAAATCAAAACCAGTTATTGAAACCTAAACTAGACCTGGCCAAGTACCTTTAAACCAAAGATCAGACCCAGAGAAGCTCTGAGGAGCTTTTGACAAGCCTAGCAATAAGCTGAGAAAACTCAGCTTTGACTGAGTTTTGTGAACAGGGCAACTGAGCCCTGTTTGACAAGCTCTTTTGGAGCTTATGAAAAATTTGTAAAATTCCACAAAAATGATAATAATGAAATAGACCAGCTGAAGTTTTAAAACCTACAATTTCACTAAGTTTGGCCCAGAGATGAATCAATGAAAAATCATGCTAGATAGGCTCAAAACTGATTTTCAACTTTTTGACTTTTGAAAGCAGTTTAGTATTGTTGACTTATTTGAACTTTGAGCTTGATTTACCAACTGAATATGATGTTATAAGATGAAATAATACCACTGCAAGCTATATCTATGTATTTTAAACACAAAGCAAGCTTTTGATTTTCAAAACGTCTAACAGTCTTGAACTTAGAACAGATTTACCATGATTTTGACTTTTGAGCTAATGAAGTAACAAAATTAAGACAGATATGAGTTAAGTGAGCCTATTTGAGAGTGAGTATGCACATGTCAAGTGCAAACAAGAGCTCAAGCTCAGTATACACATCTGATCCAAACACTTTTTTTGTTACTGATTCACTTTGTAAACTAAAATGCCTACTGAAATTTGCTTAAGCTAAAACTGAAATTTACTCTAGTTATCCTAATTATAACTACTGAACATGTTTAAGCCATCAAGGATCACAGGTACAAACACAAACTGCAAACTGCATACAAAATGACAATGAGATGTAAACTTACAAATGCCCAGCTTATTTGTGAAGCTTAAACCAAATCCAAAACCACTATTCTATATCAAATCCAACCCATTCCAAGCACTGCATCACCCAAATACCATTTCCATGCCCATTTGCTTTACAGTTGACTTTTGTTGACCAAATTCCAAAGTAGCTTGAAACTTAAATACAAGCTTACAAAAAGCTATAAGCAGCTTATGTAAGCTTGTTTGAGCTTAAAAATTAGCTAATAAGACCTTGTACATAAGAACTTGAAATGGAAATTTTCAACAGTAAGCATAAAATATATAATGTGAATAAAAACTTGAATTGTTACTTGATAAGAGTTTGAATACACTTAAAAACTTAATTTGATACAATGAAAACAAAGATTACAGTTTAAAGCTTAATTAAAGACATAAAAATAAAAATACGACATACATAAAATTAAAAAAACTAAAGACTGCCTTTCTCTCTTGCTTCTCTTCCCTTTTTATACATCAAAGTCCTTTCTCTCTCTCTCCTCTGATTGATTCCCAGCTATATTTGGAGCCATTGGATGGCTAGAGCCTGTTTTAGCCGTTTGATCATTTTGGCGGGAAAAGCCAATTTGACCTGTAGGCTCTGAATTTAGCAAGTAGGGGGGGTGGCATTTATTGTAGTGGGTTGTGATGATGAGGGGGTGGTTTGAGGAGAAAAAGGTGATGGGAGGGTGGCCTGGATTTGCAGGCAAGTGGGGGAAGAGGATAAACAGTGGCTTGTGGGAAAGGGGAAAGGTTTGACTGTGGGTTGACCAAGGGTTCAAAAAGGGTAATGACAGGGGTTCAAAAGTGTATAATGGCAGGGGGTCATAGTTGTTTTGACAAGGCATGGATTAATATTAAATGACAAGGACTTGTTTTGCAATTCTGCCAAACTAGAAGGACCAGACCTGCCATTTTCTCAAAGTTCACACAAGGACCAATTTTGACAAGTTCCAATAGTACAAGGACTATTTTTGACATTTTCAATTTTCCAGGGACCAAACTTGACATTTTTGAAAGTTGAGGGACTTTTTCTGCCATTTAACAAAAGATTTATTCAAGGACCATTTTTGACAACTTAGAATATTTCAGGGACCTTGAATAACATTTTTCTTTATTTTGTTTTACCAGGGACTGTTTTTGACAACTTTTGAAACTTGGGGGACTAAAACTGCCAATTATGCAAACTTGATACGTTTTTCACCAGATTTTGATATTTTTGCATTTAAAACACATAAAACACTTATTTGTGATATTTTTATCATTTTGATGCATTTCTGAGTGTTTTCAGATGTTTTTGCAGTTTAAATGGTACAAAAATGATGAGTATTTAGACACTCATCAAGGTTTATCGTGAATGGTGTATGGAGTTCTTTTCGACTATGTATTTTGAGAGGAAGGTCAATGTTCGGAACTTAATGGAAGAAGTTTGTGTTTGGTTTAGGCTTTGTGGGCGGGATCACGCCTACACTTTGCCAGATTTTGATGTTGCTCTTGGCTTGTATGAACCGAATGAGGTTAAGCATCGATTGTTTGAAGCTCAATTTTTCGAGGCTTAGGAGGTTTGAAAAAGAATACCCTAGTGTGCCCGCTTATTGGAATCGACTGGGAGATCCTTCTTGCACTAGGAGGAATGATGCAACCATTAGGAATCCGTTGATGAGAATACTACACAAGTTGCTAGTAACTGGGCCGTTTCATAGAGTTGGAAGCAGGGACAAATGTCATAAGCCAGACTTGTGGGTTATGATGTTATTGGAGGAAACTAAGGAAGGAAATGCGGCTTGGCTAATAGCCGAGTATTTGTCTAGGAGAGCCACGGGAATCAAAGGTAATAGCAACATTTGTGGAGGCCATTTTGTGATGAGGTTGGCAAGGAATCTTGGGTATTACAATAGTAGTGAGTTGGCTAAGTGTGGAGAGCCAAAGTTTAGTGAGATTTGGAGTGCAAGTGGTTTTGGAAATGCTTTGAATAAGAAGATGAAAACGTTGGGAGCATGGATCGAACCGCAACAACAACAACAACAACCACCACAACAACCAATGGGCAATATACCAATGGGGAACGTGCAAACTGGTACGTCTAGTAGTTTTGACTCAGGTTGGGGAGAGTGGAACCAACATTTGAATGAAATTGAGTGTAGGAACGTTTGGAGAGACTCGATGATGTTGAGAAACAATTACATCAATGATTATTCAATGCCTACTTTTCAAAATATGGCTCAAGAAGCCAATTACGAGTTGCCACCCTACAATCCACCCAATGTTCCACCATATCCTTTCCCCTACACCTCTTATCCTGGACCATATCCGTACCCATATCCTGGTTATGCACCATTTCCTGACCCAGTGCCCGCATATGGTAGATTACCCGAGGTTGGTGGATCAAGCTATGATGTTGGAGGATCTTCATTAGGAGTTGGAGGAACGAAGAAGAAGAGGAGAGTTCGTTCGGAGTTTGTGGATGAGCACTATGTGTCCGAGAGTGATGATGATGATGGTGACGAGGATGATGATGATGAAGAAGGTGATGAGATGAGTGAGGATGACGAATGATCGTGGATCATTCTTGATTTATGGTTTCAAAAACTATGGTTATCATGTGTTAAACAATATTATCTCTATCTCTTAACTATTTCTCTAGGATGATTATCATACTTTGTTTATTTTTCATATTTTTAGTAGCATTTGGATTGTTTTGTTTTGTTTTGTGTATTGTGTATTGCAGTTTTGTTTGCAGGATGGATTTGTCGGAAGCTTATTGATGGTCAAATATTTGGAGTTGGATAACTCACATGCTTGCTTATGAACCAATATGCGTATTGCATATTCTATCCCGTGGTATCTTTTGACTATTTCTTTTTCCCATTTTCTTTACTTTGAAGTTTATTTTTATTACATTAAGGACAATGCAGAACTTAAGTATGGGGGAGGGAAGAAAATAGGAAAAATGATACGATTTTTAAATTTTTAGCTTTTAGTCTTATTTTTAGATAAACTTTTGGATTCAAGTAATTAGCAGGAAATTGCCCTTGATTGTCTAGTTGTTTTCACACATTTTTTGGAAAAAAAAACTTGGGTATTTCCATGGTAAAATGAGGTTTTTGAAATTTTTTTGATTTAAACCAAATTACGGAAGTAATTCATTTTGGATTCGATAGCATTTTCTAGCGCACATTATAGCCTTTTTCCACTTAATTGTGAGGTTTCTTTTTGTATAAAACACATCTTTTGTTTTATATTTGCTATGAGTGTGCCAGTGATTATGTCGATTCTAGAACTTGTACTAGTTATGCATTACGGTTAAAATCACTCTCGAGTGATAAAAATATGTTCAAGTAATAAGAGGCATCGTAGGATTTAATCCAAATGGCCTTCCATTTTACATCTAATGATATATTAGCTAACCACATTGGCTAGTTAACCACCTTATATGGACCCATTTGTTAGTGCTCATCTTTAGCACTAGATACCCTTAGTTACACCATTCGAGCCAATCTTTTCATTCTTGTTTAAATCCAGAAAAATACAAAAAGATTTTACACCTTAAACATTAGCCAACCCATGTCATGTCTATCGGTTTGTTGCTAGTTGTTTGGAGTGTTGGATTATTTTTGATGATTATTAAGAAGCTACACTTTGTCAATCGTGTGTGCCATTCCGACAAAGACGAAGAGTGCACCTTCTTATTTGTATTTTTGTGGTGTATGCTTATACGAAGTGTGGGGGAGATATGATGTATGTAAAAAAATGGTTATAGCCAATGTGCTATATGAAGAATATTGATTAGCCAATGAGCTAAATTGAGTTATACATAAATTTGGAGATCGATATGTGAAGAGGAGGAAGATATAATCATTTTCGGGATTGTGGTTTGGCTAGCAACATGGGTATTAGACTTGACTTTATTTTTCTTTTAAAACCAATTTCATAAACCATCTCATGCCTTATCCATGCCTTTTATAAACCCGAAGCCTTAATGATATAACCCGAATAAAAGCCCTCTTTGATGAATTTATTTTCTTTGTTTTGATACTTGTACAAGCTTATGGTAAAAAGCATTGATCATGACTAGGCATTGAGTGATTTACATATACCCACCAATATATGAGTGTTGAGTGAATTCTTAAAATCATTCGTGAGGTGTTCTAGTTATGTTATCTAAAGTATTTGGTTCATTTTCAAAGTTTTTCACATATTAAAAGCAAATTAATGATTATTTCTTTTGGGATGATTGTTAAAATTTCGGAACCACGGATCATAACCATTGAATTCGATTTTTTCAAATGTTAGACCTACTCGAGGGCGAGTAGAACTTAAGTATGGGGTAATTTGATAAAGCTCAAAATGAAAATGTTTTTAGTAGCGTTATTGTTGGTTTTGTGCATGATAATCGGTTACATTTACTCATAACTGTTGCAAAAGTGCAAAAGATGCGTATTGTGTATGTATATGTAGCCAGGTATCACAAATGATGAAGAAATGAAGTTTTTATGCACGTTTGGAGAATTCTCAAGGAAAGAAGTCGAGCAAGGAAGCTTCTGGACTCAATGATTAGGAAGATCAATGATTTCTAAGTATCTACAGCAAGGAAAGATCAAATTTCGTCTTGGAAATCATCAGCGAGAACAAAGAAAGAGGCGCAAATCAAGAAAGTCAACAAAATTCAAAGCTGAGGCACCCAACCGTTCGGTTGGAGCCCGCAACCGATTCGGTTGGGCGATGGTCAAAACGCAACCGATCCGGTTGCATCGTAACCGGTTCGGTTGCGTGGGCTGGAGTTACACAAAAATGCATTTAATGTTGCCTTAACTCCCCATAATCATTGGAGGCTGATCATTTCTTGTTATTAACTTGTTGGAAACGTTTTTGGCCAGTTAGTAATGTCTCTTTGGCTATATATTGAACCAAGACTTAGTATTCTAGGTGTGACACAACCCAAAGTGTAATAGTTTACACCAAAATTATTACCAACCATTTTATTCATCCCAAAAGTTTAGTATTCGCTGTAAAATGTCCAGGAGGTTGGAGAGAGCAATTCTCATCCATTGTTTTGGTCATTCGGAGTTATACGGTTAAGCTAGGTGATTGGAGGCGTGCGGTTGCTATAAGCCACGATTTCTAGTTCTTGTAATCACAAAAGTTTAGGTATTCTATGAACCTTGTTATGGATTTCTATTCTCTTGAGTTATTGGAATTACTTTGTTATTTCTTGTGTTTTGTTATTATTATCATGGAGTAGTTTTTGAATATACTTGTGTGTAAGGATGTGGGAAATGATACTAGTGTTCTCATATGTGATGCATGTATATATGATCTTGTTTAAATGAGTTTGTTGGAAAAATACTAGTCTTGTTTGATTTGTCGGTAAAACATGTTTTAAGAAAAAGGACCGAAAGGATTTCTCTTGTGTTTTATTCCAAAAAGTTAAGTGACAAACTAGTATGGGGATATGGTGATTGACAACCACCATGTTTACTTATTAAAACAAGACTAGAAACATTTTCATCACGAAAGGTCGAAAGATACGTAGGAACGAGTTTAATAAGAACATTTTACAAACAAATGAATTTTCTAAAGGATGATCATTAGGATAAGGACCGAAAGGATTACCTATATGTTTTTGTTCTTAGAATGACTTTTGCAAACATAAACCATGGTTGGAAATCATTTGCTTATGATTTGTGCATCACATCAAGAGTTTACACCAAGCCTTCATGAACACTTACTATGATTGCCTATAGACTACACACAAGTATATATATTTCTTTATATTGAATTTCACTAAAAACATCACTTTTGGAGGAAGCCTTAACAAAGCTTTCTTGTTAATAATCTTTTAAAACAATTTCAAACATAAAATCCCTTGGGACGATCTCGACTTACCCACCTTTGCTATCGCGAACGAGTATACTTGCTCGTATGTGTTTATAGTATTAGACGGATAAATCGTGTTTATAAATTTTTAAAACTTGCACACGGTAAGCACATCAACTTACTTGTTTTCTGCAGTTATGTAAGCTTCTTGACCAATCACGCGCGTTGGTTTACCTTCTTCTTTGTTGGATCGATCAGTTTAGGGTTTTCAGGAGGAAAACCAAAACTTAAATCACGCCAGGTATCCACTAGTACCACACGGGTAGAACTAGGGCTTCGAACTACGCAAGTTAGGCGAGCACGAAACCGAGGTAATACTAATCGACTAAAAGTCGATTAGTAGAAGTGGTATTTATAGGATACCAAAGAGAGATCTAGAAGGATTCTAACCTCCTTCAATTTGGCAAAAAGCACAAACACACCCCCTATAAGCGCGGTTGGCCGAACACCCTCCAAGAGGGTTTCGAGTTTTGTTTTTTGTCATTATTAACTCCTTAATATTTATCCAATATAAATATTAGTCTTTCGGTTAATAATTATTTACTCTCCAAATGAAAATAACACCGTATTTTCATTTACTCGTACTCTCATTTAAATTAACATAGTGATAAAAATGGTCAAAAGTAGTCAAACTGACAATGCTAGTGAAATTGGAAAGTGGAACGGGTGTTTCACTTTTTGAACCCAAAAGTTTGTAAAAAATTAAACCAAAAGTGAAACACGCGGCAAAACACAAGAACCAAAATGTAGTTAACTCTATTTTATTTAGTCACAAACAAATTTTCTGATAATGATTTCAACAATACTTATATTGTAATTAGAGTAAATTACACCATTAGTCCCCAAACTCACCTTAATTCACGCATTTAGTCCTAAATTCTAAAAAATCGCATATTTAGTCCTAACATATTTTACTAATTACAAATTGGTCCTTTTTTGCTAACGATCGTTACCTTTTCTCGTTAGTCAACACACTCGAGTTTTGTGCGATGGTATTTTGGTAATTGCATTGTTTGTCCACTTGTTCACACCATTTCTTGTCAAACCTTCTCATTACATTAGTTTACTTCCCTAAATTAGTCCCCAACAAGTTTCCTTTCAATCCACACCTTTTTCTTTCACAACTCTCTATAAGTTATTGTTTATCATCTTTTTCAATAAAAAAAATGATTGTATGTGCATGTGGTCTTCAATATGTGGTCCGAACATCAAGGACCAACAGAAATCCTGGGCGCAAATTCTATGCATGCCCAACCTGCATAAGTTTTAGTTTTTGATCACAAAATAATGTTACATTTTACCCTATCAAAGATATCTACTTGATCACCAACATATTGTCTACCAGGAGACATCCTAAATAACCCACCACAGTGTATGCATACGGTGAATAAATGTGGTGCATACTCTGCATAAAAAATGCAATTATTTAGTAAATCAACAAAAATAAACACAAGTTCATGGCAAAATATAGCTCAAATCAACTGGAGTTCAAGTCATTAGCATATATCTTATCGCATGCGATTTCCAAGTCTTCGGTTGTGATATTTTGTCCTCATATTCCAATTTGTTAACACAACTGTTACACATATTTTTAAAGAACACTGCTCAAGTTTTAGTCAGAGAAAGTATATGAGTGACACACGGGAGATTAGATGGGTGGGTGTGGGTGGGAAAATGTGAAGTGATACGACGAGATCAAAGGATTAATAAGGATGATAGAGAGAGAAAAAAACAAATCCAACATTTACCAAAGAGCCCCTTCTGTCCAAGTCAGCTAACAAAAAAAACTTAACTAATGATATGTATAACGGGTCTCCAAAGACCAAACGGGTCACCATTTGCCTTAAACGTGACTAACCGCGCAACAAAACATAAACAAAGGACTAAATGTAACTACACGATATAGCTCGGGGACGAACCATGTAACTTACCCAAGACAATAATACCAAATCTCTCAACTTGACTCCCAAGCTTATCTTTTTCAACCCTAACCCTCCCCCATGTGATACCTCCACCCCTTCTTGGAACCACCGATTCCATTTTCTCGCCGACCTTCTTTTAATTTATTTTAATTTTATTTAATAAAATTTTCCTTTCTCCCCAAGCAAAACCACAAATTCAACCAATTCACACAAAGCACACACATAAATATATAAATAAAAAGATCTTTTCGTCATGAACACCAAGAAAGTCATCGCCCCCAAAACGTCGTCGTCTCTTACTATTCTTGTCTTGAATTAATATCTTTTGATAGAGACGACGAACGACGACTTTAGTTATGAACCGATTGATGGATGATTGTGTTTGTTAATTTCACTTTCTCTTCTTTTACTTAGGGTAAGTTGATATATATATATTTTTAATTTTTGATTGATTTTTTTTTAGGGTTTTTGGTGTTTGGTTATTAGATCGGTGTTTATTAATCGTTTTTATATGTTATGATTTATGTGAAATTATATCGTTTTTTTATATATAAAAAGTTGGTTTTTTGTGTTTATGAAATTAGGGGTTTATAAATTTTTATAAAAACTATGTGAAAAATTATCAATTTAGGTCACATGGGTTTTTTAAGACGTGGCGAGATTAGTGGACAACTTATATGTTTCGAGCTGTATGTTTGTGTGATGAATGGTTTTTAGATGTGTGCCGTCAGGGCGCAAGTTTTTGTGTTTGTGAAAATTGGTGTTTATAAAGTTTCGTCAAGATCGAATGTAAAAACAACAATTTAGGTCAAATGTTTAAAAAATAAATATTTATTTGTCATGGGAGAATTAGAAATGTTCAAACATATGTTTTTTTTAAGAATTGACGAGATTATTGGGCAACATATATGTATTGAGTGGTATGTTTGGGTAATGAATGGTTTTAATTTTCTGCCGTTAGGGCGCAAATAGGAAAAACCGTTATCGTGCGCAAGTGAGAAAAACCGTTATGGTTTCTTTTACGTATTGGTCTTATAAATTACTTTCGTTCGTTTACTATGTATTTAAAAAAGCTGGTCAGGTCAATTCTTTGGGAATAATTTACTTGCGAGAATTTTGAATTGCATGTTTGTGAATGTATGTTTGTAAATAGTGGCATCGGAGATGCATGAGTAAAGATATGGGAATTTGAGGGAGTGTCGAAAATATTAGGAGAGAACGTATGTGTTTCGAGTGGTATGTTAGGGCAATGAATGCTTTATTTACGTAACGGTGTCTTGTAATAGTTTCGTTTAATATGTATGTGAAAAAGATACATCAAATGTTAAGGACAAATTTTCGTATGAGACATTGAGACCTTTTTAATTTCATGTTTAGCAAACAAGTGTTGAAGTTATCAGGAGAATGTATATGTTTCAAGTGGTATGTTTGCGTAATGAATGCTTGTTAAGTGTGCGCCGTTAGGGCGCTGTTGAGGAAAGCGGTTATATTACGTATCGGTGTATCATAATAAGTATGATACGTGTGCAATTAAGGCAAGTATATCGTTAATTGTTAGGGAATACATGTCATATGAGAATTTCAGTTACGTGTTGTAACTCGTGTTCATGGTGATGTATGAATGATGATACGGAGTAAATTTTTTGTGCAATTATGAATGAATGTATGTGTTTGGAGTGGAATCTAAGGGTCATGAAAACATTCGAACTTGTGCCCTCAAGTCGATATGATACATGGAGGTATATTGAAATAGTTTTGTTTGATACATTTGTGATAATAGAAGTTTGTTGTGGAAATCTAACATGGATGTGCAATATGTTATTGTGTGATGCGTTTTCCCGACATCGAGAGGGAGTGGAAGTATTAGAAGTATGTGAAGGGAATGGTTTGAACTGCGAAGCTGATTAGGATTTTGTTTTGAATCGTGATGATATTAGTGTTAGATGGTATATATGTTATTTGGTGTTTCTGGAAAAAACTGCGACGTATATTGATCTGAATGCCGAGTCTTGTCTAATCATACTTGTTGTTTGCTGAATACAATATGGTTTTGATTTGATAAATTCAAATATAGTATCAGAATCATTGTATCTGACATGTAGTATATATAAAAGACCGTTTTTCTAACAAATTGTGTACCTTTCGTGCAAAATGAGAATAGTTTGTATGTTTGGTAATTCTTCATATGTTCAATAATAATCAATGCGAATTATTGTATCTGACATGTACTGTATATAAAAGACTGTTTCTAACAAATTGTGTACCTTTTGTGCAAAATGAGAATAGTTTGTATGTTTTGTAATTCTTCATATGTTCAATAATAATCAATGCATGTGTAAATGCTTTTGTATGTATCTTGCTACTATTGTTTGAATATGGTTCTCTTGGAGATGTATGAATACACATTCATATGTTTTCTAGACAAATCGTTGAAATTTTTGAAGAACAATTTTTAAATGCAAACCCTAGGGTATTTAATGCAGCTATGTGTGCGCCCTTGTGACAAACGTTAAGTGCATGTGTTTGTCCATAGATATTTTAGAAGGGCTATCTTGATTCGTTTTGTTTGATATGAATGTCAGTAAGTCTATATAGATGTGGAGTAATGTAATGCATAAAAAAAATAAAAAGGTTTTGTGCAACACATAGAGAGTGTTAAGTACAAAAGGTTATGAAGGGAGCGGTTTTAACTAGTGAACCTGATGAGTATTTTGTTTTGAATGATGATGATATTACTGCTGCATGATCCTTATGGTTTTTTGGCGATTATGAAAAAAGCAGGATCTTATATTGATCCGACTTCCTAGTGCTGTCTAATCTATACTCCCTGTTTGCTAAAAAAAGCTAGCTTTTTGTTGAATGACTGCTTATGGTCCAAGAATAATCGTTCTGTTAGACTTTGAATTGCATCTTTGAATGCTTCTGTGTATATGGCCCTTTTAGAGATGTGAGAATACATTTGTATGTTTATTGACAACTGTTATTGGAGAACATATATTTTTCAAGGGGAATGCTTAGATTCTTAGGGTATTGAATAGTTTTGCCCTATATGAATGTGAGCATGTCTTTCTGCCCAAAGGGTTGTGGATATACAGTATCACAAAATTGCTACATAAGGAGCGAATGCAAGTATAAGAACTTTGATAAGACCCTAAAGTTAAATTGCAAGTGTCAATGCTATGACTGAGAGAAGATTTTCATGGTTTTTGGCGATTTAAAAATATTACGTTTTATATGCTTTAAAAATAAATGAAGTCTCAGAATTTGTATTTGATATGGATATTTTTGGTAACTTACTTCGAAAACGTTTCAAGTTTCACCTATCTATTGTGCATAATGTTACTCATTCATTTTGGTTTGAGGATAAAATGTGTAACCTATGTTGCCCAGTTATTAAATGTGGAATATTGTCATAGAGAAAAATCTATTGTTGTTATGTTGTGTGTTATTTATTTATTTACTTATTTAATAAGTTTCTGATGAGACACTTGTTCTTTAGTGTAGTCTTGAATAGAGCTGTAATTACTATATGATAGTATTAGAAATTTGTCGACTTCAAGCGATGACAGGGATATGGTCGAACAATAGCGAACCGAAGCTCAACTTTCAACATGGTATGCTCTTACTAGTTATTGTGATCATCTCTTTTACAAAAGTTCCTGAATTATGTTTTATAAACATTCATCATCTTTGTTATTTTTTACGTAACTTTCATGTTTAATTTATTTTCTAGGAGAAGTATTTTAGAGCTCACAATAATTAATATGTTTTCTTTTATATCAACTTTTCCGCAGGACATGCAATTTCTGTAGAATATAGTTTTAGTAGAATTTACATCACCCCGAAAGTTTAACTTCTAGGCTAACTTTGTGTATATAAAAGTTAACTTTGTGGATAAAATGTCATCAAAGATCGTGAAAATGTCAGCAAATGGTCGTAGGGTTTTAGTTGATCCAAGGAGGAAAATAGTAACCCAGTGCAAAGCTCAGATAGTTGGTACTAACAACAAGTCGTCGGTTGCGAGGTCGGCTTTGAACAAACTTGGAAAAAGAAAAAGAGCAAACGAGAGCAAAAACAAATGTTCATGCTCAAGGAAAACTTTACTCAGAAACTATGCCAATTTTAAGAAAAGTGGATTGCCACAAAGATTGCTGTTTTCTCAAGATGGACAGTGGGTCGACTTCTCACCAGAAGTAATTGAGCTGGTTAAAGATGACTTTAGGTCAAAACGGACATCAATTGAAGTTAAGGGTAATGGATTCCATTTCATGCTAGACATTTTGAATATGATACAAGTTGATTTGAAAACTGGTGCCCAGAAGCCAATTGCTTGGATAGATGACGCTGGTAGTTGTCTTTTTCCCGAATTGTATTCTAGCTGTCATGGGAATCATGAATACGAGGCGCGTAAAGATTTAGATTTTGGCGAGTCTTCTGTGACCCCTGAGATAAATTTGCACTTGGAGATTGAGGTCAACGGATTGAACAACAATAAAGTTGAAGAATGTGTGGGAGAGTCGAATGTTAAACGCATCAAAGTTAATCAGGATCCTCCTGTTGAGAAAAAGCAAAAGAGTGATGAGTGCGCATCCCCGATTTTTGAAACTAAATGTGGGACCGTGGATGTAGATACTGTTAGAAACATGTTTATTGCGTGTCTAAGCAATGGTTTGAAAGTTGACGTTCTCGAAGTTAAGAAATGCTCAAGTGGCTTAATGGAAGCGAGGCTGGAACTTTTTCAAAAGCAGGTTGAAATCACCCAAAAGCTACGAGGAACGGCTAATGTGCAGTATGCTTGGTTTGCTGCTGTTGGCGGTGCACCGTCTGGTGTTATGTTTTACGGGAATAATGGACCAAAGCTTGGGAGGTATGGCTATGGAGTTCACTTTTCAGCGGTTCATTCTGCCCATAGCAGGTATGAATAAACATGTTATGTTCCTTTCTTTTCTCACCTACTAGAATTTTTATAGATACTTTTAAATGACAGTAGAATACCATCTTTTTTAAAGAGTAATAGCTTTTACAAAAATAATAGGATTTAGGATGTTTTCAAGCATATGTAGTTTTTTGTCACTATTTGAAAATTTCTGGATGTCACTTTTTTTAATGCAAGTTGAAAAACTATATGATTAAAGAGAGTTTTAATTAAAGAGAGACAGAGTTGGTTTTAGGATATTTTAATAAGCCTTTCAATGGGGTATACATGGTTATGACGATATTATGTTTTTGCACTTGGTACAGTACTGAATTAAATGATGTTGACGAAAAAGGGCTCCGACATATGGTATTATGTCGTGTGATCTTGGGGAATGTAGAACTGATTCAATCTGGGTCAAAACAGTTTCATCCAAGCGATCCGTGCTTTGATAGTGGTGTTGATGAGTTGCAAACTCCCAATAATTATGTAATTTGGAACATGAATATGAACACACACATCTTCCCTGAATGTGTAGTTAGTTTCAAGATGTCTCCGACAATCAAAGGTTGTAATTCATACTCTTCTACTATTCATGACGTAGGCTTTAGCTCTATTATCTTTAAACTTCTTTCACTATTTTACTGCCAGGGATACAAGATGCTGAAGATAGCAAGGTGGACACCTCAAGAGTCACCTCACTCCCAGGTTCATCTTCAAGCAAAACGGTACTATTCATTTAGTTTGATCACTTACAGTTTTTAACTTTTTTTAAAGGATTTCCTTAAAGAAGGCATTTGAGATTTCTAACATAATGTTTTATATTATTATAATTCAGGGGAAAAACTGCCCTCAAGTGGAAGATATGAACGTCTCACCTTTAGAAAAGGGTCCAAGTGTTGGTTCGAGCACACTCAGGGAGCCTAAATCACCATGGATGTCTTTCTCTAAGTTGTTTGAAGCTGTTTCTGATAAAGTAGCCCCAAATGATATGAGATTACTGCATGTGTTCTATGAATCCTTTAGAGTAAGTAACCTTTTTAAATTATATACTGTCTTGTGTAAAAATCTCACCTTTGTAGTGATTTTTTGCAGGCCAAGAAAATAAATAGGGATGAGTTTATTAGGAAACTGAGATCAGTTGTCGGGGATCAGATCCTGAGGTCTACAATATCCGTCCTCCAGACCAAGGTCTGTTTCAATCAACTTTCCATCAATCCGGTGTGTCCATCTGTGCAATGGGTCAAATGTGATTAAAAAATTTAAAATCTTGCATGTGCTTTTTTGCTACATTACGGAACATGAAAGATACTATATATAGATTTGATAAACTCATAAACATCGATGTGTCATATCTGAACACAAAGTTTATTGTTTTCTATATCAGTCTAGCCTTTTGAGTGCTTTATGCATTAAGATAGAATTGGGTGATTTTTTTACATGGTTCTATGTGTACAGTTATTTTCTAAATAAATTTCGCGCCTGTCAATATAAATAACATAAGCTAATACTGGCTCTTTTACATATAAATGAGTCAAGATATTGATCTCTCAACACATTGTCTCATTTTTGGTCATTGTTTTTCTGCAGAAGACTCCCACCTCTGCAAGCGTGTCAGATGTGAAGGAAGTGCAAGAAGTTTGCAACAGTTAAAAAAGCTTAAAATATCATGATCGTCTTGATGTTTCTTTGTTTTGGGATCTTTGATGCAACTGCTGGATGATTTAAGTAGATTGATGTTTTTGTTCTAGTAATGATCTTGTTTCATAAACTAGTGACTTGGGTGCTTTTGGATTGTTATGTGGTAACTTTCTCTTGGATGTATATGAAAGGTTATGCATTAGTTAAGCCTCATTTGATGCTGCATTTCTTTTCTAGCTTAAGTCTTCGATTGTTGTTTAGAGCGTGCTGATCTTCTGGTTTGTTTCATATGATTTATTTGATCAAAGGGATATTAGTTCATGATCTTATGACAATAATATATTAATCAAGTGTCCCTGGCTCTAAATATGTAGCGAGTTTACTAATGTTCACTAAGATAATGACATTAAATGAAGCACGGTCACCCAACAACAGGGACGCGCCCCCCCCCCCCCCCCCCCCCCAAGGTCATGGTTGTGGTCATGGATCAAACAGTATAACTCGGTCGTGTTTATTGGATCAAACAGTATAACTCAGTCGTGTTTATTAAATTGTTTTTGTGAGGTTATATTCGGTCGCCTTATTAAACTAATTTGATAGTAGTGGCTCACCATTACGCTTAGTCTTATGATATTTGACATATATGGCCGGAAAACTTGTTTGACCCCTTTGTGTTGTATGTTTTTCTGTCATCAAGCTTTGTATCAATTGTTCAGCCCTTTATGCTAAATAGAAACAATCTTAGTTAACATGTCTCCCACAGTGTGCAGAAAATATAATCTTCACCATCTATTTGCTATAATGCATAGCAGGAGAGATACGCGGTTCATTGGTTTAGGTCATGTAACTACTTCTGAGGTTATGATGCAAGTGAGGGCAAAATAGCTATCGTTGAGAAGGTTGTTCGACAAAGTAGCTAATCGAGTCGGCTGAAACTAGTTGATTGGACACAGGGAAATATGTTGGTCTGTATACGCATTTCAGTTAGCTTGTTTATTAGCCGTAAGTGATTAGATGAATTGAAGCAGCCTTTTCAACTCGATCTAGAGGACAAAACTCACCTGTAAGTAATAACAGATATTTTTTGCACAAGTAAAATACTGGTGTAATACTAAAACTATTAGCTCATGGATATATGATTCATGCATGTGATTTCAAAAGACAAGCTATCATACTGATATATACTGTTTATCTTGTATGTAAAATATTGCAGTCCCTAGTTTTTTCGACTTACATGTTTTTGTTTTTTTTTTGGTTAGGCCAAACAGATGATCTTTAAATTTGTTGTATTTAGCAGTTGAGTTATGTATAATGGCGTACAAGTGCTTCTAGGTGCTATCTCCCAGATCAAACAGTGTTGTAGATGTTTAGTATAACATATATGGTATGTTTAAGGTAGATCCTACAGCCCGGTTGTAGATGTCTAGTCCGACATATGGTACAGAAAATCGATGGTGTGCTCATGGTTGATCAGGTAATCCACCTAACATATGATTTTCCATCCAACGTATAATAATGTTCAAAAGTGTAAATTGTTGCTTCCGAAAGGCCACAATGATCGATAATGTGAAAATCCCTGGTGGCTGTTAAGATACAAATAAGTTTTGAACTATTTTATTTATTTATTTATTAATTTTTATTTTTATTTTCTTGTTTTTTTTTATGTGCATTCAAGCTTCTTCATGCCATCGTTGGATAAAGTTTAGTGCTTCACTTTATGATCAGCAATAAACTTATAAACACAAATACACAAATTGGTAGCTTTTTTCTCATGAGATTGATAATCATACTTATTGGTTTCATGGTATTTCAAGTCCATAAATAAAAGAGACGTCTTCTCCAACTTATCGATCACACGTGCACTTTATTGTAGATTGAATACTTTTTAAAAGACACAAGCTAGTAAGAAAAGAAAATGGCAAATAACCTATTAAAGCATTATACTTGTCACAAATGTTAGTACGACGTAGCGAATAAAAAAAATAACCCCTTTGACTATTTTTCTCGTCCACCAACGTTTGTTTCATACACTGACAACCTTTAATTCCCGGTTGTGTCCATGTCACAGGTTTCTTGTCCACCTCACAGTTCCAACTCAACTTCACATTTCCAACTCAACATATATCACCTTTTTTTATTTTTGCTTCTCTCTATTCCATTTTCCCCCTTTCACTTTCCCAAATTCACTCCCAACATAAACCCTAATTTTGATCTTTTGCAATCCACGCTAAATTGACAACCGATTCCCCATTCCATCACGTTTACAAACAATTTGTTAAGTAAATGACCGCGTCTTCTACTTCTACTCGTTATAGTCGAAGGAAATATACCAAAGACGAAATTGCACGTTGAATAATTGTAAATGTATGCACCCAATCTATGAACAGGTGTCTTGGACGCCTGAGAATCCTGGTCGAAGATTCAAATCCTGTCCAACACGTGTAAGTAGTAGACTCATAAACATTTATGTTACTTGTTTCATGTTTTAGGTTTATGCTAATCATTAGTGTTTAATGTGTTTGTAAAGAATAAGGATTCAAAATGTGAGGTCTATGGTTTCCTTGATGATGAGTTACAGTCACAGTACTACAAAGACCTCATGTATAGGCTCCATAAGGACAACCAGGTTTTGGAGTGCAACCTTGAGAGCTTAAGTCATCCACAAGTTACTGACCATGTTGTTGAAAAGAATCAGAATGATGCTTTACCTGTGGAACTCATTTACAAAGAATTGAATGACCTCAAGATGAAGGGGAAAATGTATGACATGTTCTTGGGAGGTTGCGTATGCTTCATGGTCATGGTTTTGTTTTTCATTGTGGTTATGTTGGCTGTTTTTGTAAGACACTAGATAGAAACTAGTGTCTCTTGTTATGTACTAATGTATGTAGGTTAATGTATTTGTATTATGGACCAATTCAACAAATGTTGCTTGTTTTGTATGATGAATGGCATGGTATTTTACGCAGATTATCGAAACTGTGTTGGTGTATATTATCATATGTTTCAGGTCTATAGGATTTATGCTCACAAGTTTATGAATCATGTGTGTAGTATTGCATTCATTTGTATACTGATATAGGCTCATTAAAAAAAATATTTTGCAGCACATACACTACATGAGGTTAACTATATGTCCAGAACACATTGGTTCTAAAATCCTTATATTAACTAACACATTTACAGAATCATACAACCTTTCATTTCACCTATTTGCTTTTGAACCAACAAACTTCTTAGCTACACCAGAATCCAAAGCATATAATACAAGTTATAAGATACCATAAACATACACCAAAGGTGTTCTTTCATAACATAAAGTTTGTGCTTCAGCACCATCAACTGTTACATCCAGAACACAGGCATATAATGTTTGTTAGAAAGCCCTTCAATACACAAAATAGGGCTATGTAGTGGCATAAAAAGCAGCACTACATCTACTATGTTACACATCCAAATAGTGGCAATAATTGCTGCACTATTACAGTTTCAGTTACTAAGTAAACCTAGCCCTTCCATGACCAAAATAGGGCATGCTAATTATACATACAACTAACAGTTGGGGCTTTTTAAGGCTCTAGTCGAGGACTATTTCATTGTCCACACTAGAACCAGGCCCTTTAGGTGGTGCAGCTAGCTTATTACTAAGAATTCTTTGGCTAGGCAACCTTGGTGGTAGCAATTTTGGTCCACTTTTTTCTCTAGTATGTTGCACTGGTTGGGCTTCAGCTGACATGGTTTTTCTTGCAAGCAATTGCTTTGTTCCGCCTCTGCCTCCTCTATCGACACTAGCACCACCCCTTGCACCTCCCGGCATTCTTCGGACTTCAACAATCTCCGATGCTGCAGCTTTCCGTGATCTAGTTACAACGTTACTTGGCAAATTCACTGACCCACCCATTTGAGATTCTTGAGTAGCTATCATTAATAGAATACAAAATAAAAGTACATCAGGCTTATCTGTTACAGCTAATAAACGTAACGCTTTACAAAATATTGTTTACTCACAAGTACCTGCTATGTTTGGCTCGTTACTAGCTCTCGCAGTTCGGCCAGGCATACCAGAATGCATACGTTGTTCATCCTCAATGGTATCAGAAGTAGCACCATCCGTAGCCAACCACGTTCCCATCCTGGCGACCCTTTGAGCCGGAATAAGTCTACCACTTTTGGTTCTACCTCCTCTCATTTTCAAGTGACCCCTATCGATACTAGCACCACCCCTTTTCTTCTTTTGTTTTCCCAAGTAAAACAGTCTACCGTCACCTAACACACCTCTCATGTTTGTAGCTCCCATTTCAAATTCATTTATATCAGTGTTAACAAACCTAGGTATGTCATGGTCATCTACCAAGTGTGTTTCAGTGTTTTGTTTCTTGAATGGTCTTCCCGCTTTGCCTTTTTCCTTACACGGAGCGGGTTTGGGCTGGTTTAAACATCCTTTCCTATTATGCCCAGTTTCACCGCAGTTTTGGCAAGTCATAACAATCCCGGCCCTACTGATCTTAGTTGTCGATTTCTTTTCATGGGATGCCCTAACCCTTTTTCGCTTAGGTCTACCAGGCATTGTCTTAGGGATTGGTCCTAAAATCCTAGAAAGGTGACTAACATCTGGCCAAAAATCAATCCCATCAACAGGTTTCATATATTGGCCATATGTTAATAAGTACCTATCCTTCCTAAAACATTCCGGGACATAATCCTCAACCTTCCTATTCAACTTAAAAATACAAGCTATTGCATGGCAACAAGGCAAACCTGATATTTGCCACATTCTGCAAGAACACGTCCGGTTTGGCTCATCTACCTTGAAAGCATCGTATCCTTTCCTCACTTCAAACTTGTTTCCCCCACATGACACAACATGCCAAAACCTGTTAAAAGGCAAACACACCAGATATTATATACATTTATTAACATTATTCAGAACAGTAAAAATAACTCATAACAAAACATTATAATGATAAATTCAAGGTTACCTTTGCTGATCCTTTGAATGCTCCAAGATGTTCTGAATATTTGGGCATATATCTCCTTTCCACTTTTCCATAAGGACCCTCATTGTATGCATCCTCTCCATAACAAGAACCCGCATTGATTCGAGCATTGTGATTATGGGTTTGTGCCTTAGACTAACCAACACTGCATTAAAGCATTCGCTAAACCCATTTTCTATAGCTTCACAGCAAACTCCTTCCCTGAAGAAAGCCCTTGACCAACTCTTTGGATCTTTCTTTATTAAGAAGTCGTGTGCCCTTGGATTAGCCCTTTTGATCTTCTCCATTACTTTGTTATGTAAGGGCGGATATGATGCTTTTGAAGCATCCCAAAACAGTTGCCTAAACTTCACACCAGGGAATTGTTTCCGAAAACCTTCATAAATGTGACGAGCACATTGACGATGCTCTGCCAAGGGCATAACCTCTTTCACAGCCTCTATCAAACCCTGGTCCAAATACAACAATAACAATTATGCCTATGCATATTACAAATGATAACATTATACGCAAATTAGTATAGACAATAATGAAACATACCTTGTGTTGTTCAGACATTATACTCAAGCCTTGTCCACTTTGAATTTCCAAATCGTCACCCAATAACTGTAAAAACCAACTCCAGTTGTCTTTGTTCTCAACCGTGACCACAGCCCAAGCCACTGGAAAAATGTGGTTATTACCGTCTCTCCCAACCGCAGTTAGTATCTCCCCAGTGTTTGGTTTTTTTAGAAAATAACCATCCAAAGCTAAAATTCTACGACAACCTATCAACCTTCTTTCAATCCATTAAAACAAACGTAAAATCTGTCAAAATATGTCTTCTCATCAGGATTTACCGTGACACCTACCTTAACTGTGCTACCTCATTTGAGTCAACTAACGCCTTAGCATATGACCTTAGTAAACCATAATGATCCTGGATGGTAGCATCTCTTTCGTTAAGGGCATCTGACCTAGCATTTCGACATTGTGTACGGCTAACATTGCATTTGTATTTTCTTAAGACTAGTTCATGTATGTTGCTAATTGTAATATCCGGATTCATCCTAATCTTATCTCCAAATTGCTTACCAATCCATTTATAGTTAACTAGTCTACCATAATGGAAACTACGTACACAAGTATGGTTATCGTTCAAAGAAATTATCTGAAAAGTAGCTTCTCCCCTTAGCATCTTGCCGTAACATCTCCATGGGCAGTCACAGTTTCCAGCAGTCTCTGAAGGATACTTGTTGTATGATGTCTGCTTTCCAAGGCTAGGATCCTTCAGCGTCTCTTTTCGTTGTCCACATTTTGCAATTACCTTCGACCTTGTGCTCCTTTCATACCATAATGAGAAACCATTGGCCAAAGCATAGTAAGTAAGGCACTCTTTATAACTGTCAACGTCGGGAAACTTTTGTCCAAGCTAATCAAAAGAAAAAATATACAGACAAGTTAGTTATACATTATCGTAAACTGTTGACATACTTAGTTTCATAAACAAATATAAGTATTACGTATTGAAAAACTTACGGTTGGTTTTTTCAATCGCCAATGAGTTTCAGCATCATAGATTGGGTAAATGTCTTCTTTTTTTGATTTTTGAACAGCAACAAAGGGATCTGTTATACCCTATCCTTTTCCCTTGATATGTTTGAACAAAGCTTGCATATACCTTTCATGCTCTGTAACTAATGGACCTAATCCAGTTGGCCCCTCTGAAAGAACATCATAGTTTGTATCGTCAGCATCATCGTCATTTCCATCTTGTTCCTCCGGTTAATCAGACAAAGGTTGATCATCATTAAGAAGCATCTTTCTCAATTGGATGACCTCGTCTTCTCCATTGCTTAGATAATCATATGATTTTTCGGATTGGAGTGCAGAATCATAAGACTCGTATCCTAAAGATTCTTGACCAATACTATCTTTCTTCTTTAAAGCTTCACCTTCTGAATCTGAATTAAGTGGATTCTCATAGTCATCGTCACTTCCTGTATCAGAATCTGATGATGCAGGTGCATTTGTGTTGTCTCTAATCACAACTCCTGCTGGTCTACGAACATTAGTGGTGGTCTTCCTTGCTATCTTCTTTTTCCTAGTCATCACGGACTTCCCTTTGTCTAATTTTCTTTGCCTAGCAAGCACCGCATCTGATAAATTTCCATCTGAGTCATCATTAGAATGCAAATCATCAAGATCGTCGACCCTTTTATCAGTATCCACTACTTTCTCTGTGGCATTCAAATCAGTTTCCATCAGCGTATCCTTATCAGGTTCAGCAAGCGTATCATGCATCTCAATCCTGAAACAAGTGTAACAACAAGATTTATTAGTAGCCATATCATATATACTATGGTGTTAAAGCATAATATTATAAACAATTATAACAAATACCTATCAGTCACCATAGCGTTAACAACATCTTGGTTCTCCTTACCCTTAGCAGATTCATCCACAACGTTGTCCACTACATTATCAACTACTACATTATACTCCCTAAACACCTCATCTTCAGTAAGCATAGGGTAATCGTAAGTGAAATCGTCGTCTGCATTCCAAACTCTAGTAAAGGTAACCTTACCCTCAAAGTCCTTTCTTAGTGGTCTATCTTTTAACGGTGGAGACCTTAAATAAGGCGACTGTGATTCTTCCTCAGCCCATGCTATCAAATCCTCACAAGACATATTACCAGCATCTTTTTTCAACTTGGTATGTTTCTTTTTCCGGGATGTAACTTCTGAGTCTGAACTATCTAAACGTAGGTTCCTGTGGTAGTATGGTACTAAGTTCTGGGGGGAATGAGCAACAAACAACTCCACTATCTGAAATTGTTTTGCTTGATCATATAAATACATTACATCTGCATCTCTTTCAATTATCTTTAAACCACTACTGTCAATGTCTAATGTAGGAATGCACATGTACAAAGCCCATATATTATTCTTAATTTTGGCAACTAATATATCTAAAAGAGGGCTACACATAAGCCTATCTGATGAAGATGCCTCCATTATTATCTCCCTACCAAAGTCATACCTTAAAGGGTCAAACATAAATACACCATTGTAGTGTATTTTGAAGACCACATCTAGTGGTACTTCCATATGACCTGTATTAATGGAGATAATACAAAATTTATCAAAACCCTAATTGAAAAAAAACCCCTAACACAGAGACTAATTTATAATGTAAATTAACACAATTGGGGTAATAAAACATTCAAAACAAATATGGAATATACCTTTTGTCTTGCCAATTTCAGGAAAACGACACACAAGTGGTATTATTAAAGAGTTAGGGTTTCACAGTTGTGGGGATAAGGAAAATGATGTATGAATGGATAAAGATGCACGTTTGTGGTTATAAAGATGAAAACTGTACTTTTAAATAATAAACCTCGTACTTGAATCCTAGTATGAATGGAAGTGTGGGGGACCATGAATTGGTGTGTGTATGATGGTACGAGGTTTCCACGCTGGAAATCCAAATAGGCAAAAAAGTTTGGCAATAACAGGGAACCGGATACACAAGTGAGAAAATGTATTGTTAGAGACAAGATTTACAAGTTGAGGGGGCAAAGGGGTTATTTTTTTTATTCGCTACGTCGTACTAACATTTGTGACAAGTATGATGCTTTAATAGGTTATTTGACCAAAAAGAAAAAAAGCGTTGGTGCACAATTTGATAACGATCCCTTATTCATCTGCAGTGATGTATAATGCTGTTGATTTAAGTTTCCACTCCTACTTTCTCTTGAAAGCACAAGTAAATACGATGCCTTTTACCAAATCATGTATTGGTCTAGCTCGACCAAAGTTACTCTTTAAATCCCACCAACCGATTGATTGTTGATCTAGGGGTCATACAGGTAACTTGCGTGGTGTCTGTAGTATTATTATCAATATATTTGAAACCTATGTTCTCTTGACTATCAAATTCAATGATGCAGGAATTAAGAGTTGATAGATCATATATTAATTCCCCCTCGAATTCTAGTTTCATGACTCTAATCATCCGAAAACTCATTATTTTGGTACATATATTACCCTATGTAGACGTCACTCATGAGTTACATATAAGTGAACACGCAGACATGTTAATCGAAAGGTTGACATATATAGCACTAAGTGATATTACGTATGTTTTTCAAATTCCTTCAAAATATCACACAACAATACGATTTTGACATATTCATCGCAGTTAATAACACGCAGATAACTTATAGAAACCACATCAGAAAAAAAACCTAAAACAGAAAGTGTATAAAATACTGGACGAATGCACATGCTACAACATGTGCATATATATGCCGCATGCAAGCGAACATAAATTAAATCTTCATCGGTAAATCTTGAACCAAAGGGAAACTAACTAAATAACCATCATTTTGCCGGTTCGGTTGGAGCCCTCAACAATGTCTTCATTCTCCTTTTCTCAGCTTCAGTAGGTAACTTAACATCTGTTGCTAATCCAACCAGCTCAAGAAACTTGATCAGCTCCCATGTCAAGTCGAACTGCCACCATTCTAATCCATGTCGAGCAGAATTTGGGAATGCATGGTGATTGTTATGCCATCCTTCCCCCAGAGCAAACATACCAGTCCACCTGTTTCATCAGTCAATAAGTATGAGATTTGCAATGTTAATTTTCCTACATCATAAAGAAAATGTGTGGTTTTATTATTAGGTTCAATTAAACTTTCAAAAGGATTGGTTTTGCTATTCAAAAAGGGCTAGCGGCGCAGCTTGTTGCCCGTTTGCCATCCACCTCTTTGTAAATGTCATAAATCTACTATTATGATTTTAATTATAAGCACCGAAATTTATATACAGTTTTGTCTAGAATTTTGTCTAAATCGTATGAAAAGAAATGCTTTGTCTATACGCACCGGGTATTTAGCTTATACGTATGAAAAGAAATGTTTCGTCTAAATGCTTATATACCATTCTGTTGTATACAATTACAGAAGTAGAACTTTTAATAATTACACGTTTCATATGGTTATACTTTCTTAAGGCATGTAGGGAAAGATGTGCAAGCCGCAAATTTTTCGTGGTGATTGTGGGAGCAACGAACCTGTTATTGGTAGAAGTATCACGAGTGTTCCAAGTCCTCTCGCCCCATATATGGCCAACCGATTGTACAACAAATGCGATCTGACAAACAACCACTACTCGTACACCCTAAATGATTCACTGACATCGTTATTTCATGAGATAATTATGTAAGAATGATACTCAACTATTCGACTTTTTCAGTAATGGCACCTACCTATTGAAACTACTGAAGTTGAGAATAATTAAGTTTTAGTTTTACAACAATACAACATACAGAAGTAGCCGTGTTTTATTGTTTTTCAAAATTATAGGTTATCATCGTCCTCACCAGCTTTGACAGATTTGGATGAACAAAACGGGATACGCAAACTGTAATAGGGGTTTCATTGTCTAAACGTTTTTTTTTCCTTTTTCCTTTTCAAAAATAATAGGGGATGATCGTCATCCGCCAAATTTTTTTTGAGATTTGGTATAAATTAAACTGAGATAGATAAAGTAGTTTCAGTAGTTGTATGAAGTCCTTATGTATTATCGCTTGATTAATTATCCATTTTGCTTGCAGACGTAATCAAGCAAGATGTATAACAATAAAGTTCATACCAGTCCCCAAGCCAGGTAAGGAAAGCCTCCACATTGATATAGAAGTACTGCAAGTGCACTTGGATGCCAAAAGTATGTGGAGTGAAGAAACCTATAGAACCATTGCACCTTTAGCTCGGGTACATTCGAGCTTTCTCCACACTAATATGATCGATTTCATATCAAAGGTTATGATGATATTATTAAAAAAATTAAATCTGATGTCATTAAACTAGCTAATTATGTCCATGGAAACAGGTAATCACCTTTGCAACAATGTAGTCGTTGTAACACAACCAACCCATATGACTAAACCAAAAACCTTCATTTGGCGAGTGAGGGTCTCTATCTGTTTCAGTATACTTATGGTGCTTCTTGTGTATGCTCACCCACGATATTGGGTCTCTCTGCAATTTAAATTCAGGAAAGTAATAAGTAAAACTGGAAGAAAATTGAGCAAGATGATTAGTCATTCGAATTTAGTAATCGCTAAAAACATTAGAAACTATATACATGAACAATTATAACTGAGGGGCAGTTTGGTTGGTTTGGAAGTGTGACATCACTGACATCTAAATGCAGAAATCACAAATGCGTTCATATTGAAATAGAGAGATTAATATGTGTGCAGAGTTTCTTCAACTTCAGTTCAAAGTGTGCTAGATAAGGTGTCCAAGTCCGACATCTGGATTAAGAATCGGTACTCGAAAAGTATTATGAAATGGTTAGATTGGTGTTGTAACCCGATAGGAGCCTGTTCATACCTAGATTGTAAGATTGTTGTGGTAAGTGGTAACCTCTTTCGCAATATCCTAGTTACTCGTTAGGTGCTGTTATAATTTAACCGCTGGGAAAGAAAACATCTACAGCTTGAAAAAGCTAAAATTTGTACGTTGTTAAGGAACTCCTAAAGCTTTTGTACTAACAAGGTTACAAGGGACAACAAATTAAACATGCAATAGTTATATAGCCACAATACCTGGCATGCGTGTAAACCACAGTAAACTAAGAAATATTCGAGCCATTTACGAGTCTTGAAACTCTGGTGTGTAAGAAGTCTATGATAACCTAGAGTAATACCAATTCCTGTCCAAAATCCTAAGCCAGTAGCAACAATAATTGCACCCCAATCAAACACGAGAAGTGCACTGGTAGCCAACCCATGTATGCCCACCATCCAGCAAAGTGTAGTCATGTCGACTAGACTCCATTTCCGGAACCAAAAGCCCCCTCTCCTCATCTTCTCCAACTCTGACATGCGGGCCTTCTTTTCGTCGTCGTGACTATTAATTGCATCGTTGGTCTTCCGTATTTGGTTAGTTTGTGAAGCCAGTGACATGGTTCTAAACGATTTGGGGTGAGTGTTCTTAAGCAGTATAGTTCAGTATATATAGAGAGAGACTATAGGTCTTAATTTATTCAAACTTCAGAACATGGAATATTGTTAGTAGTTGATATGAGTAAATTGGTTGTCCAAAGCATGTTTTTATGCTAATTCATTTACTTTTACTTCTGAGGTAGTTATGACTCCAAGCATACAATTAACTATCCTGTTCCTTGATTTAACTAAGAGTAAATTCTCAAGTATATTTTCAAAAACAATGGTCTCCTGTATGTTTGTTTGACCATGTATGGTAATTCCAAAAAACTAAAGTTGATCAGCAAATCAAATCCAAAGTAAATCCCTCTCGTGAATGTAAGACTCTTTCAATGAAAGGCATGCGTCTTAAATAAATGGGTAATAAATGTGTAGGCCATCAAGTATTCATATATAGTATATATTTAGGCCTTCAAATTATTAAAACTAACTTATAGGCCACTTATGTTTGTATTTGTTTTTATTCAGGGCCGTCTCATGAAATTTGGGTGCCCTGTTCAGTTACAAAAAATTGGGCCCTTTAAACATAAATACTTTAAATACCAACATTGAAAAGTTAAAACATATGAGAAAGACATAAAAAAAACTAACGGCAAATTAGTGAATCAGTCTAACAAATAGCTATAAAGAGTGCAACTTATTTTTTGAAAAATGCACTTCTTCTCGCATTCTTTGAAGCACAGTTGTTAATTAAAGCTTCATAATCAACGCTCTCCAATAGTCCGTTCTCGATTGCTATTAATGCCAATCCATTAAGTCTCTCTTGTGACATTGTGGACCTCAAGTAAGACTTCAACAATTTCAGTTTTGAGAAACTTCTTTCTGTTGATGCCACGGTTACCGGGATCGTGAGCAATACTCTATATGCAATCATTGCATTAGGAAGTTGTGTTCTTTAAGAAAATTCAAAATATCAAAAGGTCCCAAATTTTTGTTAGGCAAATATTTGTTAAGTAGCCTTAACTCCACAAAAAGATCCTTCGCGTCAACATCAGATTGTTCATTATTCTTGAGTGCAGCTTCAAGATGAGCACAATGGGACTTAAGAGTGTGGTCATCAAAGGAATTCAACTTGTGAGAAGTGAATAAAAAGCCAAAAACTTTTTATTCACTTCTCTTATAAAAAGCCAAAAACTTTTTCATACTCTTTGTATTGCTCGAATCATGTTTTTAGAGAAACAAGTGCTTGATCAACAATGTATAGGAAATAGTGAACCTTAAATGACTCTTCGACGGAATATGAAGTATCTTGATCCACAGAATTCTCATCAAATTGTCTTTTTCTACGAATTACGCGCTTTTGACGAAATACCGGATCAATATCCATTTCAATAGCAATTTCCTTAGCAACATTAATCGCTTTATCGAAACCCGTGTCTCTAAATTCCTCAAAGAATGAAATTAGCCCTTCAACTTCTTTAATAGCAACATCTATAAGCATATCATCAGATTGTAACTTCTTGCTCACCAAATTTACAGCAGATAATATGTCAAACCAAATGACGGTTGATACTAAAAATTCAAAATCACCAAGCTCATTTGTTGCTAAAGATTTGGACTCGCTATTGATTTTAGAGTCATTATCATTTTCAGCAACTTGAAGTAAAGCTTCTCTTATTTCTAAAAGCTGAAATCTAATAACTTTCACACTCTCAACACGACTTTCCCAACGGGTTATGGACAATGACTTGAGAGTTAACCCTTTAACATTATTTTTCAAAATTAACCACCTCTTGGAAGAATTGGCAAACATAGTGTAAATACGTTGTATAACTCCAAAAAAGTCTGTAGCTTTACCACAAGAGCTAGCGATGTCACACAATGTTAGATTAAGGCTATGGAAACCACAAGGAGTATAAAAAGCTCTAGGATTTATATCTAAAAATTTCTTTTGTACTCCCCGATGCTTTCCTTTCATATTAGATCCATTATCATAGCCCTGGCCACGCACATCGTCAATATCAAGATCTAGAGACTTTAGTTCATCATGCGTAACATCAAAAAGTCCTTGACCAGTCGTATCATCTACACTCAAAAATCCTAAAAAGGATTCCTCAACTGTAACACATGTGGATGCTACATTTACATACCTCAATATCAAAGACATTTGTTCTTGATGACTTGTATCAGGGGTACAATCAAGTATCACAGAGAAATACTTTGCTTGCTTTATTTTTTGAATTATTTGTGATCTAATTCCACGAGCAAGTAATTGTATTAACTCATTTTGTATAGAATGCCCAAGATAATGAACATGAATTTCATCACTCGTGATACGACGAACATGCTCTTTGATAACTGGATCAAACTCTTCCAACATTTCAATCAAACCCAAAAAGTTTCCATTGTTATCAACATGCAATTTCTCATTTGTACCACGAAATGCTAAATTGTGTTTAGCAAGAAACTTCACAACCGAAATTATTCTCAGCAAAACTTTCATCCAGTGATATCTCTCTTTCTCAAATTGTTCATGTACCACAGTATCAATTGTTTCATTCTTTTTCAATCTACTACGCATGTCAAACCAAGTGGCCATGTTTGTGATATGTTCTAAACCAACTTCATGCTCTTTAAGTTTTGTACTAAGATGTGCCCAATCCAAGAAACCCTCATTAACTAATGAACCTTTTGCAACCCCTTTTCGAAATATTTTACAGCAAAAACAAAATATTCTATCAAGCTCTTTGGAATACACTAGCCATTCTCTATCATACTTTTCGTTATTTGGTAGAACTCTAGTAAAGAAAGTGGCAGAAAATCGTCGAGAAAATTTATCCTTATGACCTTTGTAAAAAGAATTATCTCTTTTAGGACCTCCTTCTACTAAAGCTTTAATCATGTCAGAACTAAGACCATCCCACTTTCGTGGATCAAATATATTAACATGATGAACATTAGCATTAGGATTATCAACATTCACATTATCCACATTAATCTCATCAGGGCCATCATCACCGCGCGTACTCTCAGTGTTAGTCTCAATGTTAGTATCTTCAATATCATCACTATCAACACCAACATCACCACTATGAACACCACCCGTATCGTCAACGTTAGCATCATTATTTCCATCATCATCAACATTGTCATCACTAATACCATCAACATTAATATTATCACCATCAACATTGTCATCAATAAGATCTTGACTATTAGAAGCATCTCGTGGCTCTATGTGAACATACTTATGCATAGTTCCATATTGTCTCTTATTGCTTTGTTCAGTTCTTTGTTTTTTCAAACGCTTTTGAGATCCAGATGCTTGTTTCCTTACGGTTTTAGGAGGCATAGTTTCTCTGAAAATATATAAGTAAAAGGCCACAAGATAACTAAGTAACTTACTATAGTGCTTTAAACTTAAAGTAATCACACACAAAAAGATATTAATTGCCTAATTGGTTACGTCATATGTGCTAATTAAATAATTCATGTATTCAATTAGGGCTTTAAATTTTAAGTAATCACAAACAAAAAGATATTACTGGGTAATTACCTAATTGGTTATGTCATATGTGCTGATTGAATAATTCATCATGTATTCAATTAGGGTATTTGTGCGCCTCAAAAGCTACGAACATCAATCAAATATAAATATATAATCCACAATCCTAACTACTAGAGTGCTAGGCTTATCTATAATTAATATTCAATAATAATGAAAAACAAAAGCATAAAACAATAAGGGAAAAAAAAAACCTGGTCAGAAGTTTTTATGGATGAGATGATGTGTCGCTTTGCAAATTCTGGTGTACATAAAACAAATAAAGACTAATTCGTATATTTATATTAGTTGGAGACTTGAAGTGTTGGACAAGATATATGTTTGCTAGACTATTGGGCCCCTTAATTATCTTGAGATATACTTAATATATATATGAGATATATAAAAAATGGTGCCCCTTAATTTTCTTGGGCCCTGTTCATAGATCATCCTGAACACCCTTGTATCCGGGCCTGCTTTTATTTATGTCAATTCTAAAACTTTTTTGTCAAAAATTTATGAAATAATAAGAATAACACTAACCTTAACATAACTAAGTAATAAAAGTACTAGCTGAAATGTAAAATATCAGGTTTATTATTCGTTTGAGTGCATTCTTATTTAGCCAAAGTCAATTTAAAAAGGTATAAGTGACATTTCACATTCAGCGTTTATTTTGATACGTTAATATTACCTTTATTCTTAAATTTCATAAAGTTTCGACAACGAATTTCACCAGAGTTAGTAAAAACGAAAACAAATACACATTTTGGTGGCGTATAAGCTAGTTATAATAGATGAACGCCCTTGATGAAAAAAGTTGCATATTTGGGTGGCCTCCGGATACACTATCCCTAAATAAATTAATATTTCAATATGGATTTTTCTAACATGTGCCCCGAGGGCACATGTTAAGCACACAAAAAGGATGTCGGGACCCACGAAAAAGGACGTCCGGACCCGCATATTTTATTTGAAAAGTGTATTTTTTGTGGGTCCGGACCTTTTTCGTGAGTCCCGCCGTCCTTTTTGTGTGCTTAACATGTGCCCCCGGGGCACATGTTAGAAAAACCCTTTCAATATTAATAACTAGTTTTTTTACTAACAATTTTAAATTAGGCACGCCGCTTAATGATTAATTTTTCTCCGATCGACTAGAGGCTCTACGATACGTAACTACAAAATTGAATGTACATTACACATATTATAGTTACAAATTTCCATGTATGTTGTGAGCTGAGATATGTATAAATCGTATTTTTTTTAGTCATAAAAAGATCAAATCACCACATTCCGTTCCATTTTCATCAAATGGCTTCAACGAGGATTAAAAGCCTGCGTGTTGCGGTGGAGCATGTAAATACAAAAGCAATGTAGTTAAGTTATGCTATGTTAAATATTGCACAATTCACATGCATCATAAAACTAAATATTCTATAAGCAATTGATATCTGCAGGTATCATAAAACATTTAACTTAGATAAGTAATTTATCGACAACCACATACTTGATAGTAGAAATATGTGTTTGGACTTTCAAAACAACAAGAAACATTTTCATTGATTACCAATTTGTTGTAAGAAATCTTATAACAAATTACAGCTGTGTTTACTGATAACACAAAAGTATTCCAATTTCTTTTAATTTTCATGTCATACAAGTGGTATATCTGATGTACAGAATATGGTAAGATGCACATTTGAAAACAAGGTGGAGCTATGCTTTTTGTGACCAATAATCAATGACATAAAGTCTCTACAACTTGGACTAACTGATTTTAAGATAAGTTTGACTGACTACCTCTAACGTTAGTCAAACCAATACTCGGCCTGAAAAATGAACAAACAACATCAGCTTATTACATATCGAATTACAGAGGCCACTATTAATATATAACAAAATGCGACAAAAACTGAACTCAGTTTGGGTCTTAAAATGATAAATAGAATTAAGGTGCTGCTTCTAGTCACATATGATAATGCTCGACTGTTTCCTTTAACGTATACTCCTATCTTCTCATTGACGTTTCCTATAAAAATTGATCGTCGCCAGTTGTTTGTTAAGTTTGTAAATTTTTTAAAAACTTGCAATGGAACGACAAAATCAATGGTTATAAACCTAGTGGTTCATGCTTAAATTCACATTATAATAAGGTGGTAATTTGTAGTGGAAGTGTGTGTTTGCGGTTAACTTTTTTGAACAAAGGATGAGAAAGAGTACTTGAACAAAAGGGTTGATTCTTGATTGCCACTTTCAATGCGTAGGAAGTCTGCGACTTACATCTTTACATGTTGTTTGCTTGCCATTGCAGTTTCTTTTCCATTACCAAGCCTTAGCTATTCATATTCCTTTAAAAGAAACACTGAGTTGATTGGGTACGAGGGTTAAGGCCTGAAATTTCTCATTTCCATTTAAGCCATTTCTCTATTTTACACATTTGATTTATATAAAATCCAACCTAAAGCAACATATTCATGTATAAAATGGGTTAAAACTACAACACCAGACACACTCGTGCATAACTCTTTTGTACCAGAAAAGCATTTCTCAACCCAGTGACTTGTTTATCTAACTTCTTGCTAAGTCTTTTTTTTTTTTTTTTTTTTTTTTTTTTTGTGTGTGTGTTGTTTTTGGTAAATTTGACTCCCACATGATACAAAGATTCTTCTAAAAGTATGCCCCATTTAATGGGGGATACCAATCAAAACTTTCAAGAGTTGCATGACGGTTGGTCCAAGAATGCTCACATATAGATTCTGAAAAACAATGACAGTACGTGTTCAATATTTTAGTAGGCAACATGACAACATGACATAAATGTGCAATACCTTCCAATTGGGTTAGTGGTGGTCCTCTACTTCATTGCAACTGTCACATCAAGTGCTTCTTTCTCACAAGTATTCTGATGATGTGTGTATGATCAGGTGTCGTATACGTGAGGGAGATGCAAAGATTAAAGAAGGACAACTTTTATCACGGAAGCTAGCTGGCCTGTACGTAGATATAAACCATCACGCCACATGCTCTTGATCTAGACTCTAAATGTGCAATCCATCTTGATAAAGCAAACGAGTACATCTCGAATTACAAAAGTATAAAAAAAAAATGTGCATATGAAAAAACATACCAATGGGCTTTCCACCAACCTCAACATCAAAATAAACCTTGTGTCTGTGTAACTTCATCTAGGTCCTCTTCTTAATTTAAACAATCATGATTGATCAAAGATAACAATTAGGGGGTGTTTGTTTATCTTACATTTGGTCTTATAGCTTATGCATATTTTGAAACTTGTAAATTACTATATTCGAACATGATTTGCACTTGAATGAATTAAAATATTACTTTTATAAACTGATTAATCTTTGTCCACTGGGCAGAGGTTAGCAAAACCCTAAACTTAGAATTTTGCTAACAAGTGACCACCGGCCAGAGGTTAAGGTGTATTTAATGAATACAAACTTTATTAATTAATAAAAGAATGCATTAAATACACATAAAATGAACTTGTAAATTACTATATTCGAACATGATTTGCACTTGAATGGATTAACGTTGTGTTCTAGAGTGGAGTGAAAAGGGGGGAAAGATAGTGAAAGTGAAAGTTGTATTCTTTTAAGAATGAAAGTGAAAGTAAATGGGGTATACAAAGGTGTGAAAAGAGAGAATAATGAAAGTAAAAGTTGTGTTCTTTACTTTACTTCACTTTCACTACCTTTCCTCCCTTTTACTTCACTTGAGAACACAGTGTAAAAACATTACTTTTATAAACTGATTAATCTTTGCGCACTGAGCAGAGGTTAGCAAAACCTTTTTTAAGATCATTAGTTTTCAAATAAGCTCAAAAAATGTATGAAATATAAGCGAAAAACATATAGATTAAACAAACACCCCACATATAGATTAAACAAATACCCCTTAGTTGACTTACCTTATATAGCCGGGCTTTTTTGTTAATTTTATATTTTGATAAAAAAATTATAGATAATTTTGCTTTTAAGTACATGTGTATTTTTTTTGTTTTTTTTTTTGTTTTTGTTAAATCTGAGCATAAAAACGAATTTAAAATTTTGGCCAAATATAGAAATATTTAGGTTTTTTTATTCAAAATATATTTAAACAAGTATAATAAAAATTTACTTATTACTTACCGAAAGAAAGATTTAATTTTTGAAATACGAAAATCCTCGCTTGCGGTTTTTCTTTATTATATAAATACTAGTTAGATACCCGCGCACAGCGGCGGCGATAAATATAGTAAATGAATTGCTAACCCAACTCTCCTCGCAATTCCTTACCCGCTTAGTGAATTCATTTCACAACACTCCAAATGTATATGTGTTAGTTGTATGTGTTTGTTTGGGTTTTCCGTATCTTTCCCGTGACACCATTATTCCCGCATATAAAAAGACCTTCACAATCTCTTTCCCGTCAAACACTTTCCCAAAAGTAAATGATTTTGATAAATAAAGTTTGTATTGATTGAAATAAAGGTTAAAGTTATAAAAATTTGAATCAAAATAAAATAAACTTACTAAAAATGTAAAAACTAAAAACTCATAAAAATATATCAAAATGGATGTTGAATTAAAGAGCACAAAATTTTAAAAAATATGGTGAAATTAGATCATATAAAAATTAAACGGATTAAAAGATATTTAAATTTAAAAATAAAAGTGATTAATTAGTTAGGAAGTGACATGTGTCACCCCATTATTAGAGCTCTTTATTTTAGTTTGTTAGAGCTCATCCCTTTTTGTTATTTTTTAGTTAGAGAAGTGACACATGTCATTCAATTATTAGAGCTCCTTATCTTAATTTTTTGTAGAGCCCACAACTTAAATGCTTTATATAGTAGTATAGATAAAAAATTTGAGGATATACATTTCTGCTCAACCCTCGACCCTCTAAGGAGATCTTTCTTTCAGTTTGGCAACTTGTTGAATTATCAAATACGGCATTTTGTAGTCATTTAGTCTATTATGACACTCCTCAGATCTTTCTCTACACTAGGAGCACAATGCTTATGCATTGGCTGGAGTAATTTTGTCGAAAGATCTAATCCAAATACAAGATTATAAAATATACTTGCATGGTGCAGAAGTGGAAAGAAGAGTTGCGAAGAGGTCTAGGAGAAGTAGGAGAGTTGGCCGAGCTTTCTATTGCATAAAAATGAAACTGCCTGCTATCATCGCTTTTGGCCTAAAAAAATCTGGGAACTCTCTATCCTCTAAAGTGACGAGTATAGTCATGTTGACAAAAAAGGAGTGACGTGTTATTGTGGGGAAATTGGAGGTTCGTCGTGGATCATAACGAGAGTATCCTAAACAAAATCTCGTCAACAGAGCTGGAGCATTTTATGACGAATTAGTAAAATTTTAAGGCGCCGGTCTGGAATATATACCGCCTTTGTCCCTTTAAAACTCTTGATGATATTGCAGAACAAAAGTGTACGAGTTAAGAAGATTTTGTCAAGACATCAAGATCAATAATTAGGGATACTTTTGCAAGTTCTGGAGATGCTATCGAGTTTACATTTTGCTGAGGTTCAGATGGACAATTATCAGTTTACATTTTGCCCATCAGCTACACTTTTGCAAGTTCTGGGGATGCTATCGAGCCTATTATATATATTTTTTGAAACTCCTTGATCAATAAATTGTAAAAAAAAAACTGTTAAAAGTGTTTTCTAGATGCCAGTGAACGCTGAGAGCAATCTGTATGCACAAGACCAGGAGATTAAAGGGGTTTAGGCACCCAAGCAACTCTTACTTTAAGACACCGTGTAAACATATAGGATTAAATTTTAGTATTATAAATCCTGAAATACGTCACCACAAAAAAATACGAGGAAAATTGTATGATCAAAGGCCTCTTTTCGGTGTTGAATGTAATATAGGGCTAGGCGGCACCCTGACCAGATGCTGGGTCCCACCCAGGAGGTTTGATGTTCGGCCAATCACCTCTGCATCCCAGCCGTATGTAAAGACCCTTCTTACCTAAAAATCCCATTTGTTCTAGTTAAAGTCAAGCTTTTGATGAATGTAATTATAAATGTGCATCAAGTACACACCTGGAAGCTTTTTGTCCGACAAGATTAACTGTTTGAGGGCACTCAATGCACCCTGTGCAACGGCTTTTGAGTAGTCACTGTCCCAACCACTGAGCTTGACCACCACATCCGCATTGGTATAACCCTGACCACCACTCTGAATGTTTCTCCTCGCCTCCTCTTTTGCTTCTGCTTCATCTAAACCAATCATAGAACTATGTACTTCAGACCTTGCAGGTGTGTTTTACAAAGACGGGTCATAACTTTTACTCATTTTTATTACAAACGGCTAGGGATCTTGGGTGCGAAAAGTAACACAATGTTTATTTTCGTTTGTTACGGAATAATCTTGTTTCTAGAAGCCTAATGAGACGCAAGAAGTCATTACCTTTAGCTTCAGATAGCGACAGCCAAACGGTAAATCCTGAGTAAAGATGGCGCCATTGATCACCTCTTGCAGCAGCCCCATGTTTCCCTCCTATAGTAGCAACTACTGAACGGATATGACTGCACGGTGATTATATATAGCATGTCATATCTTTAGACATCTGTTAAACAGTAATTATATCAAGTGTTTAACGGATAAGTCCATACCTACTTAAACTTTCCAATATGGCACTTTCAGCTTCAGCTACAGCATTTGACCCTTCTGCAGTCACCACTAGAGTTTATTACTCGTTAATATATAGAAGTATGATTTTGTTAACTTGCACTACTTATTTGTTCAAAACACATTCTATTATTTGAAAGGAACCCCAAAATCCTGATGATGTCTTCTTATTAATATGAATAAACATTAGGGAAATCACTCACATGAACCAACTGTTTGCTTGGTAAAAGTTTCAAGTAGCTCTTCTGTGTTGAGTGGCGTATACCTGAATAGCACACAAAAAGGGCAAACCAGTAATTTTAAAGTTAGAACTTACCAAAAAAGTACAAGCAATTTTAATGGTAGAACGTACCCAAGGCCAACTGCGAGCTCTCGAGATACTATAGAGTTGATTTCTGATGACTCCCCAACTAAATAAACCGAGGTCCCTTTTAAAAGTTGCATAACTCCAACAGTAAGTGACTCCCATGTTTCTGTGATATCGGGCCATTTCACTTCCGGATCTTGCTTCTTCATATTTAAAACAAGTTGATCATCATCTAACAACCTACACACTCATGAACTTTGTCATTAGTACACAACATTGGGAACTATTTAACGTCTTCGAGCATGGATTTTCAGAGGATGAGGACGTACCATATTGTTTCAGCTGGCTTTATCTTCTCATACAAGCTAAGTTCCAATGCAGTTCTAAACGACCCATTATGCTTTGTTTTAATCGTCAAGAACTTCTCATCAGCATCAACAAATACGTCTTTCGAGCTCTGAATGCTGTCATCTCCGATAAACAATCTTAACTCTACCTCCTCTGAACCATCAGAAAACTGTCAAATGTATGAGAGTGTGACCAACTATTAAACTGTATTGAGTTCACAAAAGTTACGTTGTACGTTATTCGTTGCAACAGAATCAAAATTATACTTTCAATAGTTAAATGAAAATGTTTTAACTTCAAGACTGATGAGCATCGTTTCGATAATTCAAATATTGATCGTTTATACACCTTTGACCTTCTGACGGGGTGTTTGGCATGGCTTTATGAAAGTGATTATTGGATACAGAATAATTAAAATCATAAATCAGCTGTAATGCATACATGAGATAGTGTGTGGAAATGCTTTCGCTGTTTGACGTTGTGATGACCTGATAATTACACGTTTAAGTTTCTTGAATATTCTGATTATCTAGAGAGTGACATTTAATTGCAACTACTCTTTAACTAATTTCTTCAAAAACTAATAACTAAATATCAGATAATCACTGTAAAATCAAATGCAGAAGACAGTCTCGGATTTGCTTCTGTCATAACGGATGCAATAATTCCTTTCGTGTTCGCCAATTGTGCCTATTGCAGAACTTAAATATGTAAAATAATAAGCAGTTTATATACGCAACTTCCAAACTGCTTATTTGGCCTCATTTTAGCTATCTTCTTCTATCAAAGTCCAAATTGCTTATGAGAGTTGTTAGCGCCTTAGCGGGAATTGAACTAGAGACCTCTCATTAGTGATGATAAATACTTAATTATAATAACTTTTACCAATAATCACTTTCAAAATACAATGCAAACACACTAAATAAATAACCCTTCTATAAATAATAAATCCAACATTTTTAATCCTAATTTTGATGCACATACTTCAAAAAAAAAAAAAAAGGACCAAATTTTGCTACTTGCTCAAACATCAAACAATTTAACAAATTATTGATAGTAAAATACCTCGTAATTGGTGGTGGGTGATGAAGCAGTAGATGAACTATTACAAACAAAGCTGTTGGGGTTTCTTGATGGGGCAAATTTGAGTGAGTTTATGGGTTTAAATGATGGAGATTGAAGTGAAAATGGGGTGAAAAAGGGTTTTGAAAACGGGGTTTTAGGAGTGTGATTTATTATGGATTTTGAAGAGAAGCAGGATGAGGGTAGGGGTGATGACATGTTTGTTAATGTGGTTGGAAAGATAAGGAGGGAATTTAACTAGTTTATGTGTTCGTGTTCTTGGACATGTTTGCTCGAGACGACGTCGTTTTAAGCTAGAATAGTGGAAATTATATGGGTTTTATACTTTAGGGGGGCGTTTGTCTTACTAGTCTTTTTAGGGCAGACGTTTTACTTGTTTGTTTTTTTCTTTTGAGTAAAACCCAGTTAGACATATAACATCTTACTCAGTAAGAGGTGGGGGACTTCTCTTACTGCCTCTTACTCGTTTTGTAAACTTTATATAATATATTTGATTGTTTATTAACTATGTTATATTTATGATAAAAAGTCTTGTTTCATATTTACATAAGTTGCTTATTATCGCATTGCGTTGGTTTAATAAACAAATTGCAAAAACGAGCACTTAAGATCATTCAGACACTAATACAAAAACAAACAACATTATTTCGTACATATTTAGACTTTCTAGCCACCTCTTACCAGTAAGATGTGGTAGTCAGATTCAGACCCAAAACATCTTAATGAAACAAACACACCCTAGGGGATGTTTAGTACGCTGAGAAAGGAGGAAACGAAATGAGGGGCATTTTTCTTGTTTGTTACAACTTGGGAATAGAAAGGGAGAATAGATATACCATTCTCATTCTCACGTTTTCATTCACTTAAAAAAAGTGAATAAAATGTGAGAATGATAAAATTAAGCACAGTTGATTCTCTGTGTGAATAGGAGGATAGAATTTGAAAACACGAGGTATAAAAGAGTTAGACATGTGCAATCCACGTGTCATCACTATTAACAAAAACTTTGAAACGCTAGCCTATTCTCTCTACAATTTCAATCATCATTATTGCCTTCGCTTATTGTGTTCGCCGATTCTTCTAATCGTCCTTGTTGTTCCTTGTCTCACTCACTTCGTTGTTTCTGATTTTAGTCAAAAAATATCTCATAAAGTAACCCTACATACTCTAATTGGTTGAGTAATCTTGTGTTCATGGTGTATAGTGTTTTCTATCTTTTTCTTCTTTGATATCATAGTATTCAGAATAATTATTTATAACGAAATATTTAATTTTTTGTTAATTGATCTACAAACTGGTACATGTATGTTTGGAATTTAAAAGTGGTTAGTTAGACATTGTTGAATTTGCAATCAATATATTGAGGTAAAAGATTTGTATCTCAACCTTTAGCCCTTAATTCTAGTTTCATGGTTCACTTGGTCAGAAAGAATTGTGATGGTTAAACATCTTTTTCGGTGTTATTGCAGGCTTATAGCAGATTCAAGTGTACTCGGAGGTATTTGAACAAACAAAAAAGTATGGAAATTGGAAAGGATGGAAGACGAGAAGCTAATTGATGCACTGGTCGGGTTTGGTTGCCTGCTTTTTGTGCAAGGTTTTTTGGCTACAGGTTCATTTGTAATTTTTTATAGGAACTCACGAGAATCGTAATACTGCAAAATTTGTGTATTAGCTATTAAATATGGGTTTCTGCTGGTATAAAATTGAACACAATTTTGTTACCCATCTTATATGATAAGTACTAGTGTTTCAATCCAATACAAAAATTTCAAAATGCATTCCCATTCAAGTTATAACAACCAAACATGGGAAATGATTCTCCAGCCTTATTTCTCTTGTCGATTCCCAAGTTTTACCAAACAATGGAATAATTTATCTATTGACGACCTGATTCTCTTTCTGGGCATTCTCATTCTTAGATACAATTCCATTTTGTGTGATTCACTCGTACCAAACATCCCCTTATTCTCATTTACCAAACCTATAAACCAAACATCTATAAGAGCACTCGGTATGTTAACTTGGGATGAGGCGTTATGCCCACGTGACCCGCGTTAACACTCAAGTTATCATACGTTCGAGTCGCATTAAGTCTTCGCGTCAGGTGAGGCTTTGCAGTGTTAACGCAACGTTAAGAGGGAGTAAAAAAATTACACTTTCAGTCCCTGTAACGGCTACATTTTTCAAACGGTCAAAAAATTTTACACTTTCAGTCCCTGTAACGGTTTCAATGTTTAAAAAAATATATATATAAAATTCAAAACTATTTTTTCACCACTATAAATACCAACTAATACACAACTTTATTTTCACACTTTCACATCTCATAATCATATACATAAACTTCAATTTGCTCAAAAAAAATGTCGGGGTTTAACAATAACGAGAGTTTCTTGAACCTCATGGGTTTAATAACCCGAACACGGGTTGGTATGTGCTAAAACACATACCATTTCTTTACCAAAATAGACCCAAAATAACCAGAAAAGAGCCGTTTATGCCTAATATTTGTTGGTTTCTTGAGTTTATGCATGTGCAGGTACGGATATGATAAAACAGACAAAAGAAAGTCAAAACCGAAGAAAATCAGGCACGAGAATGAGAAGAGTGCAAAAGCCGATGCCGGGATGCTATTTTATGGGATTTGGATGATCAAAAGTGCAAATTGCGGATCTCGGGACATGTTTTGGGAGCTTTCACATATTCACCTTTCATTTCACTAAAATTCACATCTCACCTCTCATTAACCAAAATACCATTTTCCCCCTCCAACATTACCAACCTTACATTTTTAACCCTTGATTTATTGCAATATGGCAATTTTGGTCCTTAAGGCTTAAATGTTCTAATATCCGGATTGTATACTCAAAATTAGTCCAAATACCAAATAAAAACACAAATCCTACCCAAGCCCAACATCCCATATTATTACCCACTCCCGTTTACCATTTATCCCCAGTCAACACAACCCCACCAGTCAAATAAAAATAAAATAAACCCAAAAGAAAGACGCACCCAAACTATTCTTACCCAGTTACTGATTATCACTCTTTCACTCCCATTTACCCTAAAACCCAGAATTACCCGTACTTAATCACTTTCTAAAAGCCTGACAACGCGTGTCAGAGGTGTATACTCATAGGATTGCCAGCTTGGCAGATTGAAGCCTTCCCATTGGTTAGAACACATCATCCCAATTGATCCAAGGGCTGAGAAGGAATGAGATGCAAGATTGAGAGATCAATGGTCAGAATTGAATCTCCCAGAAGCTTCCCAGACCCTAGAAGAGCTCCTGGCTCAGCTATTTAAAGACCTCTCCTCACTCACATTGAAAATCATCTAGGAGTAGTATAATATTAGTTTAGGGTAGATTTTAGCTTAATATTTCAGCTTATTAGGTTATTGTATTTCTGAAGTTACTCTAAAAGATTTGTAATCTCAAATTTTTAATTGCAATTTCAATTTTCAGTTTCTACTTTGTCTTTCATTATTGACTAAATACCAATCATAAGCTCTATTTACTGTTAGGATAAGCTCATATAAGTTTAGCAAAGCTTATATGAGCTTATTGGTGTTTTAGCTCTTTTCTCCATTTCAGTTTTATAGCAAATTTTCCAAAAGTCAAATTTAGTCAAAAATCAAAAGTCAAAGGTGAATTTAGCTTAATCTCAGTTTTCAGTTGTTAATAGTGCTTTTTAATTTGTTTTTGGTTCTATTCAATTCAGTTTTTACATAAGTTTTTTCTAAGTTTTAGTTGTTAACTGCTTTTTGATATACTTTAAGGAGTGTTTGGATAATGGTTTTAAGGTCAGTCAAAATCTGCTTTGGTCATCAATTTGAGTTTGTTTAGCTTCCATTTGGTAAATTCAAATAGTTATAAGTTGATTTAAGAGTTATTGGTCAGTATTGTAGTTTTTATTTGAATTATTTGAGATTTCACTTTAAAGTCTGTCATGTAGTTTCTTATTTGGATCAAATTAGTTTAGGGGCTGTTAGTTGCCTAAATTGGGTTTCAGTTAGCTTAAGGATTCATGTTTAAAGTTTTAATAATTGAGTCATCAAGTTTTAAGTTTTATCTTTATGTCTAAGTCAAAGTTTGAAAAATTCAAATCTATCCCAAAAAGTGTTTTTGTGGATTTTCAATTAGTTTTTTAGCTTATTTTTAGTTGTTTTAAAATATTTGTAAAAATTAAAAATAGCTTTTTCAATAGCTAGTCTCATTATTCCCAAAAGGAAAAAAAAATAATAGAATTCTATAACTAAGGCTGCTGGTTGTCTAAAGTCAGTAGTTTAGCTGTTTTTCTGCCCTGCATCAGTAGTAATTTTGTTCCACTTAGCTTATTTATAAGTTGTTTTGTTGCTTATCTAGTTGAGGATTGATTCTGATTTTTAGTATTTCAACAGTCCATAGGTTGATCTTTAGCTGTTGTGCCTTTTAGAGTATCTTAGGAGCTTTTTAGATAGCTTAATTTAGCCTTTAAACTAGCCCCTTTCCTGTCCCAAAAGCTGTTGTTGCAGAACAGTTTTCTGTGGTACTTATTTCTTTTAGATATTAGCTTATTTTAGGATTAGCTGTTATTAATGTAGTTAGCATAATGTAGATTAAGTGATCCCTTTAGCTTATTAAGTTATTCTAGTTCTCCTTAGCTTATAGCTTATTAGTAGTCTCCTTAGCTTGTTCAATTAAGCATACGTTCTGTTTAGCTTATCACAAGTACTTTTCAGCTTGTTTATTGGCCTTATACAGTTGCATTAGATAGCTTTTAGGTAGACTGATCTTATAGTAACTGTTGGTAGCTTATTGTGCAATTTGCTTATTTTCATATTATCTCTTTTCAATCAGTTACACATCATAGTGCTTATTCTGCATTTACTAGTTGCTTTTCATAATTTTCCTAGATTCACAGTTTCAATTAGAACTTTTCTTTAATTTTTCATAATTTTCCAAGCTTATTTACTATTTTTCTGCAATTAAATTCAGTTTTTAGTATTTTTAAATAGCTTTTTATTGAAATAAATCAGAAAAAGCTCACAAAAATATAATTTCAATTTTCTTAGGTTTAGAATAATCAAAAATTCATAAAAAGTATTTTTCCAGATTTTTGTTAGTTAAATTAGCATTTTCTAGACATTTAATTAGTTTTTATTAGTTTTAAATTCATAAATAATAGAGTAAAAGTCAGAAAATTATAATTCCAGTTTTGAAAATTATTTTTAGTTAGTTTAGATTTTTGAAAAATAGTTTTGTAATTTTCTTGAAAGTTTTCATAATTTTTAGCATTTTAAATCTATTTTAAAAGTACAAAATTAGTTTTTAAATCAAATAAAATCAAGAAAAACCAAAAAAAAAATAGTTTTAAATTTCAAATAATTTTTAAATCATCTTCTTAGCTGTAGAAAAATATTAGATCACTTTTAGGACTTTAAATAGTTTAATTTGCATTTTATATACGTTTTATCATTATCGTAACTTGCGTTTTTAAGTTTACTTTGTGTACTTAGTTTAAATTCCTTGTTTGCACTATAGTTTAGTAGATTTAATTGCTTCCCATTACTTTTCCTTGCCACGTAGTTTAGAAATCATCAAAAATCCCTTTTTAACCATTCAAAACCCGAATAACGCGACGTGAGTTGTAAATTCCATTCATCCCTCGCTAGGAACGATCCGGGGATTCAAATATAATACATTTGAGTTACCCAATACTACAAACTATAATTGGTATCTTTCCTAAGAACCAATTTTTGACGCCGCTGTCGGGGAGGGCATGTAGTGAGTTTTCGATTCCGTCTCGATTCGCGTATTTTTGAAGATCCTTCCCCGAGAAGTTATTGTTTTTGTAAATATTTCTTTTATAAAAACCCAAAAGGATTTTCCTTTTCAAAATTTGTTTCCCGTTTATGTTTGTTTTTACCAAAAACCCAAAAATAATCTCCTTTCTCCTCTAAACCGTCAATTCTATCTCTTATTCTTCTAAACGTATAATTCTTATGGCTTCTCTTAAATGTGCTCAATGTGGAGGTCCTCATGATCCCATCGATCATGAAGATCCTTATGAGAAAATTTTGAAGGAATATTTCCCAGCCGAATTTGAAACAAAACCGTCCCTCGGCCGACATTGCTTTCACTGTAAAAATCCGATGGAAGAAAATTAATATCGATGTTTAAATTGTATGTGCGACCGGTGCGGAAATAATTGTCGAAACGGATTTTGTAATATGTGTAGTACTTTTATTAATCCAAATCCAGATCCTTTTGCTCTCGCCCGTCTTTGTCTCGTCTGTGGAAACCGGTATACTTGTTTGACTTGTACGTATGGGCAGTATGAACAAAAAGCTATGGAAGAATTACCACTTAATGAACCCGTTTGTACTCTCAACTCCGATTCTAAACCATCTATAATTGATTATAATCTTTCACGATTCACCATTAAGAGTTTGTCGAATTACAAAACGAACCAACATGCTGAGCCTAATACGATTCTTCAATCTCATGTTTCTCAAGAACGAGAACCAGAGACCACAACGAAAGTGGTGGAAATTGTTAGATCTCAGAGCACACCACTTGTCCCACCTCCGGAATCTTCAAAATATACGCCTCCGAGTGGCAATCCCACTCCCGTCTCTGAGCCTTTCATTTCCGACCCTTCCCCTTCACTCACAACGGTAGAGAGAAGTGACGTCCTTTTGGAAGAGGACGATGATTCTATTTATTCAAAAATTGTTGAACCCGTTGACTCTCTCATAATGGGGGATGAGCATCTTAGTACTATTTCGGAAACGGAATCGTCTATTGCTGAAGTCCTTGTCCCAATTCCAAGTGAGTCCGAGGTTATTACCGATGTTTGTGATGAGCCTTCTCTTGTTATCTCGAGCGATCATGTTGAGATGTTCTCCGATTCCGATAATGATTCTTATGGAGACATCGATTTCGTCGACGATTTACCTTCTGAGCCCGTCTACATAGAAGAAGTAAATGATTTTGAGCCAGAAAATGTAGAGATTGAGCCCGATGATACTCAGATCGAGGATGAAACATTACGTGAAACATTGTTAAATGTTCATCTTCTCATTTCCAAGATTGAAGCCCTTAACGATAAATCAACTTCGCATCCTATCTCCGTTAAAGATAGCGACTTCTTACCCGAGCTTGAAACTTTCCGATTTGATGAAGAGATTAGTGGCAGTCCCACTATTGCTGATGTTTATCCTCCGATATTTGAGCGGTTTACATTGATGTTGATGTGAGCAAAGTTTTGAACGAGATTTATGTTAGGAATTAGAAATTCCAGGTATTGAAGAGTCGGTCACCTCAAGTATATGTAATCGTTAGAAAGCTCGTAGTCGTAGTTATTTTAAGTTAAGTAGTATCTAGTTAAGTAACACCGTGGAGGACGGACGGGTCTTTACCCACTGTATGCCTGATCCACAGCCCGTTGTGTGGCGTTTTATGTAAGACTATAAATACTCTCTACCTCCCAAGGTAGAGAGTTGGAGCTCATAATAATATCTTTCATTTTCTCTCACTAAGTTCCCTAAACCTCTAACTTTCTCTCTCTAGAATTCCATTTATACGCCAACTTGGTGTTTTAGTTTGATGTGTAAGTGAAAACTAATATCCTACAATTGGTATCAGAGCGCCATGGTTAGATCATATCTTGCACATCTTTGGATTTCTAGTGGTTTTTAGGTGGTTTTTTAGTTTGAAAAAGTTTAGTGGTTTGTGCATCACTTGGTTGATTTCTTGTGTTAAAGCTTGGATTTTGTTAGTACTTTTACGTTTAGAATCATCACAAACGTTTAGGTTTTCATTTGGTAAGCTTGAATCATCTTGGTTGGGTTGTTTTTGGATTGAAAAGTGATGTTTGTGAAGTTTTCTTGCTAGCGACTTGATCTACGGATTATTTTTCATTGTAGCGACTTGCTTTACATTTTTGTAGCGAGTTGAAGTTTTTGGAGCTAGCGATTTAGGCTTAGCGACTTACAGTACAAGTAGTGGACTCTCCACTACGGGTAGCGACTTGGTGTTAGCGACTTGGTGAGTAGCGAGTTGCTATTTAGCGACTTGATTCTTTAGTGACTTGAATCTTAGCGAATTGCTGCCAAAATTTTGCTAGCGACTTGAGGCTTAGCGAGTTACTATTTAGCGACTTGCCTTTGTTTAGCGACTTGGGACTTTAGCGAATTAGGTGTTAGCGACTTGGTGCATTATCTTCTAGCGACTTGGGTGATTTCTTTACGGTTTTCTCCTGATTTAGTAAAATCCCGTGAAAGAATCTATTTCCCGGTTTAATCATAGAGTTATAAAATCCCGTATAATCTGTTAACATGTCTACCAACGTTTCCACTATCATCTCCACTGTTGCCGAGGATGTTTAAGCAGCTGGTTCAGATACTCGTCCACCCATGCTTGACAGAACTGACTACGATTCTTGGGCTCAACGAATCAGATTGTACTGTCTTGGAAAAGAAAATGGTGTCAACATTCTCAAATCCATTGATGAAGGACCGTATCGAGTTGAGACGACTAGAGATGTACTTGATACTGCTGAAGATGGAACTCTGATTTACGGAATGGACAGACCAAAGATGTATGATGAGCTTGATGATAAGGAGAAAAAGAGATTCGATGCTGATATCAGGGCTTCTAACATTGTTCTTCAAGGTCTTCCTAAAGACATCTACAAGCTGATCAATCACAACACCGAAGCAAAGGCAGTATGGGATAATGTCAAGATGCTTCTCTCAGGTTCTGAATTAACTATGGAAGACAGAGAATCACAACTCTATGACGAATTTGAACACTTCAAGATGAAACCAGATGAGAGTGTCTATGAGTACTATGTGAGATTTCATAAGTTGGTGAATGATATGAGGAACATCAGAATGACTATGCCTAACATTCAGCTGAACTCAAAATTTGTGAACAACATGAATCCCGAATGGCACAAGTTTGTCACCTCTGTGAAGCTCACTAAAGGATTGAAGAATACAAACTATGAGCAACTCTATGCCTTCCTCCTTCAGAATGAGAGACATGCTATGTTTGAAAAAATGATTCTTAATCAGTTCAAAACCAACCAGGGAGAGACAAGCTCGTCTAATGACTCAACTGCCTTCTACTCAAACATCGGAATCACAACCAAAGCCTCACAAGTCATACCCTTGGGTAATGGTAATCACAAACTCATTCCTGATCCTATGTTCAAACAAGCTGATACTGATGCACACGTGGGTAACTTCATTAATCAACTAGCTCTTCTGATTAGTCAAAACATGAATTCTCTCCCACAAACCAACAACAACCTCAGAACAGCATCTAACCCACACAATCAAGCTACTGTTAAAGATGGGAGGATCGTGGTGCAACCAGTTCAGGAAAGATAGTATGATCAGGGAAGAGGTGGAGCTGGTAGAGGTTATGTTGGTAATCAGAATCGAGGAAGGAATGGTAATCAAGGTCAAGCTAAGCCGATAAAATGTTATAACTGTGGTGGTGAGGGACACATTGCAAGGAACTGCACATCTCCAAAGCGTCCACAGAATGCTGATTACTTCAGAGATAAGATGATGCTTGTACAAGCTCAAGATAATGGTGCTGCTTTGGATGAAGAGGAATTGTTGTTTCTAGCTGAGGGCAATGCCAAGACCTATGATGCAGATGTGGATGAGTAGCCTATTCAGGAGATAGGTCACAATCATCAAAATGCCTTTCAAGTCGCTGATTGTGATGCATACGACTCTGATGTGGATGATGGACCTACTGCACACACAATTTTTATGGCTAGCATTTCTCCAATGGTTTCTCCCAAGGTCTCTTCTTCACCACAAGCTGGCTCATCCAAAGACAAACTCATCTCAGAGGTATTAAAACTATACGATGATGCTGATGTGCAACAGATGCATGACAAAGTACAATCAACTGAAACTATTGAATCAAATGTTGAAAATATGGGTAATATCGATATTGTCCCATATGATCAATATGTGAAACAAAGTGAAAGTGAAGTTGTACCAAGTGATGCATCTTCTGCAGTCAATAATGACTATGTTTTTTATGAATACACTGTATGTGCCCCTGATGATTCTGTAATTTCTGAACTAAAAGCCTATAAAGAACGTGTTGCTATTTATGAACAACGTGCAAAATTTGAGTTGACCACTCGTGAGCAGGAAATGGATGACCAAGTGCGTACAATCATTAGAAAAAGTAATTTTAGAGAAGAAGTATTAAAACAAGAATTAAATTCCTTGCAAGAAAAGCTTTCTAAAACTGCTAAGCAAAAACAAGAACTTCAAGAAAATGTGAAAATGCTTAAGCACGAATTTAATGCAAAGGAATCAAAACTCTTGAGAGATTTTTCTAATCTGAAAACTTTGAAAAACAAACTTGAAAACAAGTTGTACATACAAGGAAACACCATTCAGTCTGCTCACATGATCACTAAGCATAGAGTTCTAAGCGATAAGCATAGTGTTCCCATTATAGATAAACCCAACCCTGAGTACGGGAAGATAGCAAAAGCAGCTCAAAGTATGATCTATGATGGCAATGAGATTCTTAAACCTAGACAAAAACCTAGTTGCTTTGAGTTCACTGAGGAAGATAAGAAATTAGATGAAATCACTAGGGAGAAGATGAATAAGAAACTAAATGATCCTAAATGCAAAGAGAAGAAAGTAATTATCACTCCCCATGACTACAAAAAGGAGAATTGGATCTCCCTGAACATGTTTAAGCCTCAAACATTGTTGACTCCCGAACAAGTGTTCTGGAAAATGGACTTAGATAAGCAGAAAGCAGAAAATATTGTTGTAACAAACCCTCCCCTTAGGAAAATGCCTAAAGCAACTGTGTATCCTCCCAATACGCCAATGCATCTAGTTCCTAGAACGATTGCTACTAAAAGCAAGATCTTAATCAGTCAATATGTTATTTTTCAACTATTTGTTGATTTTGAGAAAACTTGTAAGAAAAGGATCACACCCACTGGGATTACTGAAGGGGAAAGGGGTTTTGAACAAATAAAAGAATGCTATTTAACTGAGGTCATGCCTTTCTTTAAACTTCTAAAAGATCACTTTGAGAGTCTTAAAAAGGGGATACATACTGATATTAAGGGAATGGAAAAGGAATTTGATGCAATGATAGTTGAAGTTAGTGACTATGAGCGAGCACTAAAATATAATGAGATTGAGAGGAAGAACTTGCATACACTAAATGAGAACCTGATTTCCGAATGTATTGCTCAAGATGTGTTCTTCACTGCTACAAATTGTTCTATTAATGCTTCTCAATTTCATGAATTATCTGTTGCCCTGAAAGTCTCCCATGATCGTGTCATTGAGCTTGAAAAAACTAATTCTAAACTAAACGAGAAAATTGAACTGGATGATCATGACAATTTGGTTAAACATTTTTCTAAACTAGAAGTTGAGCATTTTAATTTACAACTAAAGTATCAACATCTTAAAGAAAATGTCAAAACTTCAAATATCAAGACATCCTCAGATGCTCCAGATTTTGATGCAGTTTTTCAAATTAACAAACGTGATGAACAGATTCAAGCTCATTGCAACACGATCAGAAAGTTGAAAGCCCAAATCTCTCATTTAAAGGGTCAAACGAACAATATGACAGGTTCCCAAATGCCTCCTCCTTTAGATTCTCAGAATTCTCAAACGTTTCATCTTCAAAACCTAGTAAATGCATTACAAAAGGAAAACGAAAGTTTTCTAGAAGAAAATGAAAAGGTTAAAAGTCATTTCAATGAGCTATTTGAATCAATAAAGGTCACTCGTAACAAAAATAATGAACAAATAGCTTCATTGCAAAAGGAAATTGAGAATCTGAAGAGTCAGGTAAAAGGGAAAATGCCTATGACCAATGGGGAGAATGGTGTATCAAAGGTTCACTCTTGTAATAAATATGCTTTGTTTGTGAAATATGTCCCTCCTCATCTCAGGAACAACAAACTTGTTGTTCAAACATACTTCTCATCCCTTAAGGATTGCCTAGAATGTCTGCGTGAGATTGTTGAAGAGGATAAGTTAGAGAAACCTCATGATAATGCAATTGGACATGCATGCTTATATGCCAAACGATCTTAAGAAATCCTAGAATGCTTGATCACAATATGCCCAAAGTCATTAGGTGAGAGAGTTAATCCTTTGATTCCATGCTCGATGCCTAATGCCAAGTTGATATTCATTCGATGCCCAATGTTTTGAATGTGAACCTTAGTGTGCCTTTAAGTAGTTCAGATTCCAGATCTGTCAATGCTAAGAAAGAGAACTCAAGCGTGCCTTCTAGGAGTACAAATCCCAGTACTTCTAGTATTAAGAAAGTGAACCTTAGTGTGCCTGCATGTAGTTCAGATCCCAGCACATCTAAACAGGTGATGCAAAGAGTAGTAAAACCAACTAATGTTCCCATTCCCTCTACAGGAGTAATCAGTGACATTAAAGGGAGCAGGTCAAAGTCTCAAGACAATACAAGGAATGATAGGACCTCACAAGCTAAGAATGTGCACTGGAAAAGAGTAGAAGAACAATCTAGGAACTTTAAGTTTGAACCGAATAAAACGAATCGTGTTGATTCTAGTATTAGCCATAGGCGTACTGTAATTAATTCGAATTCTGATACTATTTGCAAACCTTGTATTGATGTCTGCTTGAATTCTGTTTCTAATCATGAATGTGGTGTTAATGTTTTGCCTAATGATGTTAATTGTCCAGTTAATATTGTTAATGCTAAAATTCATGCTAAGAAGGCTAAAAGGCAAAAACGAAAGAAAGTTAGAAAACAGTGGAAACCCACAGGAAGAACATTTAGTAAGATAGGCTATTATTGGTTACCTGTTGGTCATAAGACTAATCAGACAATGCCCACTAGAAAATGGATGCCTACTGGTAGAACTATTCCCTTAAGAAGTGAGCACACTGTGAATAGGGCTAATACAGACACTAGTACTGCATCTATTCACAATAATTCCATTGCCTTATTTTCTTATATGAATGCTTCTATTTCTGATATGGGTGTTTCAACCATTGTTACTAACCAAATGGAACACATTCTTGCATGGGGATCCCAATTATCCAGTTATCCATTCTTGTCTGTGTTCAACTGCAGATCGTTCAAATCGTTCTGTGGTACCTGGACTCAGGCTGTTCCAAGCATATGACTGGCGACCGGTCACGGCTCATGAACTTCGTGAGTAAATTCATCGGGACAGTTAGATTCGGGAATGATCATTTCGGTGCTATCATGGGTTATGGAGACTATGTTGTTGGCAAAAGTGTTATCTCCAGGGTTTACTATGTAGAAGGTCTTGGTCACAACTTGTTCTCTGTTGGTCAATTCTGCGATTCAGATCTAGAAGTAGCCTTCAGAAAACATACCTGCTTCGTTAGAGAACTTGATGGTAAGGAACTTTTAAGAGGTTCACGTGGTTCAAATCTATACACCATCTCTATCGAAGATATGATGAAGTCTTCTCCAATTTGCTTGCTGTCAAAGGCTTCTAAAACAAAGTCATGGTTATGGCATCATCGTCTCAATCACCTGAACTTTGGCACCATCAATGATCTCACCAGAAAGGACTTAGTTGTAGGTTTACCTAGACTCAAGTACGAAAAGGATCATCTTTGTTCAGCATGTCAATTGGGAAAAAGCAAGAAGTATGCCCATAAACCCAAACCTACTAACTCTGTCACAGAAGTTCTTCATATGATTCATATGGATTTATGTGGACCAATGAGGGTGCAGAATATCTTTGGGAAGAAATATGTGTTAGTTGTGGTTGATGATTACTCTTGATTCACCTGGGTCAAGTTCTTAAGGACAAAGGATGAAACTCCTGATATCATCATCAAACTCATCAAACAGCTGCAGGTTCGACTTAACAAAACCGTCAGAATTATCAGAACAGACAATGGAACTGAGTTTGTCAACAAACAACTTAGTGAATTTTATGAAAGCGTTGGAATCAGCCATCAAAGAAGTGTTCCACGAACTCCTCAACAGAACGGTGTAGTTGAAAGACGAAATCGAACTCTTGTAGAAGCCGCTAGAACAATGCTGATTTACTCAAAGGTTCCAATGTTTCTCTGGGCTGAAGCTATTGCCACTGCATGCTACACACAAAATCGTTCTCTGATTCACACTGTTCATGGAAAAACTCCATATGAACTTGTCCACAACAGAAAACCTAATCTCTCTTTCCTTCGTGTGTTTGGTGCATTATGTTATCCAACTAATGAGGGTCAAGACTTAGGCAAACTTAGAGCTAAAGCAGACATTGGAGTATTTGTAGGATATGCACCAAACAAAAAGGGATACCGAATCTACAACAAAAGAACCCGAAATATCATGGAAACAATTCACGTTACGTTTGATGAGCTGACCGGTAAAATGGCTCCTGGACAATCCAGTTCAGGACCCGCACTTCAAAACAGTCCTATTGGTTCATCCCTTGTTCCAAACTCCTCTCAAGAAACTCCATATGTAACTCCATCTGAAGATGATTTAAAGAAATTGTTTGATCCTATGTTTGATGAACTTTATGATCCAAGTACTAATGAGGTGTCGATCCCTACAACAGAGGCTACTCATATTCCTGTGAATGAAGTCAATCCATCAGTCTCAATATCTTTAAGTCAAGAAGCGCCTACTGCTGATCCTTCAGACTCATCAACAAATCATCATTCTTCAAATGTACATCATGGAACTGTTTCTGGCATCAATGATGAAGTTAATCCCTTTGCTACTCCTGAAGATGCTCCATTTAAAAACATATTTGCTCCTGAATCATCATCAGAACCATCTTCTTCAGGAGACATCGACTCTGCTACCTCAGTCCCTCAACAACTGCCACATGAACACCTTAGAAAATGGACTCACGATCATCCACTTGACAACATCATTGGAAATCCCTCTCGTCCTGTATCAACACGGAAACAACTTGCTACCGATGCCTTATGGTGCTTCTTCAACTCCGTACTATCTAAGATCGAACCAAAAGATGTTAAAACCGCCATGAATGAAGATAGCTGGTTCAATGCCATGCAAGATGAAATTCATGAGTTTGATCGACTTGATGTATGGGAGTTAGTACCTGCTCCAGACTGTGCTATGATTATTGCTCTTAAATGGATCTTCAAAGTGAAACTTGATGAGCATGGTGATGTGTTGAAGAACAAGGCTCGATTAGTTGCTAAAGGATACCGTCAAGAGGAGGGTATTGACTTTGAAGAATCTTTTGCTCCAGTTGCTCGAATCGAGGCAATCAGAATCTTTCTGGCTAATGCTGCTAGTAAAAACATGGTAGTCTATCAGATGGATGTGAAGACGGCATTTCTGAACGGAGACCTTAAAGAAGTCGTCTACGTCAGCCAACCTGAAGGATTTGTAAATCAAGAGCATCCTACTCACGTCTATCGTTTGAAGAAGGCCCTTTACGGTTTAAAGCAAGCTCCAAGGGCATGGTATGATACACTGTCAAAGTTTCTTCTATCAACCGGATTTAGCAAAGGAGCAGTTGATCCAACATTGTTCACCAGGAAGTCAGGCAAACATTTAATTCATGTTCAAATTTATGTTGATGATATTATCTTTGCCTCGACAGATCCAATGGAATGTGATCGTTTTTCAAATAAAATGAGTTCAAAATTTCAAATGTCAATGATGGGACAAATGTCATTTTTCTTGGGATTACAAATTTCGCAAAGTCCCGGAGGCATTTTCATAAATCAATCTAAATATGCAACTGAGATCTTAACAAAATTTGGATTTGATTCAAGTGACCCTGTTGACACTCCCATGATTGATCGAACCAAACTAGATGAGGACCACTCAGGGATCATGATTGACCAAACAAAATATCGTAGTATGATTGGATCCCTGATGTACCTCACAGCTAGTAGACCAGACATATTGTTCACTGTTTGCATGTGTGCTAGATACCAGGCTAAGCCTACTAAAAAGCACCTTGAAGCAGTTAAATGGGTCTTTCAGTATCTCTAAGGAACCATCAATATGGGTCTTTGGTACCCGAAGGACACCGGCATGTCACTAACAGCCTATGCAGATGCTGATCATGTAGGGTGTCAAGATACTCGTCGAAGTACATCTGGAGGTGCTCAGTTTTTGGGTGATAAGCTTGTGAGATGGTCTTCAAAGAAGCAAATGAGTACTTCTATTTCCTCTACAGAGGCTGAATACATAGCCATGTCATCCTGTTGTGCTCAAATCTTATGGATGAGATCTCAATTATCTGACTATGGCTTTGAATTCAACAAAATTCCTCTGTACTGTGATAATAAAAGTGCTATTGCTCTCTCATGCAACAACGTTCAACACTCAAGAGCAAAGCATATCGACATTCGACATCATTTCATCAGGGAACAAGTGGAAAAAGGTGTGGTGGAACTCTATTTTGTGAGGTCTGAATATCAGTTAGCAGACATCTTCACCAAAGCTCTTCCAAGAGAACGTTTTGAGTTTATTCTTCCACGTCTTGGTTTGAAAAGCCTTCAACCAGAAACACTCAAACGTCTTCAGGAGGAAGAACAGGAATAAAGGTCTATCTTCATCTATCTCTTGTATATATCTATTCGAAAAACAAATAGAAAAATATAAAACCTTCAAAATCCATAAAAAATTTGAAAAATCTTGAAAAATTCCAAAAAAATATTGTCATTTTGTCATGTTTTCCTCGATTCGATAATATCTACGGTCTTTGAGATGTCATTCAAAGAATGACACGGGACTTTAGATGTTGTTCGAATGTTAAAAAAAAAAAAAAAAAATCAAAAAATCAAAAAATCAAAAAATTATTTTTGGGAGAAAGAGAAACAATGGTTTATTGTCATTTCAGGCAGTAACCCGCTTTTCAAAGAAAGAATAGAGCCATGCTTTACCATGTTTTCAAATTCCATGCTCTGATTCTATAAACATTTATCTGCTGAAAACTAACTGCTTTGAAAAATAACTCGGTCTCTATTTTTGATAATCATCAGGACTTATTTGTCAAAATCTCTATCTCTCAATCAACAACCTATGTCATTGATTGAGGGGGAGAATGATTTCAATTAAATTAAAAAGTTATTTGGCATTAAATTGTTTTCAAAAGATGTACATGCATGTTTTATCAATTGAGTTCAAAGTCTTAAAATCCGATCCTTATCAGTTAAAACGCTTTCATAATCAAGTCACAATTCCCCTTAAAGGCTTTCAAAATCAATTTAAATCAATAAGAGATCACAAATCTCAAATGATTTGATAATTGTGATCGGGGGAGAATGTGTGATTTAAATTGGATTTAAACTGATAATTCGGTAAATGGTTTTATAAGGATGTACATGCTATCCTTCTCACATGAGACAAACGATTTCAAATTTTCCATGCACATGTTGAGGGGGAGCATCTATCTTAAACCTATGATTTGAAACGTGATCACTTATCTCAATGTGCAGGTTCCCTCTAGTATGTGCAAAACACTTTTCAAACTTAGAAGCACATATTGAGGGGGAGCAAAATCATGAAAATCTCATCCTTCCCCAAAATGCTTTATCTACTTGATTCGATTTGGGAAGTGATGTTGATATATTTTAGAAAATGGTATTCAAAGAAGTTAATTCTTCCTCTTGCCTCCATGTGCAAAACGATTTCAAACATTTGATGCACATGTTGAGGGGGAGCACTTGTTCTAAAAATATCAAAAACAATTCAGGTACAAAATGTCTTGATAATATATCACAAGTATCTGGATTGATTTTCAAATGATTTTCAATTGGTTCCAATGGCAGATGAACAATACCAAATAGACCGACCAACTTTACTTTATGTACGGTGATATAAGGATGATAAGGTTAGGTATGTGTTCCCATGATCCGCCAGAACCGGAGGGATCTACCCAGGGACTATCCACTAGTTAGTGTAGAGTTCTTAGGTATGATGATAAAAGGAGAAAAATGAGATATGGGAAGAGTGCGGACTGAGACTGAGCTAGTACTGAAATAAACCCAACAAGGTTCTAGCTATGAAGTCTCGGTAAGCACTGAAGGGGTTGAAGAATTAAAAAGAATTGAATGAGAAAAGGGTGAAAACAAATAGCCCTCCATATATTCAACCTTAGGGCAGAAACCGGGTTCAATTCATATGCTACTGATGGTAACATCGGTATTGAAGACAAGACGTCATGGACCCAGTGACGCACTGCACTTCAACTTTCCAAACCACTCAAGTTCCTCTTAAAAGGACTTGTTTCATTCTCACGGGGAACCAACATTATCTATCGACTTTCTCTTAGAGATCGTTGATATTGAAAAAGGAGACCCTCTCCCTAGTCTCCGGCACAGGATCCAAATATGCACAAAATTGAGTCTAGAGCCACGAGATCATCAATAAATCTCATTAGGACACTTTCAATGAAGACTCTCTGTTTCACACAATGTGGAAAGAGAGATTATATCTTGAGTCCTACGCATTATCCTTGTGGTATTGCCAGAACATCTGAGTGATGTGTTTACATATTCACAATGAAGATGGAAAGCCTTCTGGAGCCAACATCAAACAAGCTCCTGGTAGGTGGCATGTGAGATCTATTATATAGATCAACCATGTGACAACTGAACAGAAACAATGGGGCGATTCAATCTTTTGAATCAATCCTGGTTCAGGTTATGGATTGACGGATACCTTTGAAAAACCGGTCTTTGTGCTTAAAAACTCTTCTCTTTAGCAAATCGACCGTGTACGGATATTTCAAATCAAAAGGTGTTTTATGATTGATAATTGATGTTCATTAAAACCTTCGTTGTATTGCAAAAACAACTTCTATTGAGCAATACACGATTGTTTTTCAAATCTCTTTTCATCAATCAGTGGACTTAAATTCGCTGGTTCACTCACCCCGTGTTGTTTTCTTTGAGACGTTCCGGTTTGAGAACAGCTTGAGCAGCTGCGAAACCCTGTCAAGTAAATTCTTCGGAATTATACCTGATCACAGGCAGTACTTGTACTGATCAACGGGGAACCGTGGGCCGTGTACCTCAATTCAACTAAAGTGGTCAAAGACACTTTTGTACGCTTTATTGCTAACTGTTGTATGCAGGTACGCCCGACGTTTGCAGCTGATCAGAATGAAGCGGTCAATCCATAGCCGCATGCTCACACAATACATTCATCTCTCAAGAAATCATGATAAGTGCATCAATGACTCTGATATTTTCACTTCATGCTTCTGCTACGCTGCTGCCAATATCACGAATCAACGAAAGCTTCCGCTACTCTGATGAGAAGATATCATGATCCAGAATGTGAGCATGTCGGTCCGAAAGTCACAACATCACATAATACCAACACCACAATGGATGTCTCAGAGATTTTTGTTAGCTGATGGTCTCAAAAGCTGGCTCAAAATTATTATCACGTGGATCAGTAAAAGACCTCCACTTGGATTAACCAAACATGCAATGAGAAGAATCAATGACTACGAGCTTCGAAGCAAAGTACTACATCAAGAATGCAAGAACAATTTTTTTTGTAATATTTGTTTGTATTCTATGTAATTTTAGTACATGATTGAGGTGACCTCCCTTAGGGGGAGATTGTTAGGAATTAGAAATTCCAGGTATTGAAGAGTCGATCACCTCAAGTATATGTAATCGTTAGAAAGCTCGTAGTCGTAGTTATTTTAAGTTAAGTAGTATCTAGTTAAGTAACACCGTGGAGGACGGACGGGTCTTTACCCACTGTATGCCTGATCCACAGCCCGTTGTGTGGCGTTTTATGTAAGACTATAAATACTCTCTACCTCCCAAGGTAGAGAGTTGGAGCTCATAATAATATCTTTCACTTTCTCTCACTAAGTTCCCTAAACCTCTAACTTTCTCTCTCTAGAATTCCATTTATACGCCAACTTGGTGTTTTAGTTTGATGTGTAAGTGAAAACTAATATCCTACAATTTCTGAAAATCCGACAAATGACCCGATCATTGAAGACGTCGACTCATTTCTTACTTTTGATGACTTGATACCACCGGGTATTGAGGATGTCGTAAATGACCCCGAGGGGGATGTGTTGTTATATGATGGATTGCTTGACTCCCCTCTCTCTGATGAGTCCACCACCACTTATCCCGATGAGCCCACATGTGAAGATAAAGTTTTTAATCCCGGGATATTCATAATAGATGAGCTTTTTGTAAAAAACGTCATTCGAGTTAAGGATCCTCTGATGGATGCCTTCATTATTAAGCTTTCATGTCTTATCCCTTACCATGGACTCCCGACTTCTTTGGAGTTTTCTCATTTTTATCCATCATCCCTTCGTCCGCCCGCTAAACCAACGGATAATGGATCGTTCTTTCGTATGCCTTATGTGAGTTTGGGTGGAGTTAACCCTTGTGTGATGATGCTCGACATTTTCACCACCCAACCCACCCATTCTCATTCCTTTGGGAATGAAGACACCATCTTTGACCCTGGTATCTTTACCGCTTGCTTCCCCAAGGACAAATGAATTCGGGGACGAGTCAGGCTAGCGACTTGTGGATAAAAAATAGTAGCTCTTCGTGGGAGGTACCCCATGCTTATCCTCTATCTTCTTTCTATTTTCTTCTAATAAGTGACATGAAGGGGTTAGCCTCTTCGATTTCTCGTGTTTGGTTGTTTGTGATGTTTTTGTCCAGGATTTCATCGATATGAAGACTCTCGTGCTCGAAGTTTGTCTTTTCTCCACTCGAGTTTCATGATCGATGCTGATGGAAATCCGATATCCGAAATCTTATCGACTAACGTTTATCTTTAAGCATACTTAATAAACGGCTTTTAGATTTTCGTTGATAACCTTGCCTTTAAACATTGAGGACAATGTTTCGTTTTAGTCTGGGGTGGGTAATCTTCGATTTGATTTGACCGCACTTGCTTGTTCTTTTGTCGTGTATTCTCGCAACCCCGTTTTTCCTTGGAAAATGAAAAATTGTGCAAAAATGTGATTTTTTTTTTTTTTTTTTTGTAATCTTTTGCTAGTTTTATGATTGAAAATTCTTTGCGAGTTTCTTAGAAGTTACTTTAAATATGCGTTTTCTTGAAAAAGTCTTTGCTAATTGCTTAGACAATAGACTATAAAATGCGATTCTAGCTCACAAGGCCAAGAATTTGCAAGCTTCCCTAAGTGATTTTAAATATGCGAAGCTTTGAAAAGATTTGCTAGTTTCTAATAAGTGACTTTAAAAATGCGAGACTTGAGATTATTTGACAAAGCATTTGCTAAGTTAATATATGTTTTGACACCTTGTTGACTTTCCGCTGGTGAGAGTAGGAATAAAATTCTGACTTGACCGGGCGTGATGAGTCCTAGCTTGTTCCCTTAACCATAGATAATTATATTATCGGCTAAGCATCCGCGGATCTCATTTGTTAATACAAATAAACCGTAAAAACGTTTATTAATATTTTGCGATCTCTTTGTGTTTTGTTGATAACAAATATAATGTTATCTTAAGTATAACTTTAAGGATACATGTTAATTTTGTAAAGCATTTACATATAGCATTTTAAATACAAAAATTTATTAATTAAGCATTTGTTATAATAGTTTATTAGGATGGGTAAAAACCATAACCCATGGATCTTAACCCATACCCAAGAAGACTAGATACAATGTATACTTAGATACATTGAATCTAAAGATAACCCATGGACCAACCCATAACCCATGACCCATAACCAAAAAACCCATGGGCAAAGAGGAGCGTTCCACAGATCCCTAGCCTTGTGCTAGCCGGATCCCTTGTGGAAGGGATCCGTGGGATCCGGGGAACAGTGAAGAATTTTGCCTATAAATAGAGAGCCATTTCTTCATTCTAACTCACCCGTCTTCTTACTAAATCTCTCATACACTCTCATTCTCTTCTAACATATAGATCACTTGATCTAGAGAGTTGTTCTTCTTTCTTTCTATTTGTGATCCTCATATAGGTCCTTTTCTAAGGCGAGATCACGAGCATTCTACAAGTCATCCAAGCAAGGGGTCCTTGATTGATTTGTCACTCCGCAAGATTTCTGTAGCGAAGATCTTGTATTTGATATTTCACATATTTCTTGTGTAATAGTCGTGTTGGTTTGGTCCACCGTGCTACGGACTCGGTATTTAGCTTTGTACCGGAAAAAGTGTAAGCAACGTTGTGAAGGCTTCTCCGCCAAGTGAAGGAGTTTGTTGACATAGTGCTTGAACTCTCGAGTAGGTGACTCGGGGAGTGGAGTAGGGCAAGGAAGGTGTCCTTGTAGCCGAACCACTATACATCGGTTGTGTCTTTTCTTTCCCTTCGCTTTACTTTATTTACTTGCTTTATCATTAGATCTATACTTTCTCTACATCCACAAGATCTCACATATTAACGAATCTAAAAGTTTTTGAAACTAACGTAAAATCGGCAAAACTATTCAACCCCCCCCCCTTCTAGTTTTCCACAATTGGTATCAAGAGCTAAGTTTATAAAAGTTTTAAAATAAATTTGTATTTTAAAAACTTTTCGATCACTATGGGTTCTGAAAATTATAAGGAAGGGCAATCTATGCAACGACCACCACTACTTGAAACTAATGGTTTTATATACTGGAAAAATAGATTCGAAACATATGTGAAGTCTAAAGATATTGATCTTTGGTACATTATTGTTGAAGGTGATTTTGAGGCTACCTCAAATGATGATAAAGGAAATTTAGTTCACATACCTCATGATAAACTAAACGATGAAATGAAGAAAAAGCTTTCTAAAAATAGTGAAGCAAAAATGGTTTTATATAATGCTTTACCGAAAAGGGAATTCGAAAGAATTTCTATGCTTAAAACCTCTAAAGAAATTTGGAATTCTTTAGTTGTAACTTATCAAGGCAACCAACAAGTTAAAAATAATAAAATTGATTTATTTGTTCAACAATGTGAACAATTTTCAATATCGGATGAGGAAACTATAGATCATTCATTTGCTAACTTTAATACTATTATTACATCTTTACAAGCACTTGATGAATATTTTTCTAGCCGTAACCATGTTAGGAGATATCTAAGGGCACTTCCATCGAAGTGGAGATCCAAGGTGACGGCGATCGAAGAGTCAAAAGATTTGACAATCCTCACCCTCGATGAACTCATAGGCAACCTAAAAGTCTACGAGCTTGTCCTTGCTAAAGATTCCGAAGCCTCAAAGGTGAAAGAGAAACACAAATCTCTTGCTCTTAAAGCCAAAAAGGCTTCGAGTGATGAGGAGAACTCCTCTTCGAGTAGTGACGACGAAGAGTACGCTATGGCAGTAAGGGACTTTAAAAAGTTCTTTAGAAGAAAGGGAAGATACATCAAACAACCGTATGACGATAAGAAAGGCTTTTGGAAAAGCAAAGAGGACGAGAAGCCAGAGGATGATCGTACTTGCTTTAAATGTGGGGACCCAAACCACTTTATTAGTAAGTGTCCCAAACGGGATGATCAAAAGGCGTTCGTGAGCGGCACATGGGGAATGAGCGATGAGGAGGATGAAGAAATTTGTCTCATGGCAAATGACGAGGTATGTCACGAATACTATAGTAGTTCATCGCTTGATGACGACTCATTGCATAATGAATATGACAAACTATGCAATATTAGCTTAAAACTAATTAACAAAAACAAGCTTTTAAAGAGTCAAAATCAACGTTTAGACAAAGAAGTCATAGAATTAAAAGCAAAACTAAAACGTTTAGAAAAGGGTAAAATAGCAAGTGGTGAATGTGAACTTTGCGTTCAACTTCAAACACTAGTGGATCACTTAGATTCTAAAATTGCTAGAATGAGTACGAACACTTTAGATTCAATACTCAATGGTGTTAAAACCGGTAACAATCAAAAGGGTTTAGGTAGTCAACAACTTGATCCATCAACTAGTGAAAGTAAAGAAACTAAATTTGTTAAGGAACTAGAAAAACCAGCCACTGTTGTGGCGGATCCCACGGATCCCCTAAAAAGGGAACCGGCTAGTGTACAGAAAGGGATCCGTGGATCTGCTGTAGCAAACAGTAGCAATAGCGTAGCTTCTTCATCTAGAACTGAGTTTGTTATAGTTAATAGGAAGAAACCAACTCATGTCACCACTAGACAACCACCTCCAAAATATAATCCTACTTTTACAAGAAACAAAGGTCCATCCTTTTTAAAACCTAACTCATTTAAGAGACCTAATAATGTTTACCCGAAAAGTAATCATCAAATGAGATGGAACCCTAATATGCAAAACAATTTTCCTTTTCAAAACTTTGCTCCATGGAATGCATACTCATCTTATCCATACATGTCCAACATGAATGGAATGTTTAACACTAATGGACCCATGAACAAATGAGGACCAAACTTTTGAGTTTATTATTGTTTTAGGTGTGCTTAAAGGTCGACCTAGACCCCGATGAATAGGGCAAGGATAGCGGGTGCACGAGGCACATGACCGGCAATAGGGATCTATTCTCCACATATGAATCCGTAAATGGAGGTAATGTGGTGTTTGGAAATAGCAAAAGTAGAATCATCGGTAAAGGTACGATTTCTAACAAATCTCTAACCATTAACGATGTGTGTCACGTAGAAAACCTAAACTTTAATCTCTTAAGTATAGGACAAATATGTGATAAAAAGTGCAATGTACTTTTTACCGAAACCGGTAGTAAGATACTTAAAAATGGCATAACCATAGGAAGAGGAATTAGGAAACATGGAGTCTATGTCATTAAAATCGGTAATGAACCTAAAGACAAACTATGTCTTACCTCTATGGATGATACTTCGACCTTAAGGCATCGAAGATTGGGTCACGCCAACATGCGACTTCTTCAATCGCTATCATCCAAAGATCTAGTAAGAGATCTACCTAAGTTAAAATATGAACATCATTTTTGTGATGCTTGTAATGTAGGAAAACAAGCTCATTCTAGTCATAAAGCTAAAAACATGGTGTCTACAACTAGGTGTCTAGAATTACTACATATGGATTTATTCGGTCCATCCGCTATCCAAAGTTATGGAGGCAACTACTATACTTTGGTCATAGTGGATGACTATTCTAAGTATACATGGACAAAATTTTTAAAGAACAAAACGGAAACCTTTAATTATTTTGAAATATTAAGCAAAAAGATCCAAAGACAACTAGGAAGTCCCATAGTGTCTATTAGGACGGATCATGGTAGGGAATTCGATAATGAAGTGCAATTCGGAGCTTTTTGTGACTCTAATGGTATTACTCACAACTTCTCGGCTCCACGCACTCCACAATCGAATGGGGTAGTAGAAAGAAAGAATAGAACCCTACAAGAAATGAGTCGAACCATGCTTAATGAACAATCCATACCTCAAAAGTTTTGGTGTAATGCCGTTGATATTTCAACGTACATACTCAATCGAGTCTTAATTAGACCAATCTTAGGAAAAACTTCATATGAGTTACTTTTCGAGGCAAAAAGCCTACGTTAAATCACTTTAGAGTCTTTGGTAGTAAATGTTTTATTCTTAACACTAAAGATTACCTTACAAAATTTGATCCTAAATCAACCGAAGGTATCTTTTTAGTTTACTCGCCAAATAGCAAAGCTTACGTCATATTAAACAAAGAAACAATGAAGGTAGAAGAATCATTAAATATAAAATTTGATGAAAGTCCACCCAAACCCTCTCCACCTCTTGTCGATGACGAGATTATAGAAAGTGAAGCTATAGTAATAAAGAAAAAGATAAGTGAAGAGGAAGAACCTCTAAGTGATGAAATAATAAACATTAAAGAGTCCAAAGATCACCCCGTAGATAAAGTCATAGGAAAACTAAACGAACGAACATTAAGGTCTCAAGTTCAAAATCAAAGTAGCCTGTTTTGTTTCGTTTCAACCTTAGAACCTAAGAATACACAAGAAGCCATAAAAGATGAGAGTTGGGTAATGGCTATGCAAGAAGAACTAAATCAATTTGTTTCTAATGATGTTTGGACACTTGTCCCTCCACATAGTAATCAAACCATAATAGGAACCAAATGGGTTTATAAAAACAAATTAGATGCAAACGGAGTAGTGTCTAGGAACAAGGCTAGACTCGTTGCTCAAGGTTATAACCAACAAGAGGGAATAGACTTTGATGAGACCTACGCCCCCGTGGCTAGATTAGAGTCTATAAGAATACTTATCGCGTATGCTTGTGCTAATGATCTAAAGCTTTATCAAATGGATGTCAAAAGCGCTTTTCTAAATGGTTTCATTAATGAAGAAGTATATGTAGCTCAACCTCCTGGCTTCATTGATTTTGAAAAACCCAAACATTTGTATAAATTAAAGAAAGACCTTTACGGTCTTAAACAAGCTCCAAAAGCTTGGTATGATAGACTCAAGTCATTTTTAGTTAAACACAACTACACCATGGGGTTAGTTGACAACACACTTTTTACTAAGAAAAGAGAGTCACATATAATCATAGTGCAAATATATGTAGATGACATTATATTCAGATCCACTTGTCAAGACATGTGTGATGATTTCTCTAAAATCATGCATGACGAGTTCGAGATGAGTATGATGGGAGAACTTAGTTTCTTTCTTGGTCTACAAATTAAACAAGTAGAAGATGGTATCTTCTTTAATCAATCTAAATACATAAAAGAGATGTTAAAGAAATTTGGTCTAGAAGAGTCGAAACCAATTAGGACACCAATGTCATCCGACACCAAACTCACTAAAGATGAAGACGGCGAATCCGTAGATAATACTAAATATCGTGGCATAATAGGTAGTCTTCTCTACCTCACGGCAAGTAGGCCGGATATCATGGTTAGTGTTTGCTTATGTGCTAGGTTTCAAGAAGACCTTAAAACATCACACCTAGAAGCCGTAAAAAGGATATTTAGATACATTAAGGGTACAACACAATTAGGATTATGGTATCCTAAGGGCACGAGAGTAGAAACAATTGTATATGCAGATTCTGACCATGCAGGTGATTACGTTGATAGAAAAAGTACAAGTGGGGTATGTACTTTCATGGGATGTTGTTTAACATCTTGGTTTTCTAAGAAACAAACGGCAATAGCAATTTCAACAACCGAAGTCGAGTACGTCTCCGCCGACAAAGCATGCCAACAAGCACTATGGATGAAACAAGCGTTAGTCGACTACGACATCCATCTAAGCGACATAGCCATACTATGTGACAACAAAGGTGCCATCGACTTAAGCAAGAATCCGGTATTGCATTCTCGCACAAAGCATATAGAGATTCGTCATCACTTCTTAAGAGACAATGTTCAAAAGGGAAACATCTCTATTGAGAAGGTAGCATCCGAAGACAAGATAGCCGACGTCCTCACCAAACCGTTGAAGCGGGAACAATTCAACTTACTTCATCTTGGTCTTGGTCTAATGGAACAAACGTCGTAACTTATTTGACTCTACAAGGTATGTAAACACTAGCCTTCTTCTTTCTGAGTCTAGGATCTCTATTTCACGCACAACTCACAAACAATACGGGAATTTTCAAAACCCAAGATAAGTTTTCCACTTATAGTTTTCTTATTTTCTTTTATACATATACATTTTCAAAGAAAACCTCTCTTCAAAATGTTTTCCAAAAAGGATGATACCTTCCCGTATCAATTTCACAAAAGCAATTTCTCACGTCTAGGACAAATCGCTTTTTCATTATTAATACAAAGTAAAAACCCGTTTTCATTGCATCTCATGTCTTTTGAATGCTAAAGGAGACACATAACTAATATGTGTTTTCGGGTACATTCATTTAAGCAACAATGAATTAGGAGCATTGATAACACTAAATTACGTACTTATGTACTAAATATGTGTTTTCGGGTTATCTCAATAGGATACTATTTCTACTTCTAGTTTATTTTCTATTTCTTTGTAGGAGTCGAGATAACCGCAACTCCAAATAGTTTGCATATAGGCACACACTAGGCAAAAATGTTTCCAAAAAGAAAAATTTGTGTTGCCTGAATCACCAGACCCACGGATCCCAGCCTTCATGCTGGACGGATCCATCAAGGGAAGGATCCGTGAAACAGAAGCTGTTTTTCAACTTCTACTTTTTCACTTTGGATGAAAAATCCACATTTGTTTTATTTTTGGGAGTATGCTCTTTAATGCTTGTGTTCTCATGATCACATGCCTTGATTTCATATCTAATCATTAGATTTTAATCCACATTTTGGGTCAAGCATTCATTACAATGCTTTGTTTTTCTATATATAGAACTCCCAAAATGCTTGCATAATCCATCTCCTCATCACAAACACACTCCATCATGTCATCCAAAAACCCTTTAGGAGAATCATCTAGTACAAACAATCATGATATCCAAACCTTTGTACTTCCACCATCCAAAATACCACAATCAAACTCTAGAATATCCGCATGGATTAGTATCCGATCTTGCTGTTTAGCAAAACAAACCTCAAATGGCTCATCCTCAACCAATAACTCACCACAAGATGCTTCCATTATAGCACCTCCCTCATCACCAACAAGTACACCAACTTCATCACCACCTAAAGTCACTCTTTTGGAACTCCTTAAGACTCTAACAAGATCTAAACAACCCAAACAAAAAGAAATAGTATTTTCAACACCCCCCACATCTCCAAATACTATTTTTCAAGATCTTGAAACATCACCACCATTAGATCCCATCACATTACAAGAACATCTAGGTTCTTTTCCACCACCATTTACAAACATTCCGGATGTTGTTCCATATTTTCCTATTTTTCCACCACATCTTCCGCATAACTCAAATCAAACCAACCCGGAAAATTTCCGCACTCATTACCCACATCACCTACATTGTGAACATTGTCAATCCACTAGGGAAATTGCAATAGAAGTTAGGGAAGAAATGCGATTCATACTCAACCTCATACTTGATCGCATCAATACCATCACTCATCAAAACCTCCATCCATAAACCTTATGCAAGCATGGACGGAATCATTACTACTATTTTCTATTTTTAGTACTTTCTCATTTGAGTCATTTTCAAGAATAAGTCTTGTTCTTATTTTTACATGCTTGTAAGTGGCATAAATACCACTACAATTTGTTGTTTTATTACAAGGCCTTGTTTACATACCTTGGCTCCCAATCTTGATTCTCGTCAATCACAAGATTATATAAGCATGTTACTAACCTTTCTTTTTGTAGGATCTTTATTTTTCTTCACTTGACGCCCCAAACAAGGGGGAGCTACCGTCAAGGGGGAGTTAGCGATTCGTGGACTATTTTTTTCCACACTTTTATGTTTATTTCTTCCAAGGGTTAACTTTTTGTTTCGACAAAAAGGGGGAGAAGAAGTAAAACTTAGGGGCTTTCAAAACTTACATCTATTCTTAAGTTTTACTCATCATAACATTATGTTTTGTCATCAACAAAAAGGGGGAGATTGTTAATACAAATAAACCGTAAAAACGTTTATTAATATTTTGCGATCTCTTTGTGTTTTGTTGATAACAAATATAATGTTATCTTAAGTATAACTTTAAGGATACATGTTAATTTTTTAAAGCATTTACATATAGCCATTTAAATACAAAAATGTAGTAATTAAGCATTTGTTGTAATAATTTATTAGGATGGGTAAAAACCATAACCCATGGACCATAACCCATGTATCTTAATCCATACCCAAGAAGACTAGATACAATGTATACTTAGATACATTGAATCTAAAGATAACCCATGGACCAACCCATAACCCATGACCCATAACCAAAAAACCCATGGGCAAAGAGGAGCGTTCCACGGATCCCTAGCCTTGTGCTAGCCGGATCCCTTGTGGAAGGGATCCGTGGGATCCGGGGAACAATGAAGAATTTTGCCTATAAATAGAGTGCCATTTCTTCATTCTAACTCACCCATCTTCTTACTAAATCTCTCATACACTCTCATTCTCTTCTAACATATAGATCACTTGATCTAGAGAGTTGTTCTTCTTTCTTTCTATTTGTGATCCTCATATAGGTCCTTTTCTAAGGCGAGATCACGAGCATTCTACAAGTCATCCAAGCAAGGGGTCCTTGATTGATTTGCCACTCCGCAAGATTTCTGTAGCGAAGATCTTGTATTTGATATTTCACATATTTGTTGTGTAATAGTCGTGTTGGTTTGGTCCACCGTGCTACAGACTCGGTATTTAGCTTTGTACCGGAAAAAGTGTAAGCAACGTTGTGAAGGCTTCTCCGCCAAGTGAAGGAGTTTGTTGACATAGTGCTTGAACTCTCGAGTAGGTGACTCGGGGAGTGGAGTAGGGCAAGGAATGTGTCCTTGTAGCCGAACCACTATACATCGGTTGTGTCTTTTCTTTCCCTTCGCTTTACTTTATTTACTTGCTTTATCATTAGATCTATACTTTCTCTACATCCACAAGATCTCACATATTAACGAATCTAAAAGTTTTTGAAACAAACGTAAAATCGGCAAAACTATTCAACCCCCCCTTCTAGTTTTCCACATCATTATTTGAGATTTTAAATTTGCGGAGATCGAGGAATGATAGAGTTACTTATGAGTTTAGATGCTAAGCGTGGAGTAGATGGTTCTCTTTAGAGCCCATCGAAGGTACTTGTGGCTTTTTGCTCCCTCAAAATTGTCTCACCCCATATTTGTGAATAAATAATTAAAGATGTTAGGTTTTTGATGATAGTTAGTTCTTTATCTTCTTTAGAGAATCTTTGCTTATGAGAGTTGGGTACACATCAAGGTACTGTCAGTGTTGCGGTGTAATAGACAACTGATTCTTGATAGTTTGCATTGTTTCTATTGTTATAAAAGCCGTGGGATTTGGAGTTTGGCAAAAATTAACATGAAATAAAGCCCAAATGTATTGAAGTGAAAATCTAAAGCCATAAAAGTTTTCTATGTCTGACGGTACCCCCGTTGTCATGGACTTCAAAAAGGTGGAGGAAAATTCCATAGTCATAATAAGACTTCTGATAAAACGGTAATCCCGTTGAATTAGTGGTTGAAAAGACCGAGGGCCTAAATTGCAAAAATACAATTGTGCTGAAATAGTGTTAAGCCAAACTTTGACTCCGGGAGATATCTAAATAAAAGCTTTTGTCTCTGGACTCGTAGATGAGTTGTTTCGGTCGTAATAAAAAGGATATCTCCCTAAATCGTGTTAAATTAGGACCTTGATGTGGACCTCATTCTTGTTTGCAACGGTTTTCGAGGGAAGATGGAAAACTAATTAGCGTCTTAGCTTCATATCTTTATCGGAATAAAACCTATCGAAACGAGAAAATACGAAGAAATTAATTTCTCACCAAAAATAAAATAAAAATAGAGGAAATAGGAAAATGGGAGCAAGAGGTAATTACACAAGTAACTTCCATGGGTAGTGTTAGCATCTAAAATCATATTTAACAATGATTTCGATTTTACGCTTAGTTTGGGAACTTGTGAAAAATCAGGGACGATGTATTCTATACGTATGGTCACTCCTCGCTGAGTTGTGTTTCCTACTCCGTGATCCTAAAAATGTCGTTTGAAAAATGTTGGAGTTTTTAATCGACATTAAAGATCAACAAACCGTCACTCATAATGAAAGTGCTTAATCGTAATATCTATATGTGAAATAAAAGGTAAACGGGGCGTTTTTAGAATTAAGGTTTTCTTAATCTCTTTTGAGGAATCTTTGCTATTTTTCATAGGTTTAGTAGAAAGAGATTGAAATCCTTAGTTTTAGAAGCGTGAGTTGATTACATTGCGTGAGGGCACGTCAATCTTCGAGTCTGGGTATTTTGGTATGTGCTAAAACACATACCATTTCTTTACCAAAATAGACCCAAAATAACCAGAAAAGAGCCGTTTATGCTTAATATTTGTTGGTTTCTTGAGTTTATGCATGTGCATGTACGGATATGATAAAACAGATAAAAGAAAGCCAAAACCGAAGAAAATCAGGCACGAGAATGAGAAGAGTGCAAAAGCCGATGCCGGGATGCTATTTTATGGGATTTGGATGATCAAAAGTGCAAATTGCGGATCTCGGGACATGTTTTGGGAGCTTTCACATATTCACCTTTCATTTCACTAAAATTCACATCTCACCTCTCATTAACCAAAATACCATTTTCCCCCTCCAACATTACCAACCTTACATTTTTAACCCTTGATTTATTGCAATATGGCAATTTTGGTCCTTAAGGCTTAAATGTTCTAATATCCGGATTGTATACTCAAAATTAGTCCAAATACCAAATAAAAACACAAATTCTACCCAAGCCCAACATCCCATATTATTACCCACTCCCATTTACCATTTATCCCCAGTCAACACAACCCCACCAGTCAAATAAAAATAAAATAAACCCAAAAGAAAGACACGCCCAAACTATTCTTACCTAGTTACTGATTATCACTCTTTCACTCACATTTACCCTGAAACCCAGAATTACCCGTACTTAATCACTTTCTAGAAGCCTGACAACGCGTGTCAGAGGTGTGTACTCATAGGATTGCCAACTTGGCAGATTGAAGCCTTCCCATTGGTTAGAACACATCATCCCAATTGATCTAAGGGCTGAGAAGGAATGAGATGCAAGATTGAGAGATCAATGGTCAGAATTGAATCTCCCAGAAGCTTCCCAGACCCTAGAAGAGCTCCTGGCTCAGCTATTTAAAGACCTCTCCTCACTCACATTGAAAATCATCTAGGAGTAGTATAGTTTTAGGGTAGATTTTAGCTTAATATTTCAGCTTATTAGCTTATTGTATTTCTGATTTTACTCTAAAAGCTTTCTAATCTCAAATTTTTAATTGCAATTTCAATTTTCAGTTTCTACTTTGTCTTTCATTATTGACTAAAAACCAATCATAAGCTTTATTTAGTGTTAGGATAAGCTCATATAAGTTTAGCAAAGCTTATATGAGCTTATTGGTGTTTTAGCTCTTTTCTCCATTTCAGTTTATAGCAAATTTTCCAAAAGTCAAACTTAGTCAAAAATCAAAAGTCAAAGGTGAATTTAGCTTAATCTCAGTTTTCAGTTGTTAATAGTGCTTTTTAATCTGTTTTTGGGTCTATTCAATTCAGTTTTTACATCAGTTTTTACTAAGTTTTAGTTGTTAACTGCTTTTTGATATACTTTAAGGATTGTTTGGATAATGGTTTTAAGGTCAGTCAAAATCTGCTTTGGTCATCAATTTGAGTTTTTTTAGCTTCCATTTGGTAAATTCAAATAGTTTTAAGTTGATTTAAGAGTTATTGGTCAGTATTGTAGTTTTTATTTGAATTATTTGAGATTTCACTTTAAAGTCTGTCATGTAGCTTCTTATTTGGATCAAATTAGTTTAGGGGCTGTTAGTTGCCTAAATTGGGTTTCAGTTAGCTTAAAGATTCATGTTTAAAGTTTTAATAACTGAGTCATCAAGTTTTAAGTTTTATCTTTATGTCTAAGTCAAAGTTTGAAAAATTCAAATCTATCCCAAAAAGTGTTTTTGTTGATTTTCAATCAGTTTTTAGCTTATTTTTAGTTGTTTTAAAATTTTGTAAAAATTAAAAATAGCTTTTTCAATAGTTAGTCACATTATTCCCAAAAGGAAAAAAAATCATAAAATTCTATAACTAAGGCTGCTGGTTGTCTAAAGTCAGTAGTTTAGCTGTTTTTCTGCCCTGCATCAGTAGTAATTTTGTTCCACTTAGCTTATTTATAAGTTGTTTTGTTGCTTATCTAGTTGAGGATTGATTCTGATTTTTAGTATTTCAACAGTCCATAGGTTGATCTTTAGCTGTTGTGCCTTTTAGAGTATCTTAGGAGCTTTTTAGATAGCTTAATTTAGCCTTTAAACAAGCCCCTTTCCTGTCCCAAAAGCTGTTGTTGCAGAACAGTTTTCTGTGGTACTTATTTCTTTTAGACATTAGCTTATTTTAGGATTAGCTGTTATTAATGTAGTTAGCATAATGTAGATTAAGTGATCCCTTTAGCTTATTAAGTTATTCTAGTTCTCCTTAGCTTATAGCTTATTAGTAGTCTCCTTAGCTTGTTCAATTAAGCATACGTTCTGTTTAGCTTATCACAAGTACTTTTCAGCTTGTTTATTGGCCTTATACAGTTGCATTAGATAACTTTTAGGTAGACTTAGCTTATTTGATCTTATAGTAACTGTTGGTAGCTTATTGTGCAATTTGCTTATTTTCATATTATCTCTTTTCAATCAGTTACACATCATAGTGCTTATTCTGCATTCACTAGTTGCTTTTCATAATTTTCCTAGATTCAAAGTTGCATTTAGACCTTTTTTTTTAATTTTTCATAATTTTCCAAGCTTATTTACTATTTTTCTGCAATTAAATTCAGTTTTTAGTATTTTTAAATAGCTTTTTATTGAAATAAATCAGAAAAAGCTCACAAAATTATAATTTCATTTTTCATAGGTTTAGAATAATCAAAAAGTCATAAAAAGTATTTTTCCAGATTTTTCTTAGTTAAATTAGCATTTTCTAGACATTTAATTAGTTTTAATTAGCTTTAAATTCATAAAAAATAGAGTAAAAGTCAGAAAATAATAGTTCTAGTTTTGAAAATTATTTTAAGTTAGTTTAGATTTTTTCAAAATAGTTTTGTAATTTTCTTGAAAGTTTTTATAATTTTTAGCATTTTAAATCTATTTTAAAAGTACAAAATTAGTTTTTAATTCAAATAAAATCAAGAAAAACCAAAAAAAGAAACAGTTTAAAATTTAAAATAATTTTTAAATCATCTTCTTAGCTGTAGAAAAATATTAGATCCCTTTTAAGACTTTAAATAGTTTAATTTGCATTTTATATACGTTTTATCATTATCGTAACTTGCGTTTTTAAGTTTACTTTGTGTACTTAATTTAAATTCCTTGTTTGCACCATAGATTTAGTAGATTTAATTGCTTACCATTACTTTTCCTTGCCCCGTAGTTTAGAAATCATCAAAAATCCCTTTTTAACCATTCAAAACCCGAATAACGCGACGTGAGTTGTAAATTCCAATCATCCCTCGCTAGGAACGATCCGGGGATTCAAATCTAATACATTTGAGTGACCCAATACTAAAAACTATAATTGCTCTTTTTTCTAAGAACCACGGGTTCATCTTCAAACCCGAACGCGGGGTCTTCATCAACTAATATCCGTTTGCCTAACCCACTCGACATGACGTCTGAGGAACTTTACCTACAACATCAACAATTTTTAATTTGGAAACGAAGCCAACAAATGCTGAACACCAATTTCTAAAATCTAAAATTCGAACACCAATCACAACCGCCATTCCAATCATCACATACACAAATCGAAACAAATGAAGTATCTGAGGCACCTTTGTCTCCCGTCAAGCCCACAAGTCGTGGTAAACGAAAGACAAAAAAAAACAACCCAAACCAATTTACGAACCAAACCCCGACGTGATCGAAACGACATTACGTTGGCAAGGAAGTGAGGAAAAACTACTTGCAACGCATTATGTGGTCGTTACCGAGGACCCCAAAGTCGGTCTTTCACAATCGGGCGAAGCGTTTTGGAGACGGGTTATGAACGAGTTCGCAACAAAAGATATGCTAACAAGCAAGTGGAAAACATTGAACCATGATTGCCAAAAGTTTAACTCAATCTACAAACGTTCAAACGTTTGGAAAAAGATGGGGAAAGTGAGTTTCATGAAACAGGCTAGGGAAATGTACCGTGAAGAGCATAGAGGAGCGCCGTTTCCTCACGAGGAGGCGTGGGAAGTTTTGCGCAAGTATAAAAAATGGGACGCGTCGAAACCAATTGATATAACCGATGATGTCCCAAGCCAAACAAACGAGGCGTTTATTTGGTCATGATGCTCAATCACGTCCAATGGGCAAAAAACGTGTTTTGAAGAAAGCCAAATCCGAGACCACGACGAGTACCGGGGGAACAAGCTCGGGGAGCCAACTCGGGGACGTTATTACATCCGAGTATCGTATCAAACTGGAAGCGGACCAAGAGGCGTACATGGCGGCTAAAGAAAAAGATCAAACGATTATGAGATTGGAAGAGATGAAATTTCTTGGTACTGACACTTCAAAAATGACTAACAGAAACGCTGCGTATTGGATCAATATGGAAAAGGCGAGAATAATCAAAAAATATAATTTGCAACCACAAGAGTAGATTTATTTGTATTTTCGTAATTTCCTTATTTTGTATTTTCGTTTTTGTATTGTTTTTTTTATTTCACAATTTTTTTCTTTTTTTGTAACTTTTTACTTTTTAAATCGTATTGTAACGTTTAAGTTTGAAAGTTATGTTTTAGTTTAAGTTTGAATGTTATGCTATTTATTAAATGAAGTATTAGTTTTAGTTTAAGGGTTGAATTTGTAAATTTTATTTTTTAAAGAAAAGTGGGGCCCAAAATGTTGAGTTATGATAAGAGAATTGATACCTACACCACATTTTTTGATTAATGCACCACAACTTATGCATTACAGTTTGTACTATACAATACTGTAATGCACAAATTGTGGTGCATTAATCAAAAAATGTGGTCTGAGTATCACCCCCTTTATGATAAGGGGTGTTTTTGTTGAGTTAAGGTTGAAATGTTAAAGCTGACGTGACGCTGATTTAAGGTATAACTTGAAGTCATTGTACCCAATGCTCTAATGAATTCTATAGTCATACCCCCACACCAAACACACCCTAAATAAGCAAATCCCACCCCATTTTATTCGATACCCATTAGAGGTGTTCATGAGACAGTTTGGTTAGTTTGAAGATTTATACTATCCATCGCGGGCGGGTAATTCATTTTAGTACCCTAAATCGAACCGTACTAGACGGGGGTAACCGGACATGTGTGTAACCGAAATGAGCGGTTACCCGCGGTTCAGGTCACGATTAACCATATTGGACGTTTAATCTAGTTTAACGTATCAACAATAACATGTTCTAGAACCTAAAATGTTATTTTAGTAAAAGTAAAAAACATTAAATAGATTAAAGTAATATTGAATTTATCCGGTCACAATAATTGCTTTGAAATAAGCATACATAAATATTAACAATATATATTTGTTTGACATTTATAAGTTACGACCACATCAAAGAATATTCACACATAGAAGTTTAGCGGTGTTTACACTAATAATAAAAAAATTGTTATACAATAAAAGTGGTGCAATAATACAATCAAATACTGTATAATTATTTGAATATTGTGTTAAAAAAACCTTCATGTATATTATACACGGTTCGGTTCGGTTAACTAAGAACCCAAAACCGAACCGTGATAAGCGAATTATCGATTTTGATTTTTTCGATTTCGTATTAAGCAGTTCGAGTCTTTGTCGATTTCTTGGGTTTTTTGGAATACCCGTATAAATACGACACCGTTCAATCTTCTAAATATATATATTATTATTTATCTTTGTAAGAAAACATTCGGATGTTGGTACTGCTTATGAAAAACTAATTTTTTTTACTTTTTTTAAATTAGAAAATCATGAATTATTTGAATGAGAAAAAGTTAAATGTGCGTTTTTGCTTAATAAAATAAGTAGAAAAAGAAAATAAAGAAGCAATGAGAAAAAAAGAAAAGAAAAAGAAAGAGAAAAAATAAAAAGAAAAAGCCGACTTAACCATATTTAAGTCATTTTGAATGATATTATTTATATTTCACAGGTAAATATTTAATGCTAGTGCGCCCTGACATGGCTCAACATAAAAACGAGTGGTGCAACTTACATTTGCATTAACTACGAGCCCGGACCGGCATGGAAGCTATTAGAGTAACCAACTGATCCTTATATTAGTTTAACATCATATCACGACCACAATATGGAGGAGACATGTTATGTACGAACTATACTAGTCTGAGAAAGGAATGACACCTGTCATCCTTGTCTGCTTATTAGATGATCAATGCGTGGCCTGTCCACAACTTTTGATTAACCACATGGAGTTATCCCATAACCCTAGATACCTCCCTCTAAATAGAAATGTATCACACACAAAAAAGATCACGTTATTCTCAATTGTTTCACACACTTATTCAAAGAAAATGAATTTACACACTGATTTGTTTAAGTGTTAACCCCGCTTTTGATTCTCAATCTTATCTTAAAGTCCTTACGGGACTTAACGGGAAACCAAACAACATAACCATCTCAATCAACTCAGAATCACATTTTACATACCATACATAAACAACACTCGAACTAAGCTCGAGCTCGACCTCCTTTTAGTTCGACTCACTTGGAGCTTTCATCGTGTCAATCCCAACTGTCACTCGAGCAAAACGGTTCAAAGTCTTCATGTTGTCTGTTATCAACAATTTACTAAAAATTAGTAGTAGTTAGGGGTGTCAAAAAGCCTGACCCGACTTGAACCCGAACCTATAAAAGCCTATTCGGGTCGGGTTACTCGGGTCAGTAATTGTATTCGGGGGTTAACCCGAGTAACTCGAATGCTAAATATGGTCGGGTTAAAAGTGGTAGGCTAACTCGGGTATGATTGACCCGATTGACTCGAATAATTTATTATTATTATTATTATAAAAATGGGTTCAAATAAGCAATATTATTACATTTTACTCATATTCGGGTTGATTTGGTTGGACCCGACCGAGTTGACCCAAACTCAACTAACTCATAACTCAAATCTAAATAGGATCATGTTCATGAGGCACTTTATTTTGCTTACCCATAAATTCATGCTTACCAAGGGACAAATCCCCACCATCCATCTAGTTTGATCTAATGGTGGGGATTAACCTAAGATTTAGTAGATAAACCTAAGTCCATGTTTTTTTTCTTGTCTTTTTGTCTTTCTTTTTTATTCACTTTTTTTTTGTTTTTTTTCTTCTTATTCACGTTTTTTTTTTTAATTCACGTTTTTTCTTAATTAACGTTTTTTTTTTTTTTTTTTTTAATTCGCGTTTTTTTTTTTTCACGTTTTTTTATTCGTGTTTTTTTCTTCGATTTTATACGTTTTCATCTGTTTTCATACGTTCTTATCCGTTTTCTTACGTTTTCCCCCATTTTCATCATTTTTCTTTCATTTTCGTCCATTTTTCATACGTTTTCATCCGTTTTCATACGTGTTTTTACTCTTTCATACGTTTTCGCTTGTTTTCATACGAATTCGTCCGTATTCTTACGTTTTCGTCCATTTTCATACGTTTCTGACTATCACAAGTGATTTCTGTGATATTCAGAATATCACTTGTGATTATCTGAATATCACTTTGTGATATTCTGAAAAACACAAGTGATATTTTGTTAATATCACTTTGTGATATTCTGAATATCACTTGTGATTTTGTGAATATCACCTTGTGATATTTTGAATATCACTATGTGATATTCTGAATATCACTCTGTGATATTATGAATATCATTCTGTGATATTCTGAATATGAGTTTGCGACATTCTGAATATCACTTTGCGATAGTATGAATATCATTTTGCGATATTATCAATATCACTGTGTGATATTTTGAATATCACGTATGATTTTCATGTTACAAAACATTAGTTGAAAATCACTTGTTATATTCAAAAAATCACTTGTGGTATTCAGAATATCACAAGTGATATTCTGAATATCACAGAATATCACTTGTGATATTCAGAATATCACATAACATCATTTGCGATATTCACATTATCATTTGTGATATTCAGAATATCACTTGTGCTATTCGGAATATCACTTGTGCTATTCGGAATATCACTTGTGCTATTCAGAAACGTATGAAAACGTTTAAAAACGGCCGAAAACATTTAATAACGGACGAATATGTATGAAAACGTAAAAACACGTATGAAAACGGACGAAAACGTATGAATAATGGAAGAAAACGTAAGAAAACGGGCGAAAACATATGAAAACGGACAAAAATGTATGAAAACGGACAAAAACGTATGAAATCGGGCAAAAACGTATGAAAACGGACGAAAATAGATGAAAACGTATTGAAACGGACGAAAACGTATGAAAGGGAAGAAAAAAAACGCGAATTAAAAAAAACGTAAATAACGTGAATTAAAAAAAAATAAACAAACAAAAGAAAACGTGAATATTAAAAAATGCGAATTTTGAAAAAATTAAACGTGAATATTAAAAAAAAAAACGTTAAAAAAAAAAAAAAAAAAAGAAAAAAAAAAAAAGAAACTGATTATAACAAAAAAAAACGTGAATAATTAAAAAAAACAAAAAAAAAGAAAAAAAAAAAACAAAAGAAGAAAGAAAGAAAAACAAAAAGACAAGAAAAAAACATGGACTTAGGTTTAGACATATTAAATCTTAGGTTAATCCTCACCATTAGATCAAACTAAATAGATGGTGGGGATTTGTCCCTTGGTAAGCATCAAAATAAAAGTAAGCATTTGAAAATTTCTCTCATATTCATATGTTTTATTTTTAGCCTTTAGTCGACTTTGACCCGATTCGAATTGATCCAAAGACGATCAACTCAAACTGATTAACTATATTTATTTTTTCCAAAAACAGAAAAAAACAAAGGTAAAAACATTTAAATAAGCAAATCCCACCCCCGCTTTATTTCCTACCGAGGATTGTATAATTTACAAGTTGGTGGAAGAAAGAAAGAAACTTCATCGTCACTTTCTTCCCCCAAATTCCATCTGAACCCTAGCCCTAAAAACCAATAAATCCCAAATCACAAATCAATCCGATTCATTCAATCATGAACTTCTCATTAAAATCCTCAAATAAACCCCCCAAAAAACCCCAATTAAAACCCTCACATCCCCCCACTCAAAAACAATTCATCTCCGAATTCGACCCATCTAAACCCCCACTAAACCCAAATCCAAACACCCCCACTACCATCACCCCAATCTCCAACAACTGGAGAACCCCAAAAAACAAACCCCTAGACCTCCCCACCAAATCCGACGACCCGAACCTCGCTTTCGAGTCCTCGTCTCTCTCCGTCGACCCCGCCGACGCAACGAATATCACTTACGGCTTAAACGTCCGTAAAAAAGGTACACCTAGTAAAAGTGTCGATAGTGTTAGTAATGTTAATGATGATAAGGTGTTTACGGGGAAATCGGGTAGTGCGATAGATAGTATTATGATTAATAAGTTAAGAGGGGATTTGGATAGTTTGCCTGAGGATAGGGGTTTCGAGGAGTTTGATGAGATGCCGGTTGAGAATTTTGCGAGCGCGTTGTTGAAAGGCTACGGTTGGGAAGAAGGGATGGGTGTTGGGAAGAATAAGAAGGATGTTAAGGTGGTTGAGTTTAAGCGACGTGGTTTGAAACAAGGGTTGGGGTTTGTTGATGATGTGCCCGCTCCGCCTAGTAAGGATCGTAGTGATAGACGTGGAAGCGAGAAAAGTAGGAAGGAAAATGGTAGTGTGGAGAAAACGAAGAGTAGTAAAAGGGGTCGAGAGAGGTATGAGAGAGAAGAAACGAGTGTTGGACGGGGAAGGAATTGGTTAAATAGTCGAATCAGGGTTAGGGTGATAAGTAAGGAGTTGAAACGCGGGAGGTTGTATTTGAAAAAGGGCGAGATTGTGGATGTGGTGGGGCCTACGACGTGTGATGTGGCGATGGATGAAGGAAGGGAAATTATACAAGGGGTTGAGCAGGAGGATTTGGAAACGGCGTTGCCAAGGCGTGGTGGGCCGGTGCTGGTTTTATATGGGAGGTATAAGGGGGTTTACGGTAGTTTACAGGAGAAGGATATGGATAGGGAAACCGCGGTTGTGCGTCATGCGGATACTCATGAGTTGTTGAGTGTTAAGTTGGAGCAGATTGCAGAATATGTTGGTGATCCTGATGATATCGGGTATTGATTGGTGCCGTATTTCAGGTAATTGAGTTATGATTTCTGACACTATACGAGATTGTAGAATTATATGATGTAAACTTGTGTTATGTTATTCTGATTGTTGAAGTTATCAATTTGATATACTTGTCTACTGGTTTGAATTTAAAAATGTTTATTGTCTTGCTTAAATGCTTTTTTGCTACATAATTTGATTGTTTGGCGTTTGCTTTTTAGGAGTTAGGACATGGCAACCAAAAGCAGATGTGAGGTTTGCACATAGTCAAAGTTTTATTAATGTAATATACAGTTTGAATCGTGGTTTAAATGACCGTTAATAATTCATAATGCATACATGATGACTAATAGAACTAGGTGTTATGCACTTCGTTATTCTCTGACAAAATCAGTCCAGAATATCGCTTTTGAGCCCAATGTACAATTTAGGCTTGCTTATTAGAAGTCTAAGGTTTACAAGCTGATTATGCCAGGGGATTCTGTTTAAGTTAGGCCTTTACCCGGTTTGAGTCGCGGTGGGCTCAAACTCCATGAATTAATCGCATACAGGTCGGAAACCATGGTTACCCAAACTAAAGAACTCCGCATGTAATTTTCTGTGTAAAAACGCTGTTCGGTCTCTTTTTCCCAATTTATCGCTAGTAAATTTCTTGAACTTCTGTGAACATGTATCACTACTGCGATTTTGCTCTTCTAGGTAACCTACTCATGTTAGTTACAGAGAAGTTTTACATAAATACTTTATTGATTACGTAGGTGGCCATCCATTCCATACAACTGTACATAGAGGTATATGCTTGGCATCGTAAGCACTTAATTTTGATCAATAAGAAAGCTGGATCATGACACAGGAAATGAAGAATAGAGAGTCAAACAAGGAAGACAGACCAAATACCAGTAAAGTTAGTACTAGATGAACACCGTGGAATAGCCTAGGCTTGAGGACCTTGGCGTAATAATTAGTACAAGATGAAGGTAGTTGAAGGTGAAAGTGTTCTCAAGCCGATGTGCGTTGCCTAGGGACTAAATTGAGACGCGACAAAAAGCGAGGGCCTGAGTGAATTTTACTTTTTGTGTATATGACAGTGTCTAACATGCAATAATGATTAAATAACAAAATTCTCACCATAAATCTTCATTTCTGATAGAAAAATACCAAACGAGAAGATGTTCAGTCAATTACTCAAAGTCTACTATCTTTGTAATCAACTAATTCCTAATCAACTAGTTTTGTTATCTTATATTATAGGATTAAATATGTAATTAGTTAACTCAAATTAGAGTGTTAAGGCAGGCTTGGAATAGTGTAAATGTGTAATAAATAATTAGTTAACCTATATAAAAAAAAGGAGTTGCTGTATTAAAAGAATAGCCATTATGCAAAAAGTCCATCGTATTATTGGTCGCCCCAGTAAATCGCATGGACTATTTGAAATCAAGGCTATTTATTGGAAACGCCTCGCCTTTGTGCCTAGTTTCTCAATTTTCTCGCTTTTGACTACCTTGAACTTAATACAAATAGTTTTCAACAAATATGTTAGCAAACCTTTAGATACTTTTATTTCCCTGAGAATAAGGCCTAGTGTATGACTATATTTTAAGCAGCCAAGGTAATCATGTGCAGAATGATCGTTACTTAAGAGTTAAATTGGTGAAAACAATCTCTTTTATGGTTTGATGAAATCCATGATCAAAAGAAAAGGATCGTGTAGAATATTGAGGCCATAGGGGGGATGGAATCTTTACTCGATAATAACACAAAAGAAGAGCCCAAGCTTAGAGGACCTTGCCCAATAATTAGTACAAGATCCACACCATGGGAGAATTCTGATAATAACAATACGAGTTCGTCGAGAACTGAATATAAGTAGTTTTTGACATATATGTTTGCAACGCTTTAGATACTTTCACTTCCTTGACAATAAGGCCTATTGATATGCTTGACAATTAAAATGTATAAGGAAACCAATAAAATATTCAAAAAGAAAGAAGACTTCGTGGTTATTTGAAGAAAGCTAATGAAAGGAAAGAAGTCCTAGCAGTAGAAGGGGAGTAAAAAAGAAGCCTTTTTCAAGTAATACAGAATGGTAACTAACTGTATCGAAAGAGCCAACTTAGTTTTCAAGACACCCAACTCGAGAGTGAAATATTAAAAGTCGCACATGACATTTTAGCTATGATATTGTCATGATTTTTTAGTCATCGGGCTTGGATTAGGTTGACATTAGCTGTGAAAGAGAAAATTGGTATTCGATTGAGTTAAAGGATTATAGTTATAAATAGCTGTAGAAAAGAAAAGTGGTATTCGATGGAACAACCATATTAGAAGTAAACTTTGCATGGGGTAAATGATCTTACCATGTTTTTATCTTTTTTTTGTGTTATTGTTTTTATCAAAGTAGACAGTTCTTTTACTTGTGTTCTACCATCACCCATGGTTTAAAAGTAGTAAAAAAAGCAAGTTAGTGCCTAACTTACACTGCTGGTTCTTCCAAAAGCAACTTAGAATCTCTATCCTAAACAGTTGTTTAAGACATGTCGTCTAATCATACGATATCTTTAGGGACCAGTTTGGCTACGTTCAAAGTATCATTGGTTTTGGGACAAGGTTAGATATCTGTCATTTTTGAATTTTTTTTAACAACCACAAGTTGAAGTCTTTCCCACAAGCTAAGGTTTCAAAAAGTTATTCTGAAGTTTTGGATGTCTATATTGCTATCAATCACAACAGAACCTCAGGACCATAATATTGTTCCGCTCGGCTTATGTTTGTGTTTCCAGGGTCATATTCTAACAGCTCTGAACTTCTGACAAATATCGATCTACTTTTATGAGTTTGCTTTACTATTAGTATTTATAAAAATAAAACTTGCAGCAGCTTCTGCAACTTGGAGTAGCATAGATGGTCACATGACCATCTATTATGCATAGAAATCCCACTTTCGACATGTCTGATTAACGTACAGCAATTAAAACTGATCCTAGGATTAAGGTGTTAGATCTTTCTTCTGAAATAACTACTACTCTCTTTGTTATCTTCAGAATTTAGGTTTAGGTTAGTTGTTTCCTGTATATCCATTGAGACCATGGATTTGCAAATTGCAAGCCTTGCATCATTAGATGTCCTCTATAAGAAGTAGGCATTAAATGTTTCATTGAATTTTTCAACAGATTACATCTAAGGATGGAATGATAGTGAGAAAGGAACTTTGAAGAAGCTGCTAAAGAACTTGATGCTAGGAACAATAGGCTGGTAAGCTCAAAGGAATTTATCTAGAGTTTTTGGATACCTGTATGAATCGAGTATAAGATGATTATGTGTTGTCCCATAATTATCCTAAGTATAGATTAATCTAGAGAGAGTGGGTTTGGACACTACTAATCTAGAGAGAGAAAGAGAGAGAACATAATGAAGTATTGGAAATTTTACTAGAGTGACACACACCTCTAAATGGAGGAGGTGATGGGGTATTTATACCCTTACAACCAAACGTTCCAACCCTTGGAACTCTTGCTTCCCTCGCAACTATACAAGTGTTGCGAGGGTAGCGAGCATAACAAACGACGTATTTATTACATACCAACCTACCAACTATTACTGAATTACATAAAAGAGACTACACTAATGTTTTACACTTTTTATGCGCTAACATTATGGAAGGAGATTGAAGTCGTTTGAGCGATCAGGAATTTTGTAATTAGGGGTGTTTGTCTTCGCTTATATTCTTTCTGGCATAGTTATTGCTTCCATATCTCCAATGTCCACACCAATGCTTACAACTCATATTTTAGGCTGGCCACTAAATAAAGCAATTGGTCGTCCCTTCTGGATCATTGCATTTAATTTGAATGTTATAGAATTGTTAGGTATAGAATTTAGACGATACCATGACATGGGTTAGTTTCTCTTTGATTATGTGAAATGCTTTTTCTTGTGCTTCACCGATACCCACATATTTTTGATTACTTCAGCCAGAGGAACCCTTTTCTTTTCCTTTTAATATTTATTTTGCTGTTCCAGAGACATAAGTTATAAGTTACAAGCTAAGCTGCTATTCATTATCTTATCAAATATATCTTTAGGTGTGAATCTGCTATTAATAACCACAGCACTTCATGATTGTATGACTGTTCCCTGTGGTTTATTTTTGTATTTCCAGAATCATATTGGAACAGCTCTGAACTTCTGAAAACTATCGAGTTACTGGTTGCTTAGTTTTAAGAGATTTCTTACCATTGAAGCATCACTAAAATTAAATAATCTTGCAACTTCTGCAGCAAGGGGTAACAAACATGACCATCCATATAAACCCATTCTATGCAGATAAACAAATCCTGCATTTAGACATACCTGATTATATTTCTTAAAGTGATCATTAGATTATAGGATTAAAGTGCTGAGTCTTGCTTATGATATAATTGATACTCTGTTTGTAGTATTCAGAATTTAGGTTTAGGCTGGATGTCTCCTGTTTAATCGTTAAGAGTTGAGACCATGATCATCTTAAGGCTTAACATATGTGTCTACAGCTATAAGGCATTAAAATTTTCGTTGAATATGCTTTCTAACAAATCACATCAAACAGATGGAACAATTGTCAGAAAATAACTTGAAGAAACCGCTAAAGAACTTGATGCTGGGAACTATAGGGCGGGAGTATTTGAAATTGAAGCTCATTCTCCGGAATTTAAAGGAATATGGTAGTGTTTTCATTGACGCGAATGAATTTAAGATGATTCTGGGATGAGATAGAAATTGTTTTGATTTGTGGCCAACGATCTAAGTTCTTGTAGGTAGATATAGTAGAGTTTGCTAACAGAGTCATCTCAACATAATTAGTCATTGTTGATCAAGCGCAAAGGGTTTAGGCGCATAGAATCTTGATTTCTTTATTTAGCTACCACGTGAAGCCCGATTGCTGATCTGTTTCAGATTTGTGACCACAAAAAGGTTAGTTTCTGCGATCAATGTAACATCAGTTTACTTAAGTAACCTCCAGATTAACATACAGTTAAAGAGGTAATTGTAACTTTTTGATTAGATATGCTTTGATAGTGTGTTTAGTGTAATGTCAATGATGATAAGCTAAATAATGCCAACAATCAATTCCTTTTTAAGTTGTTACATGGTCAAAAGTCGGAATAAAATTATGAAAATATTCCAAACATTCCTTTAAAGCTCTATACAGCAAACAAATCTTATTATTAATTAGCAATAATTATGTGACAATCATATTAGATTATTCGATTCATTTTCACTAATAATTCTTGCTACTATTTGTGGGGCAATTTTTGTCTGGTTTCTTTTCTTGTCGGTCTATGAACGTCATATCAACTTTTACTTTCATCGGAATTAGAATTTGACTTTACAGGAAAACACATACTTTGCTTGTTTAATTTCTGTATTTTTTAGCTACCTAAACATGATAAAAAGTTTATACTACTATTGACACAAGCAATCTTTTTGGTAGATTTTGAAGTTATTAGTGAGTGCTATTACCATGAAGTCATGAACACATCGTCCAAAAAAGTGTCAAGACAGTTTTGATGAATTGCACCTTATAACTATAACTATTAGTCATTTCGGCACTAACTATGAAGAACTAAAGTTAATGATTATTGTTTGTTTATAAACCATTTTATTAATGATTATTGCACAATAGGTCAAGCAGATTTGTACATTGCACAAATCACTTCGCAGAAAGCATATACTAATTTTTGTTTGAGATTTTATTCATCAAGCTAAAGGGAGACAATGGAAATGAGTTTTTTTTAACGTGAGAGCACAAGGTATGAGGAGTTTTTAACATGACAAAGGTTCATTTTTCATGCTATTGGTGAGCCAAACCATACCACTATTTGGTGCCATTGGTGAGCCAAAGGTATTTGAGCCATTCCAATGGCTCAAGCCATTTGTGATGTTTGGTGGTTTTTTTGTTTTGTTTTTTTGTGTATTGTGAGTGGATGAGTATTTTTAGTGCGGCATTTTGTGGGATCCAATAACATGTTAGTGATGTGTTATGAGGTTGGTAGGTGTATGATGTGCCGTTGATGTGGCATACCAATAACGTGTTATTGGTATTTACGATACCTTGTGCTCTGATGTAATTGTTGAAAATGGGTATTGTGTCCACTAATAATTATAGCGGTGTACAAATGATCTCATATCTTACGGAGTATCTTAATTACATTATAATGCATTTAGGACATTCCTAAAAAGGAATTCTTAAAAAAATAAGCTTACACACTTGCTATAAGAGAAAGACTTAATACATCTTATTATTCAAATTAAATGCATACGTTTCCACTAAATTAAATACAGTTTTCAAATCATTTACAACCCATTATTAAAAACGTGTAACCGCTAAACATATAACCGCATCCACTTATAAATACACACAAACCATTTCATATCTATCTCATACACATCTAAAACATCAGCAATAAAGTTGAGTGTACCCGTCGTCATAAAATTTAGTTACAGGGTACCCGCCGCCACATTGCGCGAGTACCCTGCTAGTATTAATAATATTTGAATGTTAGATGCTTGAGTTAAATTATAGTTTATATTGTGAATAAGTAAGAATAGAAAAAATTACATGTTTGGTCCCTATGGTTTGGCCAAAATAACAACTTTAGTCCCTAAGTCGTTTTTATTACACCAGCAGTATCTAATTTTGAAACTATGCACGCTTTTGGTCCCTATTTTGGATGGGCGTTAGTTAAGTCCGTTAAGTATTTTGCGCTGTTAGTCATTTGTTAATAATTTTTGCACCGTTAGTCCTTATTTTTTAAAATATAGTTTTCCCCAGTTAGTCCCTCCGTTAATAATAGTTATCGCCCGTTTTTTTACGTTTTTGTCCGTTTTTATCCGTTTTCGTTCGTTTTTATCCGTTTTCCCATTTTTTTTTTTTTTTTTTT
>BPTQ01000006.1:155995108-156244522 GCA_019973895.1 Chrysanthemum seticuspe
AAATGCTAAAAAGTCAAATGAAATTTTAATATATTATTTAAAGTTAAATCAAGCCAAGATTTAGAGCAACTGATTTATGAAAATCAATACACTTCAATAAATATGGAAAACAAATTAACAAGATCAAGAAAACTTACATTTCATTCAACTTTTTATGGAGGGGAAATAGTTCAATTAATATGTCGTAACATATTTTAACCTAAAATTCTCGTAATTAGTAAAGTTATTTTCACGAAAAACATATAAGTGTACAAGAACATTGCATGCCGAGAATTTTAATTACTTACATTTTTTACGCTAGTTGCGTGAGTATCCAACTATATATATTGATGATTGATTAGTTGTGTTTGTAGAAAAGCAGTTTAGGTTTTCACAACAAATAGACAAAGGTTCTAATAGAAGCAGCCAATTCAGGTGTTGCATTTATCATAGAACCAGAATGCGAGATAATGTTGCTTTGACTTTAAACATCAAAGTTAACATTAAAAGTCTCAAAAGTCTTAAAGTTTAGACTAGTTCTTTGGTATGTGTATTCTTTTAGAAATAATTAGACCGTAAATGTACCTAATTTGTCAATTTTAATTATGTTGAGTAATATTCTTTGTTTTTTCTTATTAAATGTGTCGATATTGTTAATCTTCTTATGTTGTGTACTAAATAAGGTGATTAACGAACGATGTCGACGTGGTACCAATTAATCTATCACTATCATGTTATTGCTTAGTTGACATGCCAAGTAGGAGCCCATTATTTTTTTGGGGGAATTGCATATATGTCCCTCCAAAGCCAAATAATTGCATATATATCCAACAAAAACTTATAATTGCGTATATATCCTTCCAAAGCCTTAAAATTGTCAAATATATCCAAATAACTATTTTAAATATACTTAATAGAAAAAAATGTCAAATAACTATAATTGATATATAAAATAACAATTATACCCTTATACTTATTAAATCATTATTTTTTATTATTATTTTTTTTAACAATTACAAAATATCTTTAAACTATTTTAAGAAAAGAAAGAGCAACCATGTTCGGCGACTCAACCGTATTCGTTATCGACGAATCATTAATAAGAATATCAACTGCACCATCCATCGTTCCATCTAAACGTAAACTCCTATATATATAGATCAAATGACATAATAATATTCAAACCAATAAAAAGATATTTTGTAATTGTAAAAAAAAAAAAAAAAAAAATGGTTATAATCGTCATTTTTTCAATTATAATTATTAGACATTTTTTCTATTAAATATATTTAAAATAATCATTTGGATATATGTATGACAATTTTAAGGCTTTGAAAGAATATATATGCAATTATGAGTTTTGATCGGATGTATATGATAATTTTAAGGCTTTGGAAGGATATATATGCAATTATAAATTTTGGTTGGATATATATGCAATTATGAGGCTTTTGAGGGATATATATGCAATTCCCCCTATTTTTTTAACCATGTTCCCAAACACTTCTCTTTCATCAATAACACGCACTAAAACTCATCTTCATCATTTTTTCAGTCAATAATTATCTACCCTATACCTACAGTTGAAATCACTATGCGACGGTAATTTTTTTTTTATCTTTCAGTAGATGGTCACTTCGATATACTTTCGACGAACTTTTTTTTGAGTTGTTTTAATGTTAAAATTTGTGTCCAGAAAAATCACATTTGATTTGTATGTTAGGAATCACGTGTGATTTCACAAATCACATGTGATTTGTATGTTATGAATCACGTGAATGCGATTTTATAAAATCACATGTGATTTTAAAATAACAAATCACATGTGATTTTTTCGGACGTAAATTTCAACACTCACAAAAAAAAAAATTGAAAGAAAGTTCGTCAAAAGTAAATAGAAGTGCTCTTCTATAAAAATATAATTTAATTTTCGTCGTGATGGTATGATTCTTTTCGCGTAATGATTAACTGTTTGCGAGATATTTTATTTAAAAAAAGAAGAGGATAAAAGTAGGGGTGAGCATCGGGTCAAACCCGACCCGAACCGACAAAAACCAACCCGTACCGAAAACCGAAAAAGAAAAAACCCAAACCGAGAACCGAACCGAAAAATATATATCAAAACCGAAACCGAACCAAATAACTCGGTTCGGGTCGGTTTTCGGGTTTCGATCCGAAAACACCGACAAAAACCGAACCGAAATCGACAAAAACCGAAATAGATATACAAAACCGAAACTGAACCGAAAAAAGTCGGTTCGGTCTGGTTTCAGTCGGTTTATTGGTTCGGATCGGTTTTCGGGTGGATTTGCTCAGCCCTAGATAAAAGTGAGTATTTTTGTTTTGATAAAAAAATGAAAGGGTATGATTGGTTCATTGAATATCGAGTCTATATAGAACTTTTTCCGTGTCAATGGTGTGTTTTTGTGTGTGTTTTAAGAGAAATGGGGTGTTTGGAATAAGTTTAGTAAGATAACGTAGCTGGAACAATCACTAATGTTTTACTAATACGTGACACGTAAGCATCATTTGCTTAATCCGCTCATTTAGTACACAACTTAGAAAGTTTAACAATATCGAAAAATTAATATTACACGACATAGTAAAAAGTGCATATTTAGATACATTTCCAATCAATTATCCATAATCTCTATTACTTCAAAAACATCTACTAGGTTGAGATCAAGTGTAACGTTAACAGCTAATTATGCAACATTCAAAATCAAGATTTGTACCAACTAACAATGAATATAAAGAACATAACTTGTCAACATTATTTACAAGCTATTGCATGTGTTGGATTATTGGAACCTTAAACGACTAACATTGTGCAAACTATAAATATATCATGTCCATAAAACCATTGCAACAACAAAAGGGCAAATTTGTCATTAGGGTATGTAATTATCTTTCACTCACTTTGTTCCCAAAGATTTGTAGGCCAATAAAAAAAGTTAAAAGTGAGGTATTCCTTACCAAAGTCATTGAGGAAAGATCCAATATGTTCCCTAAGCTTTGTTTCATCTTTTCAAGTGTTTGAAATGGATACTATGCTATATTTGAACAATTTAAAATTGGAAAGCTAAAGCTAATTCACTTGCATATATCATTTCAAGTGATCTTATGTTGCTTTGATTGGTGAAAGGAAAAGATAGATTTGTACTCGTGTTTTTAGTCAAGTTTCTTAGAAACATTTGTGCATAGTGAGGATGCCAACTTTCCACTTTTTATGTATGCAAAGCTTGCACAACTAACAATAACATGGTTTAAATCATATACCTAATTTTGCTTTGGAATTCATTCCTACTTTAGTTTGATTTTCTTTTCGAATAATGCTATATAGGCTATGTATCACTCGAAAGTAAAAATTTTAATACTTGTAGTTAATAATTAGTTTTGGAAAAGTTTGATAATTACTTTCGGGAAAGAAATACATAATTACTTTTACTTCTTCTCTCAATGTTGTTAGTAGAATATTAATATGAGCCCGTCACTTTAAGCATAGGTAATTCTGTCAATCCACCATTATCAATCTCATTTTGTTATTTCAGCATCATTTCCATGTTTTTTCTTTGATTTTTGTATCAATCTTTCATTTAATTTCTTGTTTTTTTGCCAATCAAAAAGTTTGGACATATGACTATAGATGTAATGGTGAGTACATTCATCGTCACTACTTTAGTGTTACATCGTCTCCTTTACCTTCAATCACCTTTACCTCAATAACAATCACTCACCATTCATCATTCAACTATATCACACCAAACATATACAAATCACTCACAAAATGCACTATCACTTGTGGTCACCATCATCCTTTTTCTCTCACAATTTGGTCTTCCACGCTTGAAGCAAAATCTTCGTAACGGGCGACCACGTGTGATCAACCGCATACTTTTTTTTTAAGTGTAACTGATTTTGTAGTTTTCAGACTCACAGAAATTGAGCAATTTTTACAAATTTAAAGGCTAAAATTTCAAAAATAATTCATGTGTGGATGAATTATTAGACTGAGGTTATGAGAGGTGAAGGACCCCTACCACCACCGGGCACCACCGCGTATGGTGACCGTTACACTTGGTCACCACTGCGCGTGGTTGGTTGTGTTTTGGCGAAGGTTTGGTGGTCACCACCACCTAACCGAGTGTCTCCCCAAAATTTACAAAATACCACCTTCCAACGGGTATATGTTGGAAACTAGGGGTGTGCAAGAAACCGAAAAACCGAAACCAAAAAAATCGAAACCGATTGGAAAACCGACGGTTCGGTTTTTATATTTTGAAAAAACCGAAGTTTTTGGTTCGGTTTGGTGTTAGCTTTAAAAACCGACCAATAGAAACCGAACCGACATTTAAAGTCAAAATAATATATCTTGCCTTGTTGTTCATAAATAATATAAGTACTTTATCTTGATATCTTCCTTTTACATTACCGTTGTCAATGATACATTTCAAATGTGTGATAACTCTGCTAATATTTTATTTCATAACAATATACATAACACAAATGTGTTTTAAGGTAAAAAAAAATTGGTACACAAATGTCACAAGAACACATTAAGTTTGAATGTTAATGGTTGTTCCTGTTTAAGATGGTGCAATTACATCAAAAGATTTTGTTCCAACATCATTATTTTTTCGTTTACACACCCTTCAATTGTTTCAGTGTACCTTTCAAGCTCTAAAAAATCCTTGGAAGTTGGAGGCAACTTCGAGAATGTTGGCACTTGATTTAAGACGGTTCTTTACCCGTTTTAGTACCGTTGTAGCGGTACCGGTTTAAGATATGGTTCTATTTTATGATATATGTCAAATCTATTTTGAAAAAGCAAAGCTCGATAAATCGTATAGAAACCGAAAAAACCGAAAAACCAATCCGAAAAAAAATCGACAACCGAAAAACCAAACCGACACAAAACCGAAACCGAATGGTTTCTAAAAATCAAAAACCGAAATTTTTCGGTTCGGTTTCGGTTTTATACAAAAACCGAGCCAAACCGAAACATGCTCACCCCTATTGGAAACAAAATTTTTGAAAATTAAAATTTTATCATTTTATTACCTATAGATACCCCATACCTTATAATTTTACAATTTCAAACATCATCTTTCACAATATCTACACAACTCAAACAATATATTTCTCATTCCTCATTGTCCAAATGGACTCCGAATCATTCATGTTTACAGACTCATCGAGAGAAGAAGAAGTTAATAATATGAACTTGGCATTTTTAAAAAGTGAGGCGTTGTTTATTAAGAATAAACGAAAAGGTAAAAGTTTGTGAAATACAAGAAACGTCATAAGTAAAGATCGTTATAGTGCTCATGATCATTTAATCATCGCTTACTTTAGTGAGCAGCCGATGTACGACACATATACATTTTGGAAGAAGTTACGAATGAGTCGAGAACTATTCACAAGCATAGTTGTAGATGTAACTCATTGTAAATTCTTTCGTAGTTAATGTTGGTTGTACCGGAAAAGAAGGCTTTTAGGCATTGATGAAGTGCACTTTTTCAATTCTTCAATTGGCATACGACACTGTTGACATCTTTGATGAATATTTGCAAATGGGTGCAAAAACTTCCCGTGATTCTCTTGCACATTTTTGTAGGCATGTTATGGAAATATATGGAGAAGAGTATTTTCGGAAACCTACTTACACTGATGTAGAAAAACTTTATCGGTTTCATGAAGAAAAGCACGGGTTTCCGAGAATATTAGGAAACCTTGATTATACAGATTGGGAGTGGTTTCGTTGTCGAATTGCATATCGCGGTCAATATTGTAGACGTGATCATGGTTCGAACCAATTCATTTTGCTGGAATCTTTAGTGTCACAAGACTTATGGATATGACATGCTTTCTTTTGTGTTTCTGGGGCGAAAAACGCCGTTAACGTTATACATCAATCTCCTTTATTCAACGATCTCAAAGACGGGAAAGCACTAGAGGTTTCGTTTGTGGCTAAAGGTGTAAGGTAGAAATGAGGATATTATCTTGTTGACTGGATATATCCGGAATGGGTGAAGCTTGTTAAGTCGATTTTACACCCAAATGACAATAACAAGCAGCGAATACGGTATAAGCAAATGCATGAAGCGTCAAGGAAAGATGTGGAACGAGTGTTTGATGTTCTCAAGAAACAATGGCTATAATAGCCAATCCCGCACAAGCGATGTTTATTGATAAAATAAAAAAATATGATGTATACATGCATCATATTACATAATATGATTCGAAAACACAAAGGAAAGGCGATATCTCCTGACTAGCATCTGAAAGAACGACATTGTGAAGAGGACCTCGTACCAACACAAACAGACCCCTAATCCTAAACAAGTTACTCCAACCCTCCAAAGTATATACGCCAAACCATTACTTCTCCTATGAATCATACGAAGTCTTTCATCAACTTCTTCCTCAGCTGTCCCTAGTGCAACCTTTTCCAAACCCTTGAAATTCAAAGACTCAAGCTTAACAATCTCCCTACAACAAATCTTCTTGTAACGTTCCAAATATTTCTTACTAACTTTGGCATCGTAGGATTCATGATCAAAACTCAGAAACCGATGTCGCTCCCTAAAGGCTAAAAATGTCATTCTCCCGAGAATCATCAAATACATGTTAGTTATAAGCTAACTAAACAAATTTGAAGAATTAAATCAGTCAAAAATGGCCCGGGTAAAAAACAAAATCTTGGACCAGAACCTGTATACGTCGTAACCCAAATGTGTGACAAACAAGTCATACGAAAAAAAATAATTAACAAACGATTTTTTACCCCAAAAATTTACAAGAATGGATATTTACCAGAAAATTAACCACGAATCAACTAACCAAACAAACTTTAAACATAATTTACAACCAAACCAATTTGGATTAATATTCCCAATTCGGATCAAAACGAAAACCTAATTCAAATTAAGTCAAAAATCGCATAACAAATTGGTTTAAATTACGATTAAACAAAGATTAGGCTACATAAACGCAACTCAAACAAAACCCCCATATCAATTGGACAAAAATAACGATTAGGTCAAAACCCCTAAATCAAAATCATAAAAAATCCAATAATTTAAATATGATAAACAAATAAAGACTTGAATAGAACACATACATGTGAATTGATGATGTGATTAGCATGATTGAAACGAAATATAAACTCCAAGTTTTATCCAAAATCATCTATGTAATTGGGTTTTTGAGAATAATGGGAAAATTCACATATGTCGTGTGGAAAACTAGAAGGGGGGTTGAATAGTTTTACCAATTAAAACTTTGTTTTAAACTATTTAGATCGACTTATGTCAATCTATTTAATGTGTGTGCTGGATGTTGAAAGATAAGCATATAAATAAGTAATGCAAAGATAAAAAGTAAGAAACACGAAACCACGACGCGAGTATTTATAGTGGTTCGGCTATAAAGACACCTTCCTTGCCCTACTCCACTCCCCGAGTTCCCCACTCGAGAGTTTGTAAGCACTACACAACACAAGCTCCTTAATGTGGCGGAGAAGCCTTCACAACATCGCCTACTCTTTATCCGGTACAAGGCTAGACACCGGGTTCTTCCACGAGGTAGAACCAAACCTATCACAACGTCGCCTACACTTTATCCGGTACAAGGCTAGATACCGAGCTCCATTACAAAGGAGGAACTACTACCCAACACTACACCAATACACAACAACCCCAAAGGAGACACACTCCTTATTACAACAACATAAAATATATCAATATCCTTTAACCCAACCTATCTATCTTGTATATCGATGCACCATATCGAAAGTACTCCCTTGGCACCTTTCACTAATGCTCTTGACACGATCCTTCGGCACCTTTCACTAATGCCTTCGACACGGACCTTTGGCACCTTTCACTAATGCCTTCGACACGGACTTTTGACACCTTTCACTAATGCCTTCGACACGGACTTTTGGCACCCTTCACTAATGCCTTCATCACAACACTTCTAGGAGGGAGGAAAGAACTATCAACAAGATCACTTCAGTAGTCTTGATGATGACGAAGCTTGGCAACTCATGGACTTGAGCTTGCTCGACTTCAAGAGGTGGTGATCTCGCCTTTAAGAGGAACCTAGAGAATCACACAAACACAAAACTACATAGAAAGATCCTTTGGATCCGAGGTTAGAGAGTTTACAATACTAGGAGAGAGTATGTGTAAAAGGGGTGAGTTGCAAGAGAGAAATGGCTCACTATTTATAGGCAAATTCTCTACTGTTCCCCGGTTCCCACGGATCCCTCCCCAAAAGGATCCGGCTAGTGCAATCCAAGGGATCCGCAAACTGGGTCAGCTTAAGTCCGAATTTTGGGTTGCAAACGGGTTATGGGTTATGAACCATAGGTTATACAAGATGCAATGTATCTAGACATTGGATCATGGGTCATGGGTCATGGACCATGGATAATACCCAACATGACTTCATGCATGATGTCATGCAATGGGTCATGGGTTATGGATCAAGCTCCATGGCTATGGGTCATGGACTTTGGGTTTTACCCAACTACATTCAATGTATCTAGTCAATGGGTCAAGTACTTAAATTTTTACCCATTACATTATAAGTATGCACATTTCCATATTATGTAAACACTAGTTGTTATACATATGTATTTCTATAAAATGTAAACACTATTACTTGTTTAGTGTTTTATATGAAAATGTAAGTGTGTTAGTGAACTATTGGCTCAACCCATTTACGTATTTTATTTGTTTCGTTAAAATGATTTTACGTTTGTTATCGACAAAATAATAGAAGATCGTAAGATATAAATAAACGTTTTTACGGCTTATTTGTATTAACAATCTCCCCCTTTTTGTTGATGATAAAACATAAGATTATATATATATATATATATATATATATATATATATATATATATATATATATATATATATATATATATATATATATATATATATATATATATATATATATATATATATATATTGTATGCTTGTAAAGAGATAGTTAGGATTCTACACACAAAAAAATGTAAAATATAGTATTGTATAGTTGATAGGATCCAACTGTTCAAAATTGGAGAGTATATATTGTTATTCAATCCCAAGTGTTGTTCCGCAAACAATTGGGTATATATTATTTGTTAAATGCATATAACATATAAACGTTGAATGTACAATGAGTGTTATTAGTGTCATTTGGTTATTGTGTTAACATAATCATGTTTTGCACAATTCTTTGGACCAAGAAGTGGTATCAGAGCGGGTGGGTTATTCTTATGATCCAGATCTGTTCATGACTGCTAATAAGACTATGCAAAGTCCAAAACAAATAAATGTAAGATCTTCAAAAACTGCTATTGCTGTAGCAATTTTTGAGGGTGAGAGACACATCTATTTGGACTCAAAACACATATCCTTCCCTCCCTGAAACCCAAAATAACACTTTACCCCCCCCCCCCCTAAAAGAAACCCCGATACAAAAATAACGAGATAAAAATCACCATAAAAAAAACTAAATCCAACATACAATCCTCGATCAAACAACAAAAAAAAAACAAAAAACCATACACACACATAACTCTTGACACACACTACAATCCATATATCAATCCCAACAACAACAACAATGGCGGTGGATTCAACTTCGGCAGCTGCGACAAACCCTATCCACCTCACCTAAATAACCTCAACTCAAAACCCTATAAAGAAAAACCTAGGTCTGAAGAATGTCACATACTCCGGGTTGGTTCAAAATTGATGGAAGGTTTTTAGTTTAGAAAAGGTAAGCAGGTGAGAAAACAAAAAGGGTTGAATCAGATTTGTTGTTTGGGAGTACAAGGATTAGGCTGGATCGGATTTCATGGGTTTCAGATTAGGTAAGAAAACAATGGATGATACGCTGTTAATGGTGAGTCTGAACCTAAGGTTGTGTTGGGAGTAATGATGTCAAAGGGAGTGTTGATGTGATGTTCAGGTTGAACCTGAACCAAAAACTAGAAGAACATGTCTCTAAGTCTGAAAACCAAATAAGTCCTTGAAGAAGCAAGACTGTGAAACTGGGTCTGAAAATCAGGGTATGTTAACATGAATTCCAGGCTGAGAGTTTTTTTGTTGCAACATGAGGGAGTGGTAGTGATAAATATCAGGGGGTATATGAGCTTTGAATAAAGGTGGGTATGGGTCATTCAGGTTGAAACTGAATAGAAGGGTAATAACTTGGGTCAGCTGACGATTACTCAGAGAGTGTTTATGTGATATTCAGGTAGAGCCTGAACAGGAGCTTGAATGTGAACTCCCATAGGAGTCTTTGAAGACTCTTAACCCGAGACAGTCTGGTGGTGTCCCTGATGAGTATCAGGGAGTGGAAGAAAAGGGTGTGAGTCAGGTATGAAGGTTGTAACTCAGGGGATGAGAATGATCAGGCATGACGACTATGAACCAAAGAGTTATAACGACCAGAACCTGAAACCTCGCCCTAACGATTATGAACCTGAGCCTGATAAAACAAGTATAAAACCACACCCTAACCCTGAAACCATACCATGACCCTTAAGCCAAAACCAGTCTTTGAACCTGAATGAGTTACCGAGTCACTGAATATGGACTATCTAAAACCGAGGGAGTACTTGAATATTCAGTCCATGAAACCAAAGTGACTAGAATTTTTTCAAATCTGTGAAGCCCGACTCCCCGAACTTAAAGAGTTTCTGAAACCGAATACTTGAGTTCGTGGTGTCTCTGAACATAGAGTGCCTGAAACCGTAGAGTCACTAAATCTATGGAGATTCAAAATATGGGCTCCTGAAATTTTTAGGGATTTGTAAGAATCAGGTGAAACAATGAGCAGAGAGTAATAGTATCAGGCAGTATGGGCTGCGACTCAGGGAGTACTAATGTGTTGATCGGGCTTAGCCTGAACAAGAACCTGAAACAAGGTACATGGTGGTCGGGAAATACCCGTCTTTCTTGATGTGGTGTATGTATATCAAGGAGTAATGGAAGTATACATCAGGGAAGTGGTAACAAGATGAATCAGGTATAATGAGCATCAGGTAGTGGTAGTGTGGCTTTCGGGCTGAGCTTTTGCAATTTAGGATGCCTAAAAAACCAAACCTGAAGCCTCAATAAACCATTACCAGAATCATAATGTCACAATTCTCAATTTCCGGTCATTTCTCACATTTACTATTACATCGTTTATCGTAAACTAGGTTTACGAGTATCAAATTCACGTAACCTTAATGGTTTAGCTGTGAATTCATGATCATATCATCGAGGACATTTCATATAGACTAAGTTTAGTCTACTTATCATTAACATCATTGTCATCATATTAGTTCATGCATGGTTTTGCATTTTACATTAAACGTATAATTTTCATATTAAATAAACGTTATCGCGTGATTAATTATTTTGAACAATTGATCCGTTACTTCCAAAAATTATCCCGATATATTTTTCTACTCATATTAAGTTTATAAAATAATATTATGAGTTTACCCGGAGTTTTAAATTTATTTCGTATATAAATTGTTATATTTATATAATTACGACGGTTTTCGTAAAAACTACACGATAATTATTATTTCACTAAATTTTTGCAAGAAATGTATTTTTATAATTTTTATGACTTCAATATATTTTATTTTGACCCGTTAAATTTCATTTTTAACTAACGCTACCCTATATACTCAAATGTGTACACAACTTACCACAAGTCTTCAATTAACTTACAAGTAATTATACATAATACATAATAAAAAAAACAAACATATAAGTGAATGATAACACCCCCTTGTCGACAAGGGGGTGAGTCATTGAGGTGAATCACATTGTTTTACAAATATCTACCCAAGTATACATGTATTATACAAAAATCAAACTCATTTCACTTCATTTTGCAAATAAAAGATCAAACTATCTATCTTTCCTTTCTCTCTTGCAAACCGGCCAAACCAAGGACCAAGGAGGATCATCACAAAAAATTTCAAGACAAGGTTTTAACACTCTAGTTACACTCTTTGTATAGGTTTTGAAATAAAAACCTAGGGTGTTTAGGAAAAATCCTTTGTTCTCATAAACCTCATCAATTACTAGTAAGCATTTCATACATATCATTATTTTCCATATTCATTTCTATATTCATTTTTATTATGCACAAGTAAAACATGCAAGTTATGTGATGTTTATACCACTTTTTAAGGTTTTTAAGTGTTATATATATATATATATATATATATATATATATATATATATATATATATATATATATATATATATATATATATATATATATATATATATAATTCATCCTATAATTACTCCTTGTTATATATTAGTTTTGGTGATGTCTAGGAATCCATGACACCCTAAGAAGGTGTATGGTAGGATTTGAATAGCTTCGGAGTTGTTTTGAATTGGTTAGAATAGGTTTGGCGCGAGAAAAACTCATTTCGACAAGTTTGCAAAAGGGTCTGTCCTTATTTTCAAAATCTGGAAAATCCGACAGTAGGTAAAAATGTTTGGCCTAGATATTTAGAAAATATACTTTAAAACGAAACCGTGGCCGCTTGAACGGATTAAAACGGAGCTATAACGAAGAAGTTATGAATTTTTCAAGTTGGCGACGAAAACTACAATTTTCTGGAAATTTCAGCAAGCATTGTTTATTTTGTACGAGTCAAAAATGAAGCTTGGGCGTTGTAAATTATGTCGACTTGTCAAAAATATGTTAGTATACTTTGATACAAAGCTAAGGACATATAAAACGTAGAAAACGGATTTGTAACGATTAAATTATACATGTTTACAAAAAGTTGTCGTAACTTTAGTATATAAGAAAAACTATTAAATTTCTAATAGGCAAGTTTTACGGCAAAACTAGAGACCAAGTTGAAGGTTGTTTTTAACATTGATTTAGAACTTTTTATAAAGTGATGTCTTCTAATAAAAGTGAGTTCGCCAAGTATATTTTCCAAAATGTCCGACCGTTTGTCTAGCGGAGTTGTAATGAATTAATTACGGTCGCTTAGACTTTGCCGGAAAACCATCCTTAAACTATATTTTGTGACAAAAGTACTATACTTAACTTATATTTTTCTTTGTGATCGAGACCTCTAGGATGGAAACTTAAACACTAAAACTTTGAGATAATGATACAAGCTTCCTAAAACCGTTGAGTTCGTTTCCTAACGCTTGACGTGTACCATTTTACGACTAGCTTTTAGAGGCCGTTTTAGTCACTTTCATGGAAATTTCAACGACATTATTTTACGACGAAAAGTTATAATTTCATAATAAATCACTAAATGATTATCGTAGGATATCGTTTCAACGTAAATACTTGTAAAATAATTTATAAATTGTCAAGACTTTATAAGATTATTTTTTTTCGACGATAAACTTTATATTTCAAAAGTGTACAAGTGGTATGGATATCATATGAGTTTGCATGCACGACATTATTTCATGACTTATATTAGAGCATATCATTCATAATAGGTTGCGGTTAGAGTGTTGCGTCTCATTTCTGTGCATCCACTCTGTCATCATAACTATTACAACAGGTGAGTAATCACACCCCCTTTTTACCGTTTTGCTATATTTTTGGGGCGAAATGCATGAACCATACTTGAATTGAATGGATTCTTACTTTTGTGAACTCTTTTGACTTGAACATTTGAAATTGAAACAAATCCTTGAACTTAAATGCAAATTTATGACTTGTTTGGACTTATTGAACCGTACGCTTTATGACCTTGACCTAAAGTCTCCCATGTTCGGAGCATCACTATAAAGTCTCCCATGTTCGGAGCATCACTATAAAGTCTCCCATGTTCGGAGCATCACTATAAAGTCTCCCTTGTTCGGAGCAACCTAAAGCCTCCCCGGTCCGGAGCAGAGTGTCTCACTATGTTACGGAGCGTTCTCAAAAATTCGCGCCTTATTGGTGGAGTGTGCAAATTCTCCCTTGTTCGGAGTGTTCTTAATTGTATATAATAGTTGTATGATGTACCGTTCGTTCATTCGCATTGTTAGTCTCCTATTAGTAGGTAGTATGGATAGCGCTATTAGAGGTCGGCCAACCTCTCGTCCACTATGTTACGGGACGCATATTATTTATTCTAGGGGCTTTGCCTGGCATACATTATTATATACGTGGTGCTATATTGTGAAATGTCCTGGCAACGTATACTTGACTACTTGACATACTATATTTTGTGCAATGGGTTGTGAACACACAGGTTGCAAGTTTTGTATGGGCGGAACTTGGAACTGAGTGGATTTGCAATGCCTTTGCTTTGTGGACTATTTCTGATGACCGAAACCTTTGAATATTTCTTACGAGTTTTCTTATTTTACGAAACGTGTATACTCACCAACTATTTTCATAGTTGACCCGTTTTTCTCTCATGCATTTCAGGTGATCGTTAGTAAGTTTTTTTACCAGGTCTTGCATAATGAAGTTTTCACTTGTCACTACAAATCGTTATGTAATAGAACGAAATATTTTGGAATCTAAACTTTGTAATATATGTGCCGATGTCGGCTAAACTGGTATTGTAATGGTGTACTCTTTCTTTTAAATCTTAACGTTGGTATGTTCTATTATCTTGTGCTTATGTTCCCTTCCGTTACACCTCGTGTTTCCGCCTCCGGCGAGGGTGTGACACATAACCTTTAACCCTGAACCTATATAACAACCTAATAACCATATCAACCTGAACCCAAGTACCTGAAGAAACATGTATGAACCTGAAAACCTAAAAACCATAACCTGATAACCAAAAACCAAAAACTACCACCTGATTCACCTAGGCTATTTGTATATTCAAATAGGGGGAGACTGTTGGGTCAAAAATTGACCCAATTACCCTTGATAAGGATTTGAAAATAAAATAGCCTAACTCACCGAATAAAGTAGTGAGTTACTCACTGATACAAATTTCAATGAGTGTTGTATAACCGTAAACATCAATCAAGTAGCTGAGTGAGTTACCTTCAGGATGTTCAGACTGAGTCTAAGAAGAAAGACTTGTCATTCATTGAGGCGGTACTCAGTGAATGATCCCTGAGCCAAAGAAAAAGGTAATAGAGTCAGTGAATGATGACAATAACTCACTGACTCACTGAAGAGTGTCTCTGAACGAACTAGAATTATTAGCAAGAACTTCCTTAGGAAGATAAAGCTGAAAACAAGTACAAAAAGAAAGTCAAGCAAAGTACAAGGAATTTCCATATAAGTGAGAATAAGTTGACATCACTCCTATAGCATGGTTATTGAATTTACAAAAGCGAAAGATGGTACTTCTCCACCAGATGCAAGACAAGTGTCACTAACCGTTACATGTCTCGTTTGTACTTTCACCTATTTATATTGTATGCTTGTAAAGAGATAGTTAGGATTATATATACACAAAAATGTAAAGTATAGTTTTGTATAGTTGATAGGATCTCCCTCTTCAAAATTGGAGAGTATACATTGTCATTCAATTTCAAGTATTGTTCCGCAAACACTTGGGTATATACTATTTGTTAAATGTATATAGAATATAAACGTTGAAAAGTATAATGAGTGTTATTAGTGTCATTTGGTTATTGTGTTAACATAATCATGTTTTGCACAATTCTTTCGACCAATAGTTATGTAACATGTTTTGAGGAAGGATATTGATCCAAGGATTTTCAAGTCCTCTTTAGATTCAATGATCGGCCACAAATTTTGTGTAGTTTCTATCAACTGGGTGTATTACTCTAGTGCAAATCCTTTTTGATTTCAAACAATTTAGATATCATTTGGTTATTTTATGTAATTTAATTGTCTGTTTTTATTTGTACAATAAAATTAATTAATAAAATATTATTCTCATCATAATTACTTTTTATTGTTTGCGGGGTTTTTTGTTTAATGTCATATCGTTTTGATACACCAATTTGGTGGAATAACCGGTCAACTCTCATTTTGGTCACGAGATTTCGTTAACTCCATACCGATATATAACCAAAAAACCATCATTTTTAATTTTAAAGATTATCATCATACATTAACAAAGTTGAGCATGGCGCTGTCTTCTTTTTACCGAGAGTTCCATCCTCACCACTTTCGCTAAGAATTCTATCGTCATCATCTACATCAACAACAAAAATTTTCCCATACACATGCATCTCCCAAGAAGTTTGGGAGAAGTGCAACAAAGGAAAATATGGCACAAAATTGTATTTGATTAAACAATATGACTCCTTAATCAAGCGTTCAAAACTGAACAACAAAAAAGATGAAGATGCTATACAAGACTTGATCAAATCAATAGAGTATTGGAACAAGAAAATTGCAATGTGGCAGGAGCAAATAACATAATAAACAAATAGAATTTATGATCATTACTCTTAGCTCGGCAATCATGTTATCATTTTTGTAATGAAATATTTTGTGTATTTTAAAGACCCAATATTTACGGTTTTTGATGTCATAACAACAAAACACATCGATAGCCATCGTCGTACCTTCATCTCTCTCTTTCCATTAGTTACCTAGCTTTATCGCCTATAACTTTGTCTCTCGCTTCATGATTATCATTAATAATAATAAAAATAATAAATAAACGGAACCAAACAATGATAGTTTAAATATACTATCTTGCTAATTTTGTGCTTACAATCGAACGATAAAACGATCTACCTAACCAAACTATGATAGTTTAATGTAATAAAACGCTAATTTCGTGCTTACAATCGCACATTGAAAAAGAAAGTAAGCTACAAAAAAAAACCTAAATCTTAAGAAAAATGGACAACAAAAGGTTTAGATAATGATGTAGAGTGATAAAGGCCTCGCGATGCACATAAATATTGTTAATTTTGAAACTAAAATCAAGAAAATCGTCAGCAAAAATATAATAAATGTTTGTTAATGTTGTAGAGTGATGAAGGCCCTAAACCTCAAATTTGGAAAATAGTCACGCGTAGATAACGACCGTCGTAGGGGCACCTCCTTCTTGAAGAATAGGATTTTTTTGGTAATGGCGTAGAGTGATGAAGACCTTTCACTTGAACCACAAAAATGAAACTTGCAAAGTGCATGGGGAGTGTCTGTGTATGGAAAAATACAAGTGATGGAAAATAAAGGGTACCATACTTAAAGGAAATAATACTTGAAATGGTCATGTACATGACACACAGGGATAATGATGATTTGAATTGAAACCGTAGCATCACATCAGCATCAGGGTAATCACATCTCAAATCTAGTGTGTTTAGCGATAGCCAACGATACTTAGTTTCCCAATGCAATAATTATCCGGGCAAGTATACCATCATATCGACACTGTCAAAATGATATTTGCGATATCGTGCGATGGATATTTTCCCATTAAGTTCATTATAATCTTTGTAGACCAACAACTCTACTGTAACAGTCAATAGACTTCGATATATTATCATGTATCAGGAGCCCACATTGTGGTTTGATTACCAGTTATTATATTTTTTTTATATTCTTTTTATGGTTTAAGGGGATGATCTTCATCATAAAATATAAGATCTGAAAAATTCTGATAAAATAAAAAAAGATGCCCATGCTATAGATAGGGTTTAGGGGATGATCTTCATCAAAACATGACAGATGATGATCTCATATAATCTGAAAAATTACAAAAGGAAACAACCTAAGATAAATCTCTCTATAAAATTACAAGTCCATTAATTCTTTCGTGCACTTCATCTCTTCATACTTACTTAATAGCATGAGAAATATATGCACAAAATCTTCTTCTCATTTTCATCATCACCAAGAAGTGGGGCTTTCCCTCTCTTGAAGCATATGCAATCGAGCCTAAGGTTAATTCCCAAATTAGGAAGATTAAGAGGACGAAGACTACATATTCGATCATCTACCTTTGTGAAGTGATCAAGACTTATGCTGGCAACATTGTGTAGCGTTGAAAGGCACGGGTGTCTTGTATGTATAAAAAATATACAAATGTTAGTCATCGGTGGAGTGTTGAGGGGAGTAAGTTTACTGTTTAATATATATACGGAGGAAAATATAATGCCATGTGATACTCATGTGACAACATTTAATTTTTGAATGTTCATCCCCAATATCGCATGTGTGACGAGATTGACGTTACTGACGAGATAGTTTACTCAGACACCATAGCATGTGGATGTTAAAGCTAACAAATATTATCATATCGCAGCCATCGCGGAAGATCACAAAAAATTCGCAGAAGTTCGTGGGTTATCAATTACATTTTGAGATTTCGAAATACAACTAGAAACCATGCTGAAATCCATCTCAAATTAAAGAGGAAAGTATTATGGATTGAATGATATGTTTTTTAGCACGTAAAACATAACACAATTAAAGATGTCGATGCTTTAATCGACTATCACTACTACCATTTTACTTTCTGCTACCACATATGTGGTCCCCAAATGGCCAAAATGTGGTCGCAAAATGATGGACGTATCTTGTCGCTATGTTTCATTGCGACCACAAAAATAATGCATCTAGCTACCAACTGTGGGCCCAGAAATATTTAACCCAAACTTTAGTCCGCTGGTCAAAACAAAGTGGCGACCACATATGTGATCGTAATGTATAATTATAATTTGAATAATAAAAATTATCGAGATACATTTTATTTAAATACAAAAAATAATAATACTCATAATTATCTAGCGTCCACATGTGTGATCGCAAAGTATTTATATATTCTTTATTAATCAACGAAATAATCATTTTTATAATTAAGTCGCGAATGCAGCCGCGACATATTCATTCTAATTAATACGACTTTTTTAAATATCACTTTTTGTAATGTAAATAATATATTACTATCAACTTAGCCACCACAAATGTGGTCGCGAATTGTGTCAGATATTAAAAAAAAAACGACAATAGTTGCACTTTCAGATTTTTTAATCTAAAAAATCTACCAAAACAGAACTTGTAAATGACCAAAAACCATGTTACAAATGAGTTCAACTTCAACCATCCATTTATTCATTCCCAAACAATAAAATAAAGTCATAATATCCGCAGATAACTATCCAAATTAAGCTATTACTAACAACTCAACGATGTCAATACAAATAACATACTAAAATACCTATTCGTCATCATAATCATCTTGATCAGCATTACCGCTATCATTACCACCATCAATCCATCATTACCACCATTATCACCAATATCTTCATCATCAGTCATAACTGCTATATAAAAGCCGTCGGGATTTATCATTGATTGGTACAAATTAAGGTCAGGGTTAACGTCGACAAGTGAATGGTGGTGGTGAGTAGACGAGTTGGGAAAATGCTGGATGAGAATATACGGGCTAGGAATAAATTGGGTCAAATTTGAGGAACTACCTGCCTGTCCGTTGAAGTGCATGTTCGTTGTTGAACTTTGTTTAATTTATTTTTAACAAATACAAGTGAGAAAAATTAGCGACCACATTAGTGGTCGCCAAGTTTGTGGATCCCAGGATTTGTAGTTTGAAAAAATATTGCGTTGAAAATATGGGCCTCATGTCTTACTTAGCGATCACATATGTAGTCGTCAAAAAATCCCGACGCAAAAAGTTGAAATTGTATTAGTGTATGAGGTGTTAAAAGTAAGAAAAAGAGTAAACAAAGTATAACAAAAATGATTTTCAAAAAGTTTTTTTAGAGTTAATTACATAAATCGTCCTTGTGGTTTGGTCAAAATTACGGATCTTGTCCCTATACTTTTTTTTCAGTGCGTTTCGTCCCTGTGGTTTACAAATCTTACGGATCTTGTCCCTGATCCGACCCAGTCCGTTAAGTGTTTTGCGTTGTTAGTCCTTCGTTAGTGCAGTCCGTTAAGTGTTTTGCACTGTTAGTCCTTCGTTAATAAATTTTGCACCGTTAGTCCTTATTTTTTAAAATATAGTTTTCCCCAATTAGTCCCTCCGTTAATAATAGTTTTCACCCGTTTTTGTCCGTTTTTATCCGTTTTCGTTCGTTTTTTATCAGTTTCCCCCCGTTTTTTTACGTTTTTCGTCCGTTTTCTTTCGTTTTTTATAGTTTTTGTCCATTTTTCTTACGTTTTGTCCGTTTTTCTTACGTTTTTATCTCTTTTCATCCGTTTTTGTCCGTTTTTCTTATGTTTTGTCTGTTTTCTTTCGTTTTGTCCGTTGTTCTTACGTTTTGTCCGTTTTTCGTACGTTTTTATCGGTTTTTGTCCGTTTCAAAAAAAATTTTTGAATAAAAAAAATATTTTTCAAATATATATATTTTTTTTTTAAAATATGTCCGTTTTTTTTCAATATTTTTCGGAATTTTTTTAAGATTTAAAAAAAATATATATTTGAAAAAAAATATTTTTCGGAAATTTTTTTTCAATGTCCGTTTTTTTTTTTAATATTTGAAAAAAAATATTTTTGTTCAAATTTTTTTTTAAAATTTTTTATTCGATTTTTTTTTTTAAATTTGATATTTTTTTTTTCAAAATGTAAGAAAAACAGACAAAAACGTAAAACAACGGGCGAAAACAGAAAAAACGGACAAAAACTTAAATAATATGGCGAAAACGAATAAAAATGTAAAAAAACGGTCGAAAACGGATAAAAAATACAAAAACGGATAAAAACAGACAAAAGCGTACAAAACAAACGAAAACATATAAAAACAGACGAAAAGGGATAAAAACGTAAAAAACGGACGAAAAACAAAAAAAAAACGAGCGGAAAACTGATAAAAACAAACGAAAACGGATAAAAACGGACAAAAACGTAAAAAATCGGGCGATAACTATTATTAACGGAGGGACTAATTGGGGAAAACTATATTTTAAAAAATAAGGACTAACGGTGCAAAATTTATTAACGAAGGACTAACAGCACAAAACACTTAACGGACTGCACTAACGAAGGACTAACAGCGCAAAACACTTAACGGACTGGGTCGGATCAGGGACAAGATCCGTAAGATTTGTAAACCACAGGGACGAAACGCACTGAAAAAAAAGTATAGGGACAAGATCCGTAATTTTGACCAAACCACAAGGACGATTTATGTAATTAACTCTTTTTTTTATTTATAAGTAAACATGAAAACACAAAGGGTGCACTTTTGAGACACTTAGGCGAGAGAGTGTATATAATGAAGCACCTTTCATCAAAATTTCCTTTAGATTTATTTATCTTAATTTGAAAGAAAACTTGAGAAAAGAAAATGAAAAAACCTACCAAGAAATTGAAGATATTAGATCCGGAATTGTAAGAATTTGATATTTATCTGATGTAATTAAATCACGAATTGAAATAATTAAATATCGGGTTGAAGTATTAGATGATGATTTCAGAAATTAAAAAAAAAATGAAGAAAATAGAACGTGAGGAAGGAAAGAAGATTAGGTAAAAGAGAGAGAAAGTACGGGTTATTACACGGAGATTTTTTTAGACTTTATAGATAAATTACAACTTTTTATTTGATTACCCTGATAGGCTCCGGTTCCATTGAGAAAGTTTTTATTTTGAGAAGATTGAGAAATTTTCGTTTGAGCAAATTGATTCATGTATTTTATTTGATTCACAAATAAACATCATTTTATGGTGAATCGAATCTATAAATCACAAATTTGATTCACAAATCATTGTTAAAATCGAGTTATGATGATGATTTATTAAATTTGTATAGATGATTCAGTAATCTACATATATCGCAAAATCGAGAGATTTTTAACATTGATTCAAATTTTTTTTACACATTTTGAATTTTAATCACATTAAGATGAGTTTTACGCTTGAAAAACATGAATCAAAGATAAAAATCTATCATTTTTGAAAACCTTTTCAATCTTCTCAAAATAAAAATCTTCTCAATCGATCCGGATTCTACCCTGATATATTTTAAGTGTTGGTAAATAGCGACAGGGTTTCAACCACGTTATATATTTGCATCTCTTTAACTATCAATGCAAATTTTGAACGTTTAGAATAACGTCTTTTCAAAGCTGTTGCACCATTTAGCGCAAATGAAATGTAGTTGTCTCTTTTGATGATTTTCTCTAAAGATAATAAGGATAGAGAAATGATTATTTCTCAAACTTGTCTATTATCCTTTTTACTTCTCATTATATTTTTCTCTCCCCTTTCGTCTTTTCCTTATCTACACGTCCACATAAAAAGAATGCATCTCGGAGTGTCATCTTCAAAAAAATTCAATCCCATGATCACTTACCAAATTTATAAAACTTTATACGTCCATCTTCATATATAGTCCATACCAAAGTATCACAAGTTTCATACAATTATACAAGCCCATCATTTCATCTACTTATATTCTCCAATTTTTCTTCTTTCATATATAAAACACATATATCCAACCTTCATTTCATAACCTAAAACAAAGAGTGTGAGAGAAAAAGTCCGTGTGAAAAAGAGAGATTTTGCTCATTCGCATGTGTATCTAGTAATGGAGCTTTTTCAAGCACAACCAGATCTATCTCTCCAAATCAGCCTACCCAACACCGAACCTACTTCAAAAACATGGACAACATCAACACCAAGTGATCAAGATCATCATGATCCAAATTTAGGGTATTTCTTGAAAAGAGCCATGAACACACAACACCACCATACTATCACATCAATAACAAGACATGAACCCGAACCCGGACACTCTTTCGGGTTAAAGTCATCCCACCTAACACATTCCATAAATCTAGACCTAACCAATATCACCAACTCAAACCATAACCATGGATTAAAGTTAGACTTAGGGTTCTTAAAACCTATTATAGGTGTTCCTGTTTTTGATAATTATCATGACATTAACTCTCATAATAAACATCAGTCTTTACTTGATTCTTGTTCTATGGTTCATGCCCATAATGTTGCACAAACAAGATTCTTGTCTTCGAGGTTTTCAACTAAGCGAAACATGCGAGCTCCAAGGATGCGGTGGACTACAACCCTTCATGCTCGGTTTGTCCATTCTGTTGAGCTCTTAGGAGGCCATGAAAGTATGTTCCAACATCTTAATATTCTTATAAACTGGTCTACTATCAAAATTTTTGTTTTTCATTTCATTGATTGATGAGATATCATATTGTTGTAATGAGTTTAGGAGCAACACCCAAGTCAGTTCTTGAGCTAATGGATGTAAAGGATCTCACTTTAGCACATGTTAAATCTCACTTGCAGGTAAACCAATCTTCTCATTATTCTAAGCCTCTAATTTTATTCAAGAAATGATAAATATTGTTTTCAACATGTAAATAAGAAGAAGAATAAGAACTCTGCAATATTAAGAAAATTTTACTTAATTACATAATACTTACAAGAACAACAATCAGTCAGTCAATTTCAAGGGGTTTATGAGTGAGTTAGGATATGATGAAGTCACTTATTACGGCCAACTTTATAACATATACTTAAATTATTTGCAAATTCCAATGCTCGCTTACCTTGCACACATGTAACATTTCTATTTCTTAGCACCTGTTTTTCTCCCCCTAATACTACTAGACCTGACGCTTCTCTATAGCTATAAATTCCCAATCTAACTATTTCCTATAATGTTATATTTTGCTCTTCTAATCATGGTATCCTATGTTTTTGTAAAAGTATTTTCTTTTAGAACGGCAACTAACTATCTTATAATATACAACTACAAACTATTTCACATGTCCTCAGCAGAACTTGAACCCACAACCATTTCTCACACAACAAGGGGTACCGAACACAAGCCCTACTTTGGTGTTTTCATAAAAATATATTATCTTTTGCATTTCATTTTCTTTCTTAACTACTTTCTATTTTTAATCTGAAACTGAGTATGAGTTTTGTTTAGAATTTATTTGTTTTCATGCTATAAAGAAAAAATATAAAGATTAAAAGAGCTTTTTGTGTGAAAAGGCCTTTCTTCTAATTATGCTTTGTTTTTGAAGAAAAGATATATATATATATTTATGTATATATATTCTTAATTTGCTAGTATTATTTTGAAGCAAACGCCGAGTATATATACATACTATTGTATCTTTGTACAATACCAGCCAACAAACACTGAGGAATTGAAAACACATAGCTAAGACAAGATTTTACATGTGTCAAATGGTGTGTTTTGGTAGAAACATAAATATTATAATATATATTCTCTTTTACTTTAAGATATCAAAAAGTACAGAAAACGCCATCATTCATCAATAATATGTGTAGGTGCGCATATGTATGTCTAGCATCACACATGTGATTTCATTACTATAGTTAACCATGGTTAAGTAAATTAGCCAGATGACTTTCACCTATATGGGCATGCACAAGTAATGCAGTTTCTATGCATGGTCAAACACATATGTGGTCACTTAGCTTCTGCTTTGTACTCAAACCTAACTTTTTAAAAATGCTGAGTAACTCACAATGTTTGACTCATAACATCTTAATAATGAATTTAATTACAATTGACTTAAACCTTATGATGAACATGTTAATAATTATTAGTTCCAATAGCAAATTAATAACTACTTTGATAAAGGGATACTTCAAGTTAGTTTTGGTCCTTCCATGTGTTTATCTTATGTGCTTGACATGGCGAGAAATTACGGAGGAAATGGTATAATGAAATTGTTTTCGGTGATAATTATTTCTTTACTTCTTTCGCAGATGTATAGAACCATTAAAACTACAGACAGAGCACCAAGTTCTTTGGGTTAATCCCTTTCTTTGTCTAATTTTAGAGTTCTACTGAAGTGTTTTACCAACTAGGAGTTTCAGTATATACTAAATTCGAAAAGATGGTGTTTAACGTGTAATTAGGGCAATCAGAAGGTCTAGAAAATGGATCATCGGGAGATGTTTTGGGTGATATATTGCTTGACATTCAAAACCTAAAGAGAACAGACTCATCGGTTGAACATGGTGGAAGGTCTAAGGTTCATCGTGAGAAAGACAATCCATATGGACTTTGGAGCAATTCTTCAAGGTTAGTAGTATAGCTATTTTATATAGTTTATACATTAGCAACTTATCTTCAATTCTTCTTTTTTTCTTTTTCGAACGGCATTAGTAACTTATCTATTAGTTAAAATTACTAGCAGTTAGGTAATAGAACACTTAAATTGAACATAAAGTTGTAGACTCATAATGTCATTTGGCAAAAATGCACATTCACGCCAATAACTAACAAGCTCTATAATTGTTTGTTTGTACATATCCGTTGAAGGATCTTAAAAACATTTATCTCTCGTTATCTTTGTACTGCATAAACGTGCCACACTTTTTCATTTTAGAAATTCTATAGATCTCAGTGGCATTGTCCTTCGATATATACATCATGCGTGGAAATTAGGCTTTGGCATAAGAGATCGTTTTTCGGTCGATCATTGAAACATGCACGTGACATTTCAATCACCAAAAGACTAGTCTTATAGATATTAGCTTATATGCTATTTTGAGACCACTCTTTTTGTTTTTCTGAACTTAGACAACTCATTTCAACATTACTTGATATAGGAAGAATTTCTCAATAACCTCTTTTGATAAAACTAAGCCAAAGATAGATAAATCTCTTTTTAACTGATTACATGGGCTTCACAAGTTCATTCCAAGTGGGATCCACAACTTGTATAACTTGGTGTCAAAGCTAAGACCTTTAGCTGAAGGACCCATTATGTGAGAAGCTTTTTGGTGCCAAGTTTGCTATCTTTGATACTTCTAAGTACTGTTGTTCTGCTTTTATATGTCTACTATGCGTATTTTTTTTCATCATTTTTACCCCTCTTTCATATTCTATGCCATAGGTCATTGCATAGCACATGGGATGATTATAACTTTATCTTAAGAGAGTGAGATGTAGCTTTCTTTATATGAGTTTGTTTTTTCTATTCTTTCCTTCCTTCTGCATGGGCTTCCCACTGATTGGAAATATTCCCTTCTCAATGTACTGTTTTTTGCAGTAGGCAAGCTTGGCTGCATGGCAAACATAATGATTCTCAAGTAAATATACCATCTCTTAAGGTAGATTTTTTCATGTGCATGATGCTATATATACTTGAATTTAATTTCATTTATCTTTTCCTATGAGAATATTTGAGATTGCTTAATAGTGCTTTAATACAGCCGATAAACGTTATAAGAGTCTCTGAGATGGTTTATACATATCCAAATAGTTCACTAGAGTTATTGGGTTCAATTTCTATATTCAAAACAACTTCTTTCAACAAGAATAAACACATAAACAGTTCTATCATAAAATCCCAACCCCCTAAGTTTAGATAAATCTCTTTACGCCACTTTTGATAGCATTCTATAATGTTATAGCTTTATTTAATTAGCAAGAATAATATCTTAAGTGGGAAAAAAGATAAGAAAAGATGAAGGCTTTTAGAAGACTAGTCAAGTCATTCCGATATATCTAATCCTCAATTATTCCTTTTGTAAGATAAAAGCATTAAGGCTAAAAGCAAAGAAAAGAACGCACTTTTTTCATTAGACTTCAAAGCACTAAAGTGGCACTAAAATGATAGGGAGTAAATTTTAATATAAAGATGTGTATATACACTTATGTAGAGTGACGTATGAGCACAACACACATTGGTAGAGTGCCTCTAAGAGACCTCATTGTGTCATGAATCTTATTTCAGATTAAGTATTAAACTATTTAATTTGAGAATTAATCAGCATTATAGAGATAGTTTAACCATAAATCTTAAAACTGTAAACTTATAGTTGTCACAAATGTTTTGCTATTTATCGATTCAAGGGTTGAAAATTGCTATAATATTTATCGCAAAAAGTTACATAATTACCAAAAAGTTATTGATACTCGTAGTACGCTGGATGTGAATAACACGGAAGGTTTTTCCATATACACAAAACTTATGTGCGCGGTTAATATAAAAAGAACTAATATATATTTGCTTGTAAATAACCTAAATCTTGATCCAATTTTTTATCACATGACTGAAATGTCCATTTAATTCAAACGATCTCCAATCTGAAGCGGATTTTATGAGTAAGATGTACATTTTTTCTTTACTTACATAGACAAAATTTCTTCATACGTTTTAATTTGATGTTTTGAATATCTTTCAGAAGGAAATGAATTCAAAGGGTATAAACTATGAGAGATTATCAGAAGTGAACTCATCAAAACCTTACACCATGAACCCAAATCTAGAATTCACTTTGGGAAGACCACAGTGACAGTATGCATGTTGGTGATATATGATATGATGATGATGTATTACATAGTGATTGTACTATTCATTTCATTATCATTATGTGTTTGAATGGATGCTGGTGAAAAAGATTTATAAGGCCCCCACTAGAAAATCATAAAAGGAAAAGAAAAGGGAAAGGGATAACTAAAGACAGAAGGAAACAAAAGGGAAGAGGTTTTGAAAAGCTCCTTCAATTCCTAGCTATCAAATTATTTGTGATCATCATTTTGTTACATTACATTTTGATTGATTATGTATATATATATTATTAATGCAAGAAAATGTTGTCCCATTCCCCATTCATTATCTTTTTCGTTTTAGACACCGTGATATACTCCTCACTAATCCATAGATTTTATATAAAACCTCCACTCGTATATATAAACAAGCAAAATTTTCTTCTAATGGGCGTGGCCTATTCAATCACATGATTACCACGATCGAAGTTTAGATGTCCTCATGTCCAAAGTCATTGTTATACTTCGTCGAATATTGGAACCTCGCCTGGTATTATGTTTAATTATCAAGTATTTATAAACCCCATACGCTATACCTCACTCTAGCTGCCGGGATTGGGTACCGTTGTTGTATCAAGTATTTATAACGTAATTAAACTGAAAACCCTAAAAACCTTATGGATCTTATCTGGTTAGACAATGACTCAATGAGACTAAGCCAGCTGCTTTATCAACTGCTTAAAATACTTGACCAACAAAGGTTTATATAAAGTCCTAGTTGTTCTTTTGTTTCTTTTGTTGCAATAGAGAGATAGAAACTTTAACTTTGTTAAAAGGAAATGAGTTGATCTTCGGTAATTGTAATGGAGCACTTTATAAAGAGCAAGAAAAGGATGAGTATATTTTTGCGAAAGGTGTAAGAAAGAGCTCCCTCTTATTTCCTGAGGAGTATCATATGCTTTACACTGGCTAAAACAAGAAAAGTAAAGAAAAGGCTAAAAAGAGAACTAAAGAATGTTTAGATCTCCATATTAGTTTGTTAAAAGAAACAAAACATACAAAAAGAAAAGGAAGCAGATTCGTATAACTGTATTTATTTTAACCTTAAATTATGAATTTGATAGATGCATAACTAGTTCTCTTTTATGCACGTGAACTTTTTTTCTTTTTCTTTCTCTTTTATGTAAATGTAAACTAAGGGCGATTGTAATCTGGACCAAAGGTCATCATGTTAAGGGTTGTTTATAAAGTATTTGAAGTTTGGGAGTTTGGTTTGTAACTAAATGACCCATGTGATAAACTCAATATCATCTGATATAACCTTAATTTTTTACTTTATCAACTTGCTTAATTTGCAGACACAACAACTAAAAAGGAGACATAGCGACGGGGTTTTTGTCGAGGATACCCCTGTACTCGCCAAAAGCCACTAAATGACAAAAAATCTCGTTTCAATACTTTGACCGGGAAGAAAAGGCACTTAGATTAAAGTTAAGTACAAATTAAAATGGCGGTTAAATAAAAAAATTGATAAACATACGAATATATAGCCACTCATATAACTAAAGCATACGAATTACATTGCAAATTGATAAACGTTTAGACCTTAACAAATTAAAATAACACATTAAAATAAACGTACGGATTATCACATTAAATTAAACATACAGATTACTACTTCATACGAAGATTTTTCATGTCATCTAAAAGCTCCTTCAAGTATTGCACCAGATTGACATGCGTGATCCTCGGGATGCCTTTCTAATTCCAGTCTTGCCTCCAGCATCTTTATTCTTGTCTCCAGCATGTTTATCTTAAAATCTTTTACCTTGCAGTTTGAGCACATTGTTTGTTCAGATCTACAAGGTCCCGGAGAATAACTTGCAGTTTGAGCAAATTGTTTTTCCAAATGGTAAAGTGCATAACAAAGCTTACTACAGACATAAGATGTTGTTAGCCGAAATTGAGGAAAAAGGAAAGGCATTGACTGCTGATGAAAATGACTTTATGGTTGACATGGATGAAGAAGGAGAACAATTGGAAACAAACATGGTGTTTATGGCCTCTTTGGAGAAGGTGGATGTTTATGAAGTTCAAGATGAAGATTCAACTCCAAGCTATGACACTGATGCTAAAGAAGATGACCAATTCATCAACCAGATACACTCATCAGATGCTTGTGATATAAATGATCTTGATGAATTAATTCATGGCAATATTCTAACAAGTAATAAGATAAATGAAATCAACACATGCAGTTTAACATCTACAAGTGATGATCTTCAATTATCCACTACAAGTGTAGAATGTAATCATGAATCAAAAAGTCAAGATCAACATGATATGCTTTAAAACTATGCCACCATTCAATCTCAAATTGAAAATTATGCTAACTTGATAAAACTGGAATAAGATAAAAGTGCTTCCTTAGAAAAGAAAATCAAGGACATGTTACATGATGAATAGTCTGAACCATCATTAGCACTAAAACATCAAATTCTTGAGTTACAAAATGAGATTTTTCATTTAAAATGAGATATTTTGACTTTTGATAACATTAAAAAGAATTAGAAAACGAAGTTTCAAAACTCAACGAGGATAAAGCTAATTGTATTTAACGATTAACAAAAGCTGAAACTAAACTTCACACTACCGATCAGATTATTCAAACTGTACACATGTTAATGCCCAAACCAGATTCAATTTTGGATCTAAAACAGAGTATTGGTAGTCCTAAACCATATTATCTTGAAATGGTTAAACGTATTGAACCTAGTTTGTATAATGTTGGTTACAAAAGACGTGATACCTTCAAAGATTACTTGTTTGTTCCTAATGACATCTCTCAAGAGGAAATTAAAAAACATTTGAAAGCTAAACAAAATGACACAAATTTCTCCTACTTTAGTGTAGATTATGGTTTGAAACATTCTTTCACGAAAATTAACAAATGTGGAAAAACATGTGGAACAACTTTTTGAAAACCCATATGATCCACAAAAATATGAGAGTTCAGCAAGAATAAGCTTTTGTAATCTCAAAAATAAAATAAATTGTACGTTGGCCGTTATTCATGGAAAGCAAAAATTTAAATTGGCTGAACTTTTGAAATCCAATTCTTATGAAATGAAAATCTTGAAGGAAGTCAAAAAGCTTTTGAAAACCTATATCGAGCCTTCCATGAATAAAGTTAATGACAAATTTATAGATTTTGAAAAAGCATTGGTTTCTGAGATGCAAACTGACTTAACTTATATCATATCTCTTGAAGATGAATATGAACTTCTCAGCCTAAACTCTGACATTCAGAAAGAATATTTCATAAATCAAATTGAATCAATCAAACCACAATATACAATAATAGAAGAGAAACTTGAAAAATCTAAAAAAGCACAAACGTTTTTAGACACAGAACCCCTCTTACTCAAAGAGAGTTTAAGAGAATATTTGCAAAAGAACGTTGACTTGAACGAGGAATTGACTTTTCGTACTGCCAGATTTGAAAAATCGTGTGCTAAACTTGAAAAACAATCTTTAACGTTTGAAGCAAACTGGCAGCGAAAAATTGAAGAAAACAAATACAGCAAGCTTTCCTATGAAAATTTTTAAAAATTAATCTGAAAAGATAACGAGAAATTCAAATCTAAAGTGCTTGATTTGTTAAAAACCAAGAATTATGAGTTTGTGGACTCAAGCTAATTGAAAAATCAAATATTTTCATATTTTTCAAAACAACCAACATTTCTGGCAAGTCAAAACACAAAACTCAAATTCTTGAGCAAAAAAAAGAGGTTTTATCTAATCCTAAAGTAATCGCTCCAGGAATGTATAATATTGGATCTACTTTTGTTAAGGAACCATATGGTTCAAATGATATGATGCAGAATCACGAATTAGCAATAGATAAGAATCAAGCATTACTTCGTAAGGCTATACCTCTAGATGCACCAATGTGTTCCTTGACTCCTCCTCCCACAGAAAAGAAATCCAAATATTCAAAGAAACAAAATAACAAGAAACGTAAGAAACATAAATTAGAACAACAAGGTCAAAATACACAATCTTCTAACACATATTTTCTTTTTGATCCAGGTTTCGACACTACTTATAGCAAGGAGAGACTGTCTAAGATTAGTGCCTTGAAGACTAGTGCCTCTCATACTTCCACTGCAGTAATAGAAAAATCTAGAACTTTTAAAGCTTTCAATAAGAAACGCTCTAAGCGAATGGATGACTGTAATGACTTAAGTTTGCATGGATCTGTTGTTTCTAAACTCAAAAATATTTGTTTACCTTCTGTTCCTTATAATTTTGTTTCTGCTAATTATGTGCATGCTGATTTGAATTGTGATAATGTGAAAACCAAAACACCTAGGAAAGCTCACACAAAGCCAAGAAAACATAAGCTTAACAAAAATTGGAAGTAGATCCCAACGGGTAGAATCTTTTAATATCATGAATTATTCCATGGATCTTGCCTTAGGTGGAAACCAACTGGAAGAGTGTTCCAACACGTAGGTTATAGATGGCAAGTTAAGAAGAAAAGCGAACATAGCACCACTACTCTAGAAAAATTCAACCCACTAGGTTTGCGATCTTAACTATCCAACTACGTGGACATGGCTACATATTCTGCTTCTGTTGAGGACAGCAACGTACAATATTGCTTCTTCGATTGCCATGACACCAGTTTATCACCAAGAAATTGTAATGCTCCTGAAGTACTTTTCCGGGAATCTAAGCATCCTGCGTGATCAGCGTCTGAAAAAGCTATTAGTTCAAAACCAGAATTCTTCGGATACCAGATCCCCAAGTTAATGGTTCCCTTGATGTATTGGAGGATTCTTTTAGCCTCTAAGAGGTGAGTTTCAGTTGGTCTCGACTGATAACGGGAGCAAAGATATACGGCAAAAACAATATCAGGCCTGCTAGCTGTTAGATACATGAGAGACCCAATGATACTTCGGTATTTGGTAGGGTCCACCAATTTCCCATGTAAATCAGTGTCTAGTTTCTTGGTATGAGCTATTGGTGTGGCATAGGTGTCACAGTTTTGCTTTCCAAATTTATTTAAAAGTTCTGGGCATATTTGGACTGACTTAAGAAAATACCACGGGGTGATTGATGAACTTGCATTCCTAGAAAGAATGTGAGTTCACCCATCATTGACATTTCAAAATGTTTTGTCATTAGTTTTGCAAAAGCATTTGAGTATTTTAAATGTGTTGACTCAAAAATGATGTCATCCACATAGATTTGAACGATTAAAATGTGAGCCCCGTGATATTGTATGAAAAGTGTCGGATCGACCGAACCTTTGGTGAAATTATTGGCAATAAGGAAGGATGATAACTTATCGTACCACGCCCGAGGAGCTTTTTTGAGTCCATAGAGAGCTTTGTTCAGTTTGTAAACGTGGTTCGGGAACTCTGGATCAACGAATCCTTCTGGCTGGCTGACATAGACTGTTTCTTTCAGTTTACCATTTAGAAAAGCAGTTTTGACGTCCATCTGAAAGACCGTTATATTCATATGAGCCGCGAACGCCAGAAATATCCTAACAGCCTCAAGACGAGCAACCGGAGCGAATGATTCTTCAAAGTCAATACCCTCTTCCTGTCTATAACCCTTAGCCACCAGACGTGACTTATTTCTGATTATGTTCCCTTCAGCATCCAATTTGTTTTTCCAAATCCATTTGAGACCAATGACCTAGACCCCTGTTGGTCTTTCAACCAGTTCCCATACTTCAAGACGTTTAAACTGATTGAGTTCTTCCTGCATGGATTCAATCCAGTTGTCTTTGGTCATTGCGTCTTTAATGTTTTTAGGTTCAGATTGGCAGACAGTGAGTGCATAAATGCAATGTTCACCATCTGTGTGAAGACGTTGTCTCGTTAGGACTGGTTGATTCGGGTTACCAATAATATTCTCAAGAGGATGGTCTTTTGTCCAACGATGAGTGGAAGGTTGATGTTGATATACATTATGCAGATTGGGAGGATTCAAATGGCTTGTAGATGATTCCGCAACATCAGGTGTAACAGTTTCATTAGCAAACGGGTTAAAAAACGCATTTGGATCAAAATCTGCAGGTGGGGGTACTTGATTGTTCAGAACACCATCAGCTGGTTCAGCGTCGTTGGAAGCAGTTTGTTCAACTGGTGTTGTAGAGTCAACTGGTTGTGCTTCTTCAACACTAGTTGTTGTAGCAGGTGTATCAGGTATTGGAATATGATCAGGTTGAGCAGCGGAAATATTGGATACACCTGGAGCACGTTCATCAATATCATCACTAAACAGAGGAGCAAATAGCTTTTCCATTTGTTGACGAGTAAGCTAGGGGCTTGATTCAGCTGATGATGGGGTTTGAGGGAAGTTTAAACGGTTGTGACCGGGTTCCAAGCTGTTATGCTCAGAAGCCATTTCTGTAAGCTCATCGAAATTTGCATGAATCGTTTCCATAACCTGCTTTGTACGACGATTCCAGATCCGGAAACCCTTAGAATTTTCACAATATCCTATAAAGACTCCAATGTCAGCTTTGGCTTTGAGCTTACCAAAGTCATCACGATCATTATTCGGATATAAAGGGATCCAAATATATGAAAGTGTTTGAGGTTCGGTTTATGGTTGTGGATAAGCTCATAAGGTGTTTTGGTGTGGCGCTTGGTAATCATTGAGCGATTCTGAGTGTAGCATGCAGTTGACACGGCTTCAGCCCATAAGTAATCCGGAAGTTTATCATTGATTAACATCATTCTTGCAGCTTCCACTAATGTGCGATTTCGTCTTTCAACAACTCCGTTTTGTTCTGGTATACGTGCAATAGATGTTTGATGCTCAATTCCTACTTTCTCATAAAATGCACGAAGAGTTTGATTCACAAATTCAGTTCCTTTGTCTGTTCTGATTTGTCTGACTGTGTTCCGGAGCTGAACTTGAATTTTCGTGAGAAAGGTGATGATCATATGTGGAGCTTGATCTTTACTTCGAAGAAAATAAACCCAAGTCCATCTTGAGTAGTCATCTACAATTACCAAGATGTAGCGTTTGCCATTAATCGTCTGCACGCGCATCGGGCCACACAAATCCATGTGAAGAAGATGAAGCACATGCTGTGAGCTGTGTTCCACCTTTGAAGGAAAATGAGCACGAGTGCTTTTCCCTTGTTCACATGCTGAGCATAAGTGATCTTTAGAATAACAAAATCTTGGGAGACCTTCAACTAGTTTGTATCGAGCAAGGTTGGTTATGGTTTGAAAGTTTAGATGTGAGAGACGACGGTGTCATAGCCAGGATTTTGTAGATGTAGCCTTAGAGAGTAGACAGATGGGAGATGAAGCAATCATGTCTTGCATTGAGATTGTGTAAAGACTTGATGTGCGTTGACCAGACATAAGATCGTTTCCTTGTAGATTACGAATAAAACAAGTTTTCTCCCTAAAAGCAACTTCCAAATCTCCATGACCGACTGAGAAGAGATTGTGAGCGAGGGCTTCCACATAATAAACTCTGCTAATTTCGATGTTGCCATTGATGTAATCTCCGTAGCCCATGATAGTTACGAAGTGATCATTCCCGAATCTGACAGTGCCAATGAACTTTGCAATAAAGTTTGATAACAGTTTGAGATTGCCTGTCATGTGTCAGGAACATCCGCTATCAACAACCCAGAGGATGATCTGTATCACCTGCATTCAACACAGACGACACAGATGGAATAGAAGTAGATGTGGAACCCGAAGAGTTAGAGGGTTCCGATGCAGATATAGATGAAACACACATGTTCATGATTTTAGGTATCCATGTAAAGCCAAGTGTATTATGTAACCATTTCTGCCATCTCCAACTAGTCTTTTCTTTAGTCTTAGTGAATGCACTAGGTGGTACTACGATCCTTGGAGGTGATAATGGAGCTATAGGGACATCAATGCATTTCTTAGAATCTAAAGAGGGCGGTTTACCAAGCACAGACTTAGAAGCTTTAGTGGGCCTAGAGGTATGTCGTTTCTTAGGATTTCGTAAACGAGACAAGATAGTTTTAGCAACACATTTGTCATGACAATCAGAAAGCATAGTTTGATGACATATAACACAAGAAGCTTCAAACTTAACATCAAAAGTACTTAACGGTTCAGAATTCGTTACATCACTTTTTCTATTACATTTATCTAACACAATGTCTAAAGTGGATGCAACTTGAGTTTTATTCAAAGTCCTAGGGTGTTCTTCTACTTCAGCATTCTTTATTGATCTTTTCTTACGTCACAACTTCCTATTCTTCCTTGTATTGCTCATAGGCTGTGAAGTGCGGGCGTTGGGAAAAGAGGCAACTATTCCTGTTTCAGTGGAGGGAATTTCATTAGTATCTTGTGGTTTGTCATTAGGCATTCGAGTGTCATGTGTTCTAAGTGTTACAGGTGCAAGTTTCTTAATGTTGCTAAGCTGAACTTGTTCATACTTTCCTAACTTCTCTGTTAACTCAGTGATAGTGTGCAACAAATCTTGATTTTCAGAACGAAGGTTTCCATAAACATTTGTGACTTCTTTAGTGTGTGCATGATAATGATCAAGCTCTTTTGATGCTTCATCACGAGTTTGTTTGAGTAAATCAAATATGACACCATATTCCTTTTTAACTTTTGCAAGTTCTTGTTCATATTTTGAGATTTGACATTTCAAAGACGCGTTTTGATCATCCAGGTGCTCATTTTTAGGATCAAAAAATTTTGAGCGCAACTGGGTGATTTTGTTTTGCAAAGCAAGTTCACGATTTTGATAGTCTTTTTGACACCATTGAAGACGACGTTTTGCATTTGAGAGTTCGTTAATCAATCGTTCATTTTCAACTTTTAAAGACTTGATTTGTGACACAGTATCAGTATTCTCAACAATTTCAACAGAATCAGCAGAGATATAATCAAATGCATATGCAACAGAATGTAATAACACAACATTATGGATATCAGCACATATAACATCTTCAAAGATTCGATCAACATCTTTTTGTAACATTTTCTTTTTATGTTTTGTATTTGAAATTGATGTTTCTGTTTGTTCGAAAACTCTTTTCATAAGTCCAAGCTCCTTGTGAAAATCCCTTTCCCAATAAATAGCACAAATTTTCAAATTTCGGACATGAGGTAAAATTCTTTTCTGAAGAATATCTCTTTGTGCACGCGCAAGAGGCGATTGAAAATGTTCAACTTTTATTTCAGAATGAAATTCAATTTCACGTTCCAAAATTTTGATGTCCGAAATGAATGTTTCAAAATATTTTATAACTTTACATTTTTCGGCTAATGGTTTTATTTCACTGAGTGAAGGTAAAGGACCATTAATTTGTACAATATTGGAAAGGGGACCCTCAGAAATAGGTGTGATAACCCAAGATGTGTTAGAAAAATCCTTTTGTGCAACGAAAGTGACGGCTTTTGAATAGTTAAATGGTTTGTTATAAACAACATTTTCTAATTTTGATCGACTCTCGTCTTCTGCATCTAATTCCTCTTGACGATTATATTCAACAACACTCATAATTGAATCATCAACTTTATGTTCTGCACTGTAAACGTCAGGATTTGGTTTGAATGCTCCGTTTGAAAACTTAGGTTTGTAATCAGCAAGATTCGGTCCATATCCATTTGGATTTGGTTTAAAAGTAAACTTTTGAATCGTTGTGATTGATTCACCATGTTTATAAACAACAGTTCGAAACTCTTTGATTTTGTGTTGTAAGTCGACAATTTCTTCAAGATAGTCATCTATTCGTTTCGTGGAATGCTTTTTGTACTCAGAGAACTGTTTTTGACAAGTTAACAACTCAGCCTTGGCTTTTTGATTTTCCAAAGTGAGAGCGTTAATTTGTTTTGTATGATCATGTTTCAGTTGTTCTATTTGAGACAACAAAGCATTCTTGGATGCGACTAGATCATGTATCTGTTGTTCTTGTGATTTTTCGTTTTGGGAAGATTTAGCAAAAGCGACTTCAAAACCTTGTTCACTTTTTTCTTAGAGTTTTAAAAACGTTGAGTTGCCTTTTTAAGCATTCATTATCCCTAGTCAACAGTGCATTGTTTTCTTTTAATTGCTTGCAGATTTCCAGTCGAGATTCTTGGTCTTTAATCAAGGTCATGAGCTCAACTTCTAGATTAGACGAAGGTTCATCTTGTTCAACGTGAGTCTCAACATGATCATTAGTCAGATCCTCAAGTATAACCACGGAGTCAACTTGATTATCAATGGTAACCATAAGGTCATCTTGATCGTCAAATATAACTACGGGGTCTATTTGATTATCTTCGGAATGAGATGTAGACGGCGCATGTTGAACACTCTGATCCTTGTCGGATGTAGATGTTGGCTGAGATATCAGATCATTAATGAGTAATGTTTGATCCGGTACCTGAGACAAACCGTCAGTGTCATACACTGGGCCTGTGTTACTCATGTGGAGAGCTTGCATGTGTGCCATCAACATCGCTGCTGCATTAGCTTGCAAGTCCTCCATATCATCATCAGAATCTGCATCTGCCATGAAGTTGTGTTCCTTGTTGGTAAGAGTTCCACCAGCTTCATCCTTGAGAGCCAAGAGTAAAGCCTCTTTGTGATAAGCGCTGCCTCTTGTTCTCGGCTTTGGGCATGCATTAGCCAGATGACCCTTCTCATTACAGTTATAACAACGAAGAACAGTAACCCCATTATGAGCATTACCCTGTTCAACCACTTGAGCCCTTTGTTGTTGTGGAGCACCCATGTTGTTCCTTCCCATTGAATTAAACCCTTGACCACTGCCCATCTGACGAACATTACCACGATTCTGAACTTCAACACGTCCATTGTGAACAACAGCCTGATTCCTTGTGTTAGATGAGGTACCAATGCGATTGTTCGATTTGTTAGAGTATCGGCCGAAGGCTCTAGCAATCATGACAAACCCTTGTTGCAATGCATCGAAAGCTTCTGCATCTTCATTGGATTCACTGTAAAGTGCTTGATCATTGTTGTTGTTGTATGGAACCAATTGATTTTATTAAGATTGTTGCTTTGATTGATCATATGGTGTGATTGTTGCAGTTGGTTGTGGGGGATTCGTGGATACAGTTTGTGAGGTCGGGAATTGAGGATAACCAGCTTGAGCCCACAATGCTAATTGTTGATTGTCCGGAAGTGAAGGTGAAACAGGTTGTCCACGGATAACTCTTTCTCTGTCAACTTCTTTTTGGTGGGGCTTCAAATAGTCGTACAACAATCCGTATGAAGCATGATGAAGATTCTTAGCTTGCCGGATGAAAATGACATACTTTTCCCAATCAGGACCAAGACTACTCAGGAACTTAGTATTGACTGCAATTCTTGGCATGATGATGTTGTGTTTATCCAAGTCATTGATGATGTCTGAGAAGCGATGATGATATGACTCTAATGTCTCTCCGGGTTCAATCATGAAGTGTTCATAAGCCAAGTAGATTTTGGATTCCATGTCTTCTTGATTGAGTGCAGTGCCTTCCATGAGAAGATGAATATGTTCCCACATTGCTTTAGCAGTCTTTTGAGCATCAACACTTCGAAGGATTGGATTGGGTAATCCCAAAAGGATGTATTGCTGATAAGGTTTTAAAAGGTACCTTTTTGAGGGGTCATTTAAGCCCTTATTCGATCACTTTTGTATCCGTTATTGCTTAATATCGTTCCTTTTCACTTTTTAGGTCTCTTGAAGGCAAAATGCTGGAATGATGCTTATTTGGACGAAAAGGCGCGAATATACGAAGAAAATGGCCAAAGTCAGAATCGAGACACTCAAAGCTGCTGAAACATAAGGCGACGGCGTCACTGCATATCTGCGACGCCGTCGGGAAGGAATTTTGCGACGGGTCAGAAGCGAAATTGCATGTTTTCAAGGGACGACGTCAGGTTCTAAAGGAGTAGGCCGTCGTTACTCAGACGGCCTAGATGCAGCCAAGACGGCGTCAGAGCTGAAGGGGACGGCGTCACAGTCATAAGGTGACGCCGTCGAAAGGTTTACTTGGCCAAGACGAAACCCTAATGACGGCGACACGACGGCGTCACGAAACATAAGGTGACGCCGTCGCAGATGTAATCTTATATATAGAATCCGAATTTTTCAGTTTTTGTGTGTAGTCTTTTGGAGTAAAAACCTAAAACCGAACCAAGGCTTTCTTGTGCAGTATTTTAGGGTTCTAAACCCTATTATACATCAAGATAAGTATTTACTTCATTAATTTAATTATGTCTTTGATTATTTGTGTGTATGCTTGCATGTTCTCCATGTCCGGCTAATTTATTTGTGTGTTTGCTTAGGGAATATGAAACTTAATTATTGAATATTGATTGGTTGATACTTATCTTAGTTGACTAATGATCTAGAGTGCGCTAGATTATTCGTTGTGTACTTAATGCTTGACATTTCTTTGTGAACTTTAGAATATAATTATCTAGGTAATTGTAGGATAAAGTATTCAAGGACAACCGTAGAGTAGGCGTCTATAAATCACTAGAGGATTTGTAAACAAGACCCTTTGGTAATTTCAAAGAGTTAGGGAAATAAGCACGCCCTATAGCCTTAGAATCACAACGCAACTAGGAATAAGGACGTGACAAATCAACCATCAATAGGAGATAATTAAGGAGTAGTAAAACCTAAGTAAACACATCTTTAAACTATCATACGAGTACACATCAATTAGACATAGACTATCACAACCTTAGCTTAGATAATTAGATAATAGTAGAGTAATCGGTAGCAATACCAACCCCCCAAATCCAATACCCGAGATTCGTACCTTTTCATTTTCTAAAAAAAAAACATAAAAAGATAAAAAATAATCTTCCTCAACCTCAACCTTAGCGTAGTAACTTCTCACTAGCATTCCTATTCCCCTAGAGAACGATATCAATACCCGTGGCTTACCCTAATTACTACACTACAACGATTAGGTTCACTGCCTAGGGTGTTATAAAACTTGCTCGAAGAAAAGGAAGTTTCCTTGACCCCGAACGACGCGTGTAGCGTTATCAATTGCATTGCTAGCTCATCAGCTTCGAAATGTAGAAGTTCATCAGCAGTGAGGTCAGAAAGAGTTGCAATGTTGGTGACATCATCTCTTGGTAGAGTAGCATTTGGATATCCGGGTGTAATGACAGTAGGCATCTGAAATGGACCTTCCATGATTACCTTCTTTAAAAACTTTCCATGTGGCTTCTTTAGATCACAGAACCTAAAGAACCTTATCACCCATTGATCATAGTTTCCGGGAGTGAGCATTGGAGGTCTATCAAGTGATCCTGCCTCATGAATGGATTGTTGGCTACTTAAAGCTTCACACATCTTTGCAAACCAAGTCGGTTCCTTCATAGTATTCCTTGATGGATGTTGATTGTAAAAGTTTGTGTAAGGTTGTACTTGAAGACTAGGTGGTGGTTGAACCATTTGAGGTGGAATTGCTCCTTGTTGTGGATAATGTTGTTGGTTGAATTGTTGTTGTTAAACTTGTTGTTGTTGATTGAAGTGTTGATGTTGTGGACTGAGTTGTTGTTGTTGTTGATTATACGTGTAAGGAAAGTAGTTAGAGTATGGTGGTTGAGACATGTTGAAAAACTTGTGTTGTAAAATGGATCTTTGTAGTCGAATGAAACATTGTTGATGAAGTGTCCTTAAGCGTAGAAACCACGTTTAGGCAAAGTAATGCTTAGGCGTAAAAACACCAAACTTACGCGTAAAAGCAATATTTACGCGTAGGATTAGCTTACGCGTAAGAATTGAGAAACACTAAGATTAGGCGTAAACTGAAAGTTAGACATAGAAAACTTATGCGTAAGATTAGTTTATGCGTAAGACAATGCTTAGGCGTAAGAAAATGCTTTGGCGTAAAGAGTTCTACGCGTAAGTTTTAGCTTATGCGTAAAATTAGGGTTTTGCCCAAAAAATCCTTTACACTAATCTCAGTGCAAAAGATATCCAAAGTCGAAGTGTTTTTAGGCTTATCCAAGCAAGAAAACACTGAGTAAACCAATTTCACTGAAGATCTAACCAAGGAAAGCTTACGCGTAACACTAGGGTTTTGTTATGCGTAAAAATTAACCAAAACGGATTTTTAGCCCAAAGTGTTTCTAAACCAGATTTTTGTGATGAAACAGCTTCAATATCACCAAAATAACACAAAAGTGTGAAACTTGATGATCCAAAACTTGTAGACACGTTACGCGTAGAGATAACCACACGTTTAAAACCAAGCTTAAAACCAATGAAATACACGTAAAGTTTGAAACTTTTTGCCAAAAACAGAAATTTTAACACCTAAAAACCTTGAAAGTACAAGAATCTTGGATTGTAAAATGTAAAAATTGAGTTTTTTTGCGTGAGAGAATTTATGAACCGTAAGTTACGCGTAATACCAAAACTTCAAAAACAAATTCTTTTCACCCAACTATTTGGCGATTGATACCACTGTTAGGTCACCATATTAGTAAAACAAGCATCAATATGTAAGAAAGAAAGGTAAGAAGATCGGTTGAACAAAGTAAAACAATACGCGTAAGATTGAAAGAAAGGTTATGCGTGAATATTGAGATAAAATGAACAACCAACCCTCAAGTGAGGGTTTACAAGGATTATTTATAGGGCAAGGAGCTAGGGCAACACTACTAGCATCCTTCCCTTCTTATGGGCTTGGGCCAAGGCTCATGGGCCTTCTACACAAGCCTTAGCTTAATAACAAACATAAAGGCCTAATTAAGCTAACTATTACATATTAATCACTAACACTTGTAATCTAGTTTAGGAGTGATTCCAACAGTTGATGATCAAGCTATTATAGATGCATTGTCTGAAGAGGAAACATTCACTAATCCATTCGCGACTCCTAAAACTGAGGTTGGTGAACCTTCTGAGACGCGAAATGTTGATCCTTCAAACATGCATACGTTTTACCCACCACATCCGCACATAAGAAGATGGGCTCAAGATCACCCATTAGAACAAATCATTGGAAATCCTTCTCAACCTGTTCAAACAAGGAATGCTACACCAGATTACTATTTCTACAATTCTTTCCTGAGTCAAATAAAACCTGCCAACGTCATAGCAGCACTTGCAGACCCCGACTGGATTGTCGCAATGCAAGAAGAAATAAACCAATTCAAACGCCTTGACGTATGGCGAAGGGTTCTCAAACCTCTTGGAAAACTCATAATTGCATTGAAATGGATTTTGAAGAACAAATTGGATGAAGATGGTGAAGTAATCCGCGACAAAGCTCGCCTTGTTGCAAAAGGTTACAGACAAGAAGAAGAAATCGACTTCAATTAATCATTTGCACCAGTTGCTAGGATCGAAGAAATACGCTTATTCTTGGCTTATGCAGCTCATAAATCTTTCACTGTATACTAACTGGACATGACAACGGCCTTTTTATATGAAGAGTTAGAGTAAGAGGTGTATGTAAGTCAACCAGGAGGCTTCGTTGATCCAGACCATCCAGAAGATGTCTATGTCCTTGACAAAGCAGTATATGGTCTTAAGCAAGCACCTCGTGCCTGGTAAAAAGTGTTGTCAGAATATCTGCTCAAACATAATTTCGTTAAAGTTTCAATTGATCCAACTTTGTTCATAAGAAGAAAAGGTAACGACATCATGTTAGTCCAAATTTATGTCGATGATATTATTTTTGGATCTACGAATCCTAAATATTGAAAAAACTTTGAAAATAGCATGCGACAGAAATTTGAGGTGAGCATGATGGGGGAGTTAAAATTCTTTTTGGGTCTACAAATCAATCAAACTCATCGTGGTATCTTTATTCATCAAAACAAATACACGATGGAAATTTTGAAAATTTTTGGAATGGATAAATCTGATCCTGTAAGTACACCTATGCAACATAAGCCTAAACTAGATAAGGAATTTTATGGGAAACCAGTTGATGCTACAAAATACCGTAGTATGATTGGTTCACTCATGTACCTTACAGCTAGTCAGCCTGATATTCATTTTGATGTATGTGTGCCCGTTATCAATCTAGGCCAACGGAAAAGCATCTTACTGCTGTAAAACGGATCTTTTGGTACCTAAAAGGAACACTCTACATAGGCCTTGTGTATCAGAAATACTCCGGTATCGAACTAATTTCCTATTCAGATGCAGACTATGTAGGTTGTAAAACTGATTGCAAAAGTACTTCGGGAGCTGCTCAATTCTTGGGAGAAAAACTAACCAGTTGGTCTTCAAAGAAGCAAAATCACACTGCCTTATCCACTACAGAAGCTGAATATATATATCCCTCTCTGGATGATGTGCTCAAGTACTGTGGATGAAAACTCAATCAACGGACTATGGTTTCTTTTTCGACAAAATCCCAATTTATAGTGATTCGTAAAGTGCCATTGCCATCTCTTGTATCACAGTAAAGCACTCGCATACAAAGCATATAGTAATTAGATACCATTTCATCAAAGAACATGTAGAAAGACGGAACGTGGAACTATACTTCGTGAAAACTGATTACCAAATTGCTGACTTCTTCACCAAAGCCTTGCAACCAGAAATATTTGAGTATCTACGACAACATCTAGGAATGGCAATCATGCGTAATGACAATGAAAACGATGCTGAAAAGATCAAAGAAGTCACAAGCATAACATTAAACACAAGTACATCTGGTAAACCAATTGGCTAACTTTTACTCATTAAGGTTGTTGGTTAACTTACAGATCAACACCCGTTTTTAAAGAAAGAGCCTGAACGTAAATTTCAGTGCGTCAATCTTTAAATATAAGAAGAGAAGTCTTCTTATTTATCGTGAGCAAAATTTATACAAGATTTTTCAAAAAGTTTATTTTAAAAACCTTTTCCAAATTTTTTTGCTCATGATAAAGTTTTGAGCATGTTTTTCTGATTATTAAAATAATCGTTTTTAGCTCAAAACCTAAGAAAATTTCAAAAACAATGCTACTCGCTTCAAGAATAGATCAAAACAGTTTAAAATATTAAGCTGTTTTTTAGGGGGAGAAAAACATAAGTTTGTTTTTGAAATCAAATAATAAGTAGTTAAAAGTTGTTGAAACAAAAATTTGTTGAAAAGAAAAAAGAAAAATGTTGTTAAAATGGTGAGAAAATACTATCACTTTGAGCGGGAGTGAAGATTTTTTATTTAAACATTTTGATATAACACAAAAGATCATTAAAACGACTTAAAATATTTTTAAAATTTTGTTAAAAATAAAAAGATAACAAAAAGGACTTTGTGTGAAAAAATGCATAAATCAAGGGGGAGTTTTTTTTGAAAAAAAAGTTGTCAAAAATATATTGTGAACCCTCCCCTAGTTTAAAACTTTGCGAACCGGTCAAAAGTCAAAAGACCAAATGAGTTAATAACTCATCCACCCTATGCGAGAGAAAAACACAGAAAATCTTTTCACCTTCACAAACTCTCTCTCTCTCTCTCTCTTGCACAAACACCTCTATCGCAAAACTCTCGCATAATCTTTGCTATTTGATTCTCTTTTTTCCCGTGCAAAAGTAAGCTTTCAAAAACCTTTAACACATAATTTTGAATCTTTGTTATGAATTTCATTCATTGTTATGCATTACATTGATAGAAAATTAATAGTTAGGGTTGCGTTTTGGTTAAGCACTAAAATATTCAAAGGGTTTGCGATGTAGAGTGTTTTGATCAAATTCTTGTGATTAGATCACTGAGATAAGATGTCTAGATCATATTTATGAAAGAAAACTGGGAATTAAACGGTTTAATATTAGGTAAAATGGTTCAACTTTAGGTCAATAGTGAACAGTTAGGGTTGTGACACCAATAATGGTGTTTTGCGAGACTTTAGGATAGAGCCAAAACTGATTTTATTAGTATTTTAAAATCTACGAGACTTATGTTGTGACAGCATCTTTGCACATGTGATAGCCCTTTCCAAAATAAGTTGCGATAGGCATTAGTATCACAACTTTAGCTTGCGATACCTAGCTTAACCTTGTTGCGATAGTTGACCATTTGTGACAGTTGACCATGTTTGCGATACCAAATCATTGTGATAGCAAATCTTGCGAAACTTTGTCACCCACTTATATTTAGTTACTCTACCAAAATTTCTAAAAATATTTACGTTCTTACAAGTATTTCACTTATAAAAACTCTTATAAATATTTTTCTTATTATGACAAAGTAATAAAATAATCAAAACTCTCTCAACAAGTCATAACTTGTTCAAAACTCAAGTGCATATCAAATTTATTTTTCAAAAACATGAAGTTTTAAAAAATGAGCACATTAAGAACAAAAAGTGTATTTCTCAAACTCAAAAATCGACTTTGAATGAGAAAGATCAAATATTTTTTCTAAAAGGAAGATTTTTTATTTTTAGATACAAAATTCATACGATTAGTTTAATATTGATTAGACCACGATTGTATCGCGATATTGCATTTAAGTAGTTCGAGATGCATATGTTTAATTAAAATTTAGACTTTTCTATAATTGCACCTTATTACATATACACTTTATGTTTGACATCTCGTATGTCAATTGTGAATGTATGATTTTTACGGATTCAAATTTAAATTGTTCCTCGGTTGCCAAATGGTTTTGAGACAACTCGACACTGTCTAAACTAAGAGTATCTCATCTTCAAGATAGTTATTAGGAATAGTTATCACCTCAAAGCTGATAATGGACTCCTTTAACTAGGCAACGTAATAGAGTATTCAAAGTTTTAACTTGTTTAGGGAAATCTCACTTATGCAACAAAAGCTCTTTTAAGACAACTTGTAGTTGACTTAACCTAAAATTTCTCATCTTCAAGATAGTTATTAGAAATGGTTATCACCTAAAAGCTGATAATGGACTCCTTTAACTAGGCAACGTAATAGAGAGTTTGAAGATTTCTCATCTTTCAATAAATCTCACGCTCGTGCAATTAAATTTTCTTTGCAAATGATTTTCTATCCAAAGTTATCTAGTATACAATAGGTTACTTAAGTTTGAAACAACTGATGATACTTTTTTCCAAAACATTCAAAGACAGTACAATGATCGTATATTTTAAAGAATGAGCAACTAAAACAACGATCATTATTTACTTCAGAATTCTTTGACAAAGTATCATAATAACAAACATTTGGTGAGGAAAAAAAAAAACAGACCGATAGAATTTGTAACAACCCACATTTTCAGGTTACTTGTCATACACTTTTACTATTCACTTTTACTATTCATCTCGTAAAATTTTTATTTTGTTTTACTATCATGAAAAGATAATTGAAACTCGACAAGTCGTCCTGACGACGTACGTTAAATCCATACAGAACCGATTTCACAAAACCGTGTCTGAGAATTACTTTAGGGTTTAAACGTCATTCAGGCATCCTGATATGTCTATAAAACACTATAAACATTAGAAATATGTATTTCTATCATTTTATGACAATTCCACAAGTTTTGGAATTTTACGTTTTCCAGTTCTGCGTTTTACGCGAAATACGCGTTTTTTACCCCGCGTTTCCAGCTTTAAACAGCGTTTAAGCAACCCGATGGAACTTACCACTCATTTTATATTTTATTATGGAGTATAATGATAAGTTTAATCATTTCTACAAGTTTCATATTTTTACGATACCCGGTTTTACGTTTCGTGACTTAACAACTTACAATTAGCGATTAACGGAACCAAAACTGACTCCATAAAAACAAGATAACATCAAAACTTAACCTAGTTATCCAAGATAAGACCTTGAACGAAATAAATGGCTAGTCACAAGCATTGTTGGCTTGTGATGAAGCCTTGATCACTTAGGATTAGAACATGTGTTGAAACTTACTTACTAAGCTTTGAAAAGTCTTGCAAAGTAAACTCCTCATTTCACTATAAAAGGCACTCATCCTCTCCCTTTGCTTCTTCATTCCAATGCCCCATATCACTCCCCAACTCACCTTCCATTGTTTTTTTTTTCAAAAGCTAATTTATTCCAAGTTATAGCTAAGAAGTTCAAGTAACAAGTTTGCTACATCAAATCCTTAGGAAGTTAAGTGATTTCTCTTAAGTTTTGATCCACTCAAGTCACTTAGAAACTTCATCATCAAGCCTTCAATAGTACAATAGGGTGTAAGGTTTTTCTAAAAGGGTGGACGAATTTTGGAAGCTAGGGTTCTAGTTATAGTCCTAAGTTCTTGGTTCTTTGAAATCCTTTCTTTAGAAAGCCTAAAGTTGTAAGAAAACTAACCACCACTCTTGCTCTATATCATTTATATGTTTCTTATTGTTATTCCATGCTATATGTACTCTTATGTTGGATCATGATGTAGGAGGATGATTAAAACAAGTCTAAAACTTATAAACCATACTTAGTTATGTATAAATCATTTTGTGTTGCAAACTAGTAAGCTAGCCATCTTATACTCATATTTTGTACCATAAAACCAATCACTTATAGATTTGATACTTTATATATTCTTAAATACAAGGTTAAAAGGAGAACATAGCAATTTGAATCACCTAAAACGAGTATACGAGTCAAAAGTTATGATAAAAAGAAGTTAGCGAAACTTAGAAACGCCAAAACTGCCTACTATCGAATCTGAGTAAAATTTTGAGGCACTTCTGGTTCGGATCATCAAAAAGTTAAAACATGAAAGTTGTCCGGAACGATGTTTACCGTCTATCGCAAGGAAACTTGGCCTAAAAAGACCAAACGATAGCATTTTCTGCCTCAAATTTGTAAAACATTTTTTATCATCAAAAGTTTGGTTTTTCACAAGTTAAGAATATAGAAACCATGTTATTATCATGACTAGTTACATATTAAATTAACAAACTTCATTCAACCTTCGGAATAGTGTTTTCGCTAGTAACGGAAAAATGACCATTTTACCCTTTTCTGCCAATTTTAACCAAACTTCATTTTTGACCATATTAATAAGTTATGATCACTAGTAATCGACGAGAACTTGTAAAAACTAGATATTAACTAAAAACATGATAAACTTTATGATATAACAATCTTCATTCAAAACTAAGCTTTCTTACACTTATTTTCAACCTTCGGGATTGTGTTTTCACATGTGAAAACCCTATTTTCACTTGTGAAACCATTATTATTTCCTAATCATAACCAAATAAACTTGTAACTTGTGTTTACAAAACATATGAATATTTTGACACTTATAATACATATGAACAAAACATATGTTTTATCTACTAAGTGCTACAATACTAGGGAGCTTCATGTGAGGGGTGTCATTTGAGTAAAACGTATCGACGAGTAGTTGGATTTACGATTTAAAGTGTCCTAGCTCCTCGAACGTTTACTACATGACCTCTGAATTATGATGGCCCGAACAGTAGTACGATATCTATGAACTAAATACGTTTTCACATACTAAACTGTTACTATAAGCAACAAACTATAAATGAATACATCGTGATCAACATAGCGACGTATATAGGCTTGTTTATGTTTTCCTAGACAATATTCCAAACCTAAGTCACAACATTCCATTTTAGGTTGCACGTAGAGGTTTCTCGGCTTATCCATCATATTCGTAAAAGCACTAAACATCATCAAACTCACGGTGAGTTCATAGCCCCACTTTCTATTGCTTAATTGTTTTACAAACCCTTGGGGGGATTCATGCTATTTTTAAAATGAACACATTTCTTTGAAACTGTATGCTATACCTGAATGAATTATTTGCACTAAGTACCACTATTGCCAAACTTAAGTCCCTATTATCATGAACCATTAATCACTTACGGGTGAACGCGAATAATGTGGATAGATCTATCGGGATTGACAAATCCCGTTTGTTTGACCAAGTCCAGTAAAGAAACGTACTCTATTTGAAGAACCATGGGTTTATTGGAAAATTACCTATTAGGGCCATTGTTTGACCAAGACCTGGAAAACTATTATATCAATTTCTATTGACAAGCTATTAACATTTTCGGTATCATGAGCTTAGTGCAATAATATTTGTTTTGTTTCCTAAACTATGAGTGTGACTTTATAGCTCACACTACGAATAATTGTGTTCAAATACTTAACTATAAACTTTATGAATTCACCAACCTTTATGTTGACTATTTTAAGCATGTATCTCAGGTCCATAATGAACGAGTTTGGCACGGAGGAGCATGGATACTCAATAAGGCTATAAATTTTATTATCATTCGAAAACTCATTTAATGTATTTTGTAAACTTGGAACCATTGGGGACCTCATCTTTGTAAACTCTGATATTTATATAAATTGAATAATAAATGTATTAAAACGACTCCATTAGAGTTCGTTTTCTATTGTTATAACTGTTGTGCCATGAAGTAACACCCAGTTTGAATTCCGTTGCGTATCACGAAATTGGGGGTGTTACAGAATTAAATTCCATGTTAAAAGAATAGAGGGTACGCACTTATGCTATAAAAGCAAGAAAGCATAAGAAAAGAACATAAAAAGAAATGTGCTCAAAAAAGAAATGCTAGAGCCTAAAAAAACAGACATAGTGAAATAAATAAATTTAAATTTATCCATATACTTAACATCTTTCATATCATTTCAGAATTAAATCACAACAATGGCTCAAGAACAAGCTCCAGCTGAATAACTACAGCTCACCTCTGAACAGATCCTTCCAGAAACTAAACATATCAGATTTGGTGACAAAAACTATCTCCTCGCACCATCAACCTTTAAATGTGGTCACCCAATCATTGTTGATATATTGAAAAAACACCCAATCTATCAAGCACTTCACAACACAACCACTGATATTCCATTCATTTACATTCAACAATTCTGGAACACTGTCCATGTCGTTAATGAGTCAAAACCTCATGTGCTAAAGGTGATAGTGGACAAATACACCACAACTCTCACTTATGAAAATCTACGCATTGTGCTGCAATTACCGGTTGCTGATGCAAACGGTCATCATGGCTTTGAAATATTTCCGGGATCTAACCAGCTTGTAGATTTCTTTCGTGGACTTGGATTTGACACTGATGTTATGAAAATCAAGAACAATTCTGACTTCAAACGCAAATATCTACCTGGTCACTGGGCTACATTATTCTTGATACTCGACTGTTGTCTAACGGGAAATGAAGCGGGAATAGATGCTGGTAGATTTACGGTGTATCAAATGTTCTATGGTGTTGTGAATCAATGCCATTACGACTATGTTGCACTCATTTGGGTCGAATTGGTTGAATTGATCAAACGCAAATCCAAGACAGTGACGAAGAAGAAGGGTCCATATATTCCTTTTGTTAGATTCATCAAACTCATGATTCAACACATGATGAAGACTAACAAACTAACAACAAGACCAATTAGACAAAGGGTGAATGACAATATGATGAAGAACTTGCAACCTGCCAAGGACGCAACTACCAAATCACCAATGCCAATACTACCGGAATTGCTTGATCTTGCTGATAAAAACTCAAAAGCATACAAGGAATATATAGCTAGAGGTAGCGCTTCTATGGAAAGCTTAAAACCGAGCGGACCTACCCCTGAAACGCATAGGAAATTTGGAACTAGCGCCAATATAGAACTAGAGAAGGAGAGTAAGAAGCCAACGAATGAACAAGGTGGTAAAAGGTTGAAAATAGTTCACAAACTTGCCGATGAATTGGATGCATGAGATATGAATATTGATGAAGATGAAGTACTGAAGAAAAAGGGTGAGAAGGAGGATTCAGAGGAGACTGTGTCTGATCATCAAAATGATGACGATCAGAATGTCGATGAAGGTATGCAGGAAGGAGGAACAACCCATATAAAGGAGAGTAGAAATGAGATAGGTTAGAATCATACACCAGTAGTATTATTAAATCCTCAAAGATAAAACAGCTCCTAAACCTAGGTACTCCTAAGAAAATGAATCATGCGTCATTTGTTGACACGGTGACAAGTTTACCTTTGGTTACTCTTAGTGAGTCTGAAGCGTTACCGATTACCCGAGATGTTCCACCACCAGCACCAACAACAACAACACCAATCACTACAACAACAACAACAATCCCACTAATGGCTCAAGAAAATAAACCAACACCACCATCATCAACAACAACATTTACTTCACTTCCAAATCAACCTCCACGATTTGTTACAAAAGGTTATATGAAGAAAATAGTTGAAGGGTTAACAAAAGATTTCAACCAACAACTTCAAGCAAAAGAAAGATGAATCAAAATATAACTTGAAGTAGTTGCTGAAGTTTCTAGAGATGAGGAACTTACATTCGATCAACTCAAAAAAATGATGTTGAACAGATTTCAAGAACAACCTCATCTACAAAAAGAAAAACCCAACCTCTATCATTCACTCATAGAATCACAAGACTCGGGATCAAGATCACAAGAAATAGCTTCACTTAGAGCAACAATGACAGAAATGAACAAACGATTGGTTGCTGAAGGCGGACTGCTAAATGGTCAAGTCTTCTCTTTAGAACAAACCTGTAAAGGTGGTTCTCAAAAACGTCATCAGGGATGACCCTGGCTCGGATAATCCTGATGGGGAGAGACGTTCCAAGAGATCGAGACACACCAAACACACTTCCTCATCCTCACAAAAAACATCATCTACCATTAGATCAAGTAGAAAACCTTCCAGGTCCAGATCTACTGAAGCACAAAAGGATCAAGAAGATGTTGAAATCACATAATCTAATGAAAGAGAAAGGGAAGAAGTGGGAGGTAGTGATTCTATGATTGGTGAGAATGATGCTGATATGAGAAAGTCACAAGTAGATGAACAAAGAAGGAAACCGACGGTTGAAAAGCCTGATGGTACATCAAAGGTTCAGTCTACTTTGGAGTTCTTGAGCTACGCAACGGATGAACTATATGCAAAGATATCGATGGATGCGCGAATCAAAAATGTTTATGATCATGAACTTGTTAAGAAGACCATCAGCTTTGAAGCTTCGTTACCAACAAATCATCTACTCAATTTTCCTGAACCCTCAAGATACGAAAATTATGATCTGCACTACCTGGTATTTGGACATGACAAGTATCGTCCATTAATTTCCATAAGTCTAATGTTTGAGGAACGAAATGAAAGATTCTTGGAGGAAGGCATTCATCGTGAGAAGTACGTCGTTTCTGAGATTAGACAAGATGAATTCAAGTTGGAAGCATATTTGGGAATAACCGGAATGAATGAGGCAGCACAAAGATTCTTCCTCAACAGACACATAGAAGCTGCTCCTCGTCACGAAGTTTATACAAACCACCAGATTGTCCACTATCTTTATGTTTCCTCATATAATTTCAGAACCGATGGATACATCAGCTTTACGGTACGAAGAGATGATAATCTTAATTACGTTTTCACTGAAGTTGACTATCACAACCTCCATCCTCAAGACTTGTACCATTCAACAATCACCTACTTTTACGACCAAGGAAATGAAGCAGATATAAAATACTCTTTGAAGATCTTTATGAGGTCACAAGTAGCTATTGCACATCTCGAAGACTTTCAAATGGGAATTAAAAGCCTTCAAAGGAAGGTTAATCTATCACCTCCCGTGATTACATTTATAACAACCCGTACTTTTCCAGGTCCTTACTCAAACTCAAAATTTATTCTATTTTGGAAGTTTACACTATACCATTACGTATAATTATTTAGTTGAATCGCGTAAACGAGAATCACCCTCTTGTGCACTATGACTTTGGACTAAGATTTAGTCCGCATATTTTTTTTACTACATTGCCACCTCTCCAAGTCATAATTTAATTGCTAGGACAATTGCATTTTTACTTATGTACGATCAATAAACGTTTTTCACAATTTAAATGAACATCCAATATACCCGACACACCCACCAATTATTTTTAATACATTCTTAAATTTCCAAAATTTCTACAAAAGTACAAAAAATTATTTTCTTACACCTTAATTCTTTTATTAAGCCCACTTAATTATACATAGTTAGCTTTAACCGCAAAAACTATTACCCAATTCCTAATTTTTACTACCCAATACACTACATAAAGTAACTTACACTTCTCCTTTTTTCTACCTATAGCCCCCCCCCCCCCCTAGTTAAAATAATTACTTATAAGATTAATTTATTTATTTAACCATGCATGCTTTAAACACTCTTTGACCTAGACTTTGTGAACTCATGAACAAGCACTTAAACCCTTGTGTAATAAATTTAGAATTGAGACAAGAAAATACTTGCCCCTTCCTCCTTTGCTTCTTAGCCGACCATCATACCAAGCATGCACACTTATATTTTTTTTACTTAGCTAAATAGTAGTTTAATTAAATAATCCAAACCCATGCCTTTGATTTGCTATAAAAGGAGGACACTAGTGAGTTCATTTTTCACTTAGAAACTCAAAACATAAAACACTCACTCTCTCACTAAAACTTTCGGCCACAAGGAAGAACACAAGAAGAAGGGTTGATTTGCTAGGTTCAAGTGTTTTTTTTAAGGTTCATTTGGGTTTATAATTAAGCTACTAAGGGTTTAGAAGTCTTGGATTTGGTAAACTATTGTTCTTTGTCTTCACATACACTCTCTAAGTTCAAGTAAGCTTCATAAACTATTTTTAATACTTTTACACATCTTGTTTATGCATTTTACAAAGTCACAATAGCTTAGTTTCATGATTTACATACACTTTGATATCACCATATACATGTTTGCGTAAATTCTATAACTACGATGAATTGAACTTTACATGTTACTAATCAAGTTGTTAAATCAATATCGACATTTTGAAAAACTGGTGGAAGGATTAGAAATAGTATTGGTGTTGTTGTTGAGTGGTTTTGGATAATTATAAAGCTGGGAAAACGCGTTTAACACTTAAAAGAAATATAAGTTGTCCTATTTGACCAAATACAGAAAATCAGTGACTTTTGAGTAATATTTGACTAAATAAATAGGAAACAGACTTAATAACGAAAACGTGGTCGCTTGAACGGGTTAAAACGGACTCATAACAAAGAAGTTACGTAAATTTTAAGTTAAGGTGATGAAACTAATTTTCTGAAAATATAGTTGTTGTTAGAGTTTTTCATGTGATAAAACTGGATATTAAAAGTTGGTTAGACTAGTCAAGGCACTAAAAACTTGTTAGTATGCTTGAATACGAACCCGGGGATATATGGAACTTAAGAAACGGACCTAAAACGAGAAAGTTATGGCCTAATGAAGTTTTTGACGAAAGGTAATTATTTAACAGATTTTACACTAATAGAAAAGCTGTTAGAAATTTTAAAAGTGAATTTTGGACACTTTAAGTACGGTTTTAGCCAAAATAACTTAAACAAAAATAATGGAAGATTATGTATACTTATTAGACGCATTAGAAGCTTTTCAAAATATGACTTGCTGAGTCAAGTATAGTATAATAACGGAAACAACTAGATAAGTTTTATAAAAAGTGTATTGAACTTATAAATGAGCACATTAACGTAACTACATTTTTTCACAACTAAACTTTCATGCAAACATGTAAGGGTGATAACATTTTATAAAATTGCATACACAACTTTTTTGTCAAACCTAAGACATATCATTACTTTAGGTTGCGGTTAAAGTTGCGCGCCTCGATTTTCAGGCACACATTTGATTGCATCGTATTACTCTGCTTGAGGTGAGTTCTTGTAGCCCCACTTTTAACATGTTTTTGCTTGGGGAAAATGGTACTCAAATGATATTTTAAACTGTTTTCATGCTGTGATTTACGATTTTACTTTGATTTTGGACACATATGTGATATGATGCGATTATATGTTGTAAAAAAATGTTTTGCTTGTGAGTACATGACTGCGTAACTATTAACTCTCTGCGTAGGGCCCACTTGATCATAGATCTACCGGGGTCCCCACATGGTATTGGATATATGGACACTATAGGCTCAGTTGACATGATACTGTTTTGTTTTGTGACTAAGTGCATGTATATTGTCATCATTCTCACTATTTTCCTACATTATATTATTCACAGCTTTGTGGTTTAACTCTTAAACCTATGAGCTCACCAACTTTATGTTGACGTTTTCGAGTAACCATTTCAGGTGTTAAGATTGAAGTTCCACTAAGAGGTTGTATTCGTGGAGTTGTATTAGGTTATTTTTTTATGATGTAGTTTGGCTTTGAAGACTTATGTTTGGATTATTAGACTTAGTACTTATCCTTGTTGTGGGAGTTTCATGACTATTATCTTTCATGTATTACATTCAGTACTTCTCTATTAGACACCTTGTGTTCTAGACTATGAGGCCATATCTCGTAAATGCTATTCCGCTGCGCCATTTTTGGGGTGTGACAGATTGGTATTCAGAGCCCAAGTTATAGAGAATTAGGTGGTTTAACCTAGATTATAACCTAGGAACCTATATAGTTGCATAATAGGACTTATGTGTGCGGTTATATGTTTATTTTCCTTGTATGTAGTAGTGCCTAGTATTAGACCTTAGGAAACCCCCCTGAATTGAGTCAATTTATTTTCAAAGCCCTTAAGTTTCTTAATCAACATGCAGTTTAATTTCAAGACTGTTCTTGTTTGATTGGGTTGCAAAATTTATATGGCTGCAAGTTGTTAAATAACTTAAAGGATTGGAGGAATTGACTTAAGGATGGAGTAGGTTAGAATAGCGTGAAGTGATGATGATAAGAAAATACAGCATGATGCTATCCTAAAAACGCCTGGCCAGCGTTTTTATGATAACATGATGCGGCATGGACTTATCAAATTCATAAATGGCCAGATAGAAAGTTGAGTATAGTAACACGTCACTTATATCGACCTACCCTACCATCTCCTATCTAACGTTTATCAATGTCCTTCCTTATAGAAACATGCCTCCAAGAAGATCGGCACGAGTTAACCGAGGTGTTCCAGCCCAGAGGGGTGGAAGGACTAGTGGACGGGGAGGTAGAGGAGGAGGTCGCGGAACTGGAAACGACGACAACAACGACGCAAATCCCGACCTTTCCACCATCATCGCTCAACAGCTACAGAACTTGCTTCCCACTCTCATTACTCGAGTAGGTGATCACATCAGAAACCCCGGGTGTAACACCCCCAAAAAAAATGGTTTGTAGCGGAAACAAAATGTTACTGGGGTGCTACTCGATTGGTACCACAACAAAAAGTATAGAACAACAGTTTGACTTAAGAAATCTTATTAATAAAGATTTGTGGTTACATCTTTCAAAATATATGCCCATAATGATAAAGCGGTCCCAAATATAAGTGTCGAAGTCATCTATGACCATGTCATGCCAATGCCCAAGCGCCTCCAAAGTTTATCTATCGCCTTAATACCTGAAAATACATGCTAAAAGTCAACACAAAGGTTGGTGAGTTCACAGGTTTTAATACACCAAGTAGTTTCCAAAACAGGAAAATCAATTGGTTGTCAAAGTTTCAGAAGGGTCCATTATGTATGCAGCGTGTTCATGCCTTGAATGGTCCACTACTTAAGCCGATTTAGCTGAAAACTTGCCTCTACGCGTAACATGCTCTGACCTAGCATGGAAAGGTGATACTATGCACTCCGGTTAGTGGGAGTGAGGGGATGGATCTACCCCTAATAGCGATATCCATAAATATCAACGGCTCGTCCCGTATAGTGGGAATAAGTTAATAAGTAGTGTTGTTCCAGGGGACTTTCACGATTGTTCTCAAGCGCCAAACATAAGCATACATATCAGTTTGCACAAAATAGAAGAGCATAGCTCAGTAAATTCGTAATTTCATAAATGCACAACCAATTTAGTTTTAAGTAATCATAGCATGCTTTCCACCCCAAAACGAGTAAAACAGTAAAATTGGACTGTGAAACCTTAGAGTGTAGTGACGTAACACAACGGTGTCAAGGAGTATGACATAACAGTATAAAGAAGTATAGTGCAACGATACAGAATCGGCGTAACCTAATGAATTTGTAACGCGAAAAGTAACCAATGCGTATGAGTTTCAAAAGATAATACGTTTTAGTTTTCGTGGAAGTTTCGTATCAATGTTTGTAAAAAGTTTAGTATGATAGTTCGTGTGGTGGTATAAGGTCATAGACTCAAGACAAAGGCACACCAAAGTATTAGATATATATATAACACATATATATATCACAAATTAAAAGAATAGACAAGACGTAATGTCTAGAAAATAAGTCACATAAGTATTGACGAGTACTCAAGTCGAGAAAATAATGTCTAGCAAGAAGTTAAGAAGGTAAGTCAGTTTTCTAATACACTTTCAACAATAATTTCTAAATGAAAAATAATTCGATTATCTAAGTTTAACTAATAAACTAGTTCTAAAAGTTTTAAATTACATTTATTGGTTATCGGGGTTTTTGGCCCGATAATAGTCCAATACTTGTTTGTCCAACATCGTAAGTTCATTACGAGTCCCATGTATCAATTCCGTCTTAAGTCCGATAAGTTCAAATGTAAATCCAAATACAAGTCCAATATATAGTCCAATATTCGTCTAATTTGTCCAAATGATGTCCAAATAATATTAATCCGGTATAAGTCCGATATCTTAAGTTTGTCACAAGTATCATTTGTCCAAATCAGATAACTGTTATGTAATTAGTACGATAACAATTATAAGTTAGTTCAATAAGTGTTATATACTTATTCCATTACAATAATAAGTCTAGTTCGTTAAGTGTTATAGGTTCGGCCCATATAGTTATAATAAATCCACAAATCAATTTAAGCCCAAGTTATAAGACTTAAAATTATAGTCACATGAATAGGTTGATAAGTAGTTTATCAAAATAAGCATATACGAGCTTATTAAAAATACCAAATAAGCTATGAATCAAATAGGCCAAAAATGATAATCTTAGACATAAACACACCCTCGGATGTTGTTTTTCTAAGTTAAACCGAACCAACAAGCTCAGGCACACTCTAGACATAGTAACGGTACACAAACGCATCACACCTCTTGGTGTTGCTGTCACGAACTGAGAACCAAACCAAACTAAACAGCCCTTTGACTGTTGCAATACCTATAACAATAAGCCAAACACCAGATATGGTGTGGCTGTGAACGAGCAACTAAACGCACCCGAGTAGGGCTGTGGTTTGAGCCGCGACAACAGAAAATAATAATCACAACGACAACCCCTATGTGGGTGTTCTTTTCCAGTTGACAACAAACAAACACACCCTTCGGGGCTGTGGTTTTTAGTCAAAACAAAACAAGACCAAAATAAGCTATATGAATTTAATGAAAACCAAATAAGTCACAAGTCTTAGACCAAATTGAAATTAAGCCATGAGGACTAATAAGCCATAAACATAAACCCGAACGAAACGAACACTCCTGCTGTCCCGTTCGATGCCAACACTAAACAACAAAACCACGTACACCCTCTTGGGCTGCTTGGTGGACACTGAGTCACAAGCCAAAACGCACCCTTGTCGAGTCGTTTCTGTGAACCAAACGAACACTCCTTGTGTCGTCTCTTTTGGTCCGACAACAAATCAAACCAAACGCACCCTTATGGGTTGTGGTATGGTGGCTGTACCGACCCGAGACACAAACCGGACGCACCCCTTGGGTGGTTTTCTGTTTTGAACCGAAAATAAACAAACACCCTCTCGGGTGTGGTTGGTTATACCGAACAAAAACAACCACCCTTGTGGTGTTTTTCTTGTGAAACGAACACAACATGCACCACCCTTGTGGTTGTTTTCCGTGTGAATCTGAAAACAAAAGCAAATCCTCATGGGTTATCGTGTTTACCGCGACACACGGACACAAAACAAACACGTTCTTTACGTTTTTGTCCGTTTTACACGTTTTCGTCCGGTTTTTTATGTTTTTATCCATTTTTACACGTTTTCGTCTGGTTTTTTTACGTTTTTGCCCGTTTTCACACGTTTTTCACGTTTTCGTCCCTTTTTACGTTTTTACACGTTTTTCACGTTTTCGTCCCTTTTTACGTTTTTACACGTTTTCGTCAGCTTTTTTTTACGTTTTTATCCGTCTTTGATATTCATATCCAAAAAACCTTCGCTACGGCACAAGGTAGAGTATTTGCAATAGAGCGAAAGTCCTTATAGCATCCAAGAATGGCCAAAGGGATATCATTAGAAGCATCATGATGTAAATCAATCACCAAATTATCATCCCCACGATCATCATTAACAGTCTTAGACCCCCCTCTTACATTCATCAAAGGATGTCTTAGCCATATATGCATAAGAATTGGCGTTATTAGAAAAGGTATAGTTGCGATCACTGGTAGCAGCCTTAGTAGTGTCAACCTTCATGTCTGCATGAGAAGGTTTCACAACCACATTCCTATCAAATCAAGCCACATTAGCATGCAACCACAGCGAGTCAATTAGGGTTTTGGAATTAGACACCTTGATATAACGACAAAAAGCAACCATCTGCTCTAATTTATTCTTTTGATTGGCAATGTAGACATTCACAAGGGTTCCCATGTTACCACATATATTCCAAAGCTCATGTACCGTAAGATGAGAAGGAAAATTAGAAACATACACATATATGGAGATCTTCGCCAAATCATCCACATTGGATTTCTGTGTTTGAGAAGGTTTCAATCTTTCAAACACCGATCTTTGATTCTTACGATTTACCACCTGCCAATCAGTATCTCCCATTGAAACAAATGAAGCACACCCGGTTAAGATCAAGGATAAGAGATCCAGGTTTGGGAAAAAGAAAATTGAAAATTAGGGCTTGAAAAAGCAATTTGAAAATTAGGGTTTTTTTAATAAAAAAAATATATGGTTTGAAAAGCGTCTAAAGAGCGTTTGAGAAGACAACAAAAAGCGATGGAAAAAAACCTAAAACAAACAAACCGATTCCTATGATTCCATAGCAATCATCTTGTAAGGAACTTCGTTATGAGATCAATCACAAAAGTGATGCTACTCGAATAACAGGGCCTCAGCAAGATTATGACTAATGAAAGGTAGTACTCGAGAAGGTTTTAGGGATAGAGATAGTCACCGGAATTCGCCAGAATTCACCATCTGATTTGTTAATAAAAATTCATTTAATAGATTAGTTAAGAAATTATGTAACAAGCATTTTAGGTTTTCCATCAACGAATGCTAGTTTTCAACTTTTTTTTATTGTTATAAAGTGCTTATGATGTTTATTAAATATTTAAGAAAAACTAATATACGAAAAGGTGTTAACTAATTAACCTTAACTATATCGAATGATTTTTTACACATAGTATCACATAATTTTATCTTTAAACATAATAGAATCTGCTTCCTCTCCTTGTTATTTTCATCGAATTATAATACAAACCCAAAATACTACCATGCATGCAGCTAAAACCAACTCTTTTGACGTTAAATCCTATTAAATACATGTTCGATTTTGTAACATTTTCATAAAACACAAATGTTATTTCTGAGTCATCCTTCAAGATTTTGTATTTTTAAAAACTAGGGATTGTCGATTTTTATCCAGCCGTCTTGGTTTGATTCTTTCGCTGCTCCTCGATAATGCATCAACAATAAACCGTTATTCTTGTATCTATGCACTCGTGTCATGATCGAAAGAAATCTACCTATATATAAACCATTTAATATAGGATGTAACAAAGTGAAAACTTTGGTATTATAAAACAAGATTTTGTCAACTCGGGAATTATAATTGTGCATTTGTGAATAATACTGGGTGATTTTGTTTTATGCTGCCTGCGGACTTGAAATAATCGTTCATTATTTATGTCTTTTTGTCACATTTAGTTTGTGTTTAATTCCAAAATGAACTATGTGCCAAAAATCTCAATCCTATATTTAAAAGTTTGATTTTGCATTTCTTTCTTCTCTCTGATATATCAAAACTTAGATCAAACCTCAATCGAGGTTCTCTTATGGTTGTATGGATTTGATCACTGAAAAATCTGAAGCAAGTCTAAGAAGGCGTAACTCATTTAGCACGGTAAGTGATGCTTCAAGTACGATTGTTAAAAGACGGCGAAGGTGTCCATCTATGCTAGCGTTGAATGAGCAGAAGATAAGTAGTGATGAAAACCTTCAGACATCAATGCCGCCACTTGTTGATCAAGCAAGTAATATTGTGACGACCACAAATCCCACCACTCCTACCACTCCGACAACAGTGAAAAGAAGCTCAAAGTTTCGAGGAGTCAGTAGGTGCGAAAAAGTTATTAATGTATTAAGAAATATGCAGCCACAAGAGGACAGTTTCGAATTCTGATGCAATATTTAGAGTTCAGAAAAGCTTTTCCTAATGCTTAGATTTCGGGTTTGTATTGAATTTCAGGCATCGGTGGACAGGAAGATACGAGGCTCACTTATGGGACAAAGGGTCGTGGAACGCAACACAAAAGAAGAAAGGAAAGCAAGGTTAGATATGTTCTTGAGCACTCGAGTCATGTATCTTACTAGTATTCCCTTGGTATATGATTACTAACCCGGTTTCTAAATTCCATGTATGATGCACCATGGGGCAACTCTTGGACCAAGCAGTTTATCTTGGTAAGATATAAATCAACATGAAATTTAACTTTTTGGTTTTATGTATGTCACATATGTTGTCATCATACATTTAGCTTCTGGAAAATAAGACACGGCCATGTCGGATTTGCTTAATCTTTTAGGGGCATACGATGAGGAAGAGGCAGCAGCAAGAGCATATGATTTGGCTGCGATAAAGTATTGGGGGACATCAACTTTCACAAATTTCCCGGTACTCTAAACATAATTATCATTGGGATTCTACAATAATTGGCATAAAGTATGAATTTCAAGTTCACTTATCTGCTGCAGGTGACTGATTATGTGAAAGAATTGGAAATAATGGAAAATACGACCAAGGAGGAGTACTTGGCTACCTTAAGAAGGTAAGGTCTTGAAAAATCATACATACATATGTGTCTAATGTGTGTGTGTTGAGAGTGCAAATTGACTAAACCTACCCTTCGGTCATAGGAGAAGCAGCGGTTTCTCAAGAGGTGTATCGAAATATCGAGGGGTTGCAAGGTCACTCCAAATCTTTCCTATATACATTTTCCTTTTCAATTTGTTGTGTTTTCAATATTATCGAGTTATTATTCAACTAATTACTAATTTAACCTCAGGCATCATCACAATGGTAGATGGGAAGCAAGGATAGGAAGGGTGTTTGGCAACAAGTATCTCTACCTTGGCACATATAGTGAGTCCCCGTTTACCTTTTACATTATCGGAACATGACATAATGGTTCGATAACTTTACCATTTTTAGGTACTCAGGAGGAAGCTGCTCATGCTTATGATATTGCAGCAATAGAATACAGAGGAATAAATGCAGTAACAAATTTCGACTTGAGCACATACATAAGATGGCTAAGAACGGGTCCTAGCTCTGTTGCGGGAGGCGGCCCCACTCAATCTCAAGACCAACCACTGGCACAAACCACTACCACCAACCTTAATCCAATCATTGAGGAGCCTCAATTTACTTTCGGTTCAAGTTCATTACCATCAGGACTTAATTCCCGAAACCAAGAACTTATTGACACAAAGATGCTAATGACCGATTCTGATAGCAATCACGACTCATCACCTTCGCCTTCTGCATTAAGTCTCCTCCTTAGATCATCCATGTTTAAGGAACTTGTTGAAAAGAATATAATTGCTGGAAATGAAGAACATGATACTAAAGAGATAATGAAAACCGAAGGGAATGAATTTAGAGGGATGTATTTTAATGGAATGTGTCCTTCGAAAGTTGTTATGGATGTAGATGAGGAAGAAGACGCGAAAGATGAAATACCATTGTTTAGGAATCCAACCCAGTCATTATGGAACGGTTCTTTGAACATGAATAAACCGTCTAGACACTAACAGTCGTGAAGAAAATGGGTTTGCTTCCTTTTTAACAAATGTAGAAACATAGGGTGTTACGTCTGGTGTGAAATAATGGTTTTTGAATGTACACATTATGAATAAATAAAACTTCCAAGGAACCAAACTTGGTTCAATGATAAACGATCCAAAAACTACTAATGTAAACATGTACAAATAATCATAATCTTTACGATTTGCTATAAGGCAATGCATATTCTATCATTAAGGGTCTCACGATTTGTTCCAGTTCTGTTATCTTTTAGCGTAGATAACCATATTATATTGTCCACACCTTTCAAACATTGAACCTGGCCGCAGTCATCCTGTTTCACACCAAAATCATAACAAAATAAATTTGTCGAGGCATATAAGAGATGCACTATTATTACAACAATAATACAAGTCCTTGAATATGACGATGTAGATGGCTGTATGCATTAAAAATAGACTTTGCAAACTTTTAACCCATTCTCAGTTTAGGTAACTATTTTTATTTGACCCATTTGACTTGTTTGAGATGAAAAAATGACTCAAATCAACCCAGTCATAAATAGAAGGAAGAATTTGCCACATATAGTAAAATGGAAATGAATACGTTAAGAGGTACATGAATATGGTAATTGTTGTTAGTTAATACCTGTTTAGCATTCTCGTGTTCATATCTGACTTAAACATGCGATCTTCTATGACACCATTTGTTAACAACTCATTAGCATAATTTGGATCTAATAAGCTAGAAATTTGTCTGTTACCCTGTAGAATATAAGATGATATCAGTATAAAATCACGTAGAAACGAAGTTTTTATATATTTTTTGTCAGAACATAAGGTTAAATTGTTTCTATATCAAATTAGAGCATATAACTAGTTTTAGACATATTTAAAAATACTAAGGAAAATTAGCGAAGTTCAATTAACGAAGCTGTTTTTAGGCTACCCTCAATAATGCCTCAACCTACTGGGTTGGAGGAGGTTGCAGCGGGTTGGCATTGTTGTGGAGATGAGGGTTGGAGGAGGTTGAAGGGGATGTGGGTTGAGGTCTCAACCGATTGGAGATGAGGGTTGAGTGTTTGTTTTGTGTGTGTGTTGTGTGTATTTAATGATTTAAAAGTTATTTTTGTGGGGTATGTTTTTTGTAGTGTAGGTGACTTATTGTGCTTAAAAGGTTGTGTCTTGTGTGTAGGTTGCATGAGAAAGAAAACTGATGTGGCAGAAAAAATAAGGGTTGCTATGGGTTGTTATTGGGGGTAGCCTAACATCATACACAAACAAAAAAGTGCGAATTGAGGTACAACCTGTGCCCTGCCAGAGATCATATTTCCATTATCCTTGTTGCACAGGTACCACACACCAGCATTAGTTAAATTCTGTTTGCAAAAGAACAGATTAACTTTACCTCATATATAAATTATAAAAAAAATGGTCATGAATGTTGTTTTCTTTGGGACTTTAAAAAATACAGTAGTTGGCTTACCATTCTTTCATCTATAGTCATTACCCTTCCATCCTGCAGCCCAAAGTATAAGAAAAATTAACAAATTACATAACAACGTGATATCTCAGAAACAATAAGTAAACAACAAAAGAAAACACACCATCTGAGATAGTCTGTTACATAGTAATTCCACTTCATTGCTAGCAGAGCTAAGCTTATCACGAACTTCACTCAACTGTTTGACAAGTTCAAAAAATAAATTATACTTTCTTTAAAGTTTAAACCTCTATTTGTGGCTAACAAATGTACCTGCTCTAGATTTAACTTCGATATCTCAACTTGTTTATCCATTCTCCCATCCAACATCTCAATCCTCTGAATTAAATGCCTCTTTGCTGCCTGATCAACGAAAGCAACGATGAAAAATATTAAAACAATAATAATAAGCATAGATATAACCGATCTGATATATATAAATAAAGGTACTCTTAGATTTAAGTAGGAACTTACAGTGATAGCATCTGTAACTTGTTCAAGACTATCTGTCAAATTTGAAACCGCGTTTGCCATATTATGCCTTGTCACATACATGAGGTCTGAGAACGTAAGACGCTAAAACACAATTTGAAAAAAGTATCAAATTTGAAAGCTTGTACAATGTGCGCGATTAAAGTCAACAAAAGCTCAAATCAATCATACCTTCCACCACATGTATCCATAACCCGCTGCACCCAACGCAATCACTGGTCCCACCAGACATGTTATACTGACTGCATAAAAGAATAATATTAGACATGAGTAGTATATACAATTTAAGAACTTTATGGCATAAAATGACTAGAAAGTATGTATAAATAATAGGGTTTTTCTAACATGTGCCCCGGGGCACATGTTAAGCACACCAAAAGGACGGCGGGACCTACGAAAAAGAACGTCCGGACCCACATATTTTATTTGAAAAGTGTATTTTTTGTGGGTCGGGAAGTCCTTTTTTGTGGGTCCCACCGTCCTTTTGGTGTGCTTAACATGTGCCCCCGGGGCACATGTTAGAAAAACCCTAAATAATATACCGTTAGAACTTTCATTTACAACAGTGACCGGGCGTGGTGATGCTAATTGACGAACTTCCGTTGCTAACCGGCGTACCTGTTTTCTTTATCTATGTTAGCATTTAATTTGAAAACAAACATATGTTAATAAAAGAGCATGTACATTAACTACAGAATGAAGTATATTTACTTGGTTAGTAATTGCATCGGCATAGTCATCATCAGCTCCATTGCGTTGCTTTCCTATGTATTCTTTCACTAATGACTGCCAATATTTTAAGTCCATCAATATCAAAACAGAAATAAAAAAAATTAACACTGCAACTAAAATTCAGTCACTTGACATCATAGAAGATAATAATTGATAACATATACCTGAAGTTCACCCAAAAACTCAACTAGCTTGCCATTTTTAAGCAGAATCGCACCGGTGAACCCTGCAAACAAAACACATTCATACAATTATATTCTCATCAGTTCACCTTACAACCATTCCAAAATTGATAACAAGTAAGTTTATGGAAATAATAAATCATTTCATAAAGACCATGCTGGTTAGGTTCATATACGAAAAACGCATTTTCGTTTCAGTCTTCAGAGTCACGTTTAGGGTAAGGTGGCATCCATACGCACTTGGTAAAGTTCATAGCATTGGAAATGCTCTAAGAGCCGTGAAAACAAGTATAAGCCGGCAGATGGCATGATCCACAGTAACATAAAAAACAAGTGTTCGTGCTTTATTAACCAAATATTGTTGTTCTCACCAGAATATGCAAAAGACATATATACAACTCACTGCTAATGATCATAGTAAGTAGTAACTTAGTCATAACAATGACATCAAAAATGGTAAATCCACTTATATAACCACACATATAATAGAACATCAACCGATTAAAGGTGCACGATACAATCGAATTCATCATTGAAAAATATAATAATTGTTGGAATAAGAAAAAACCTGCTCCCATTAAAAGGAATATCTTTGAGAAACCTAGTCCTGTTTGCATAGCCATATTTTTGTGTCTTCCAGAAACTGTAATCAAACCCTACGTTGTGGACTTGTGGTGGCTATGTAGATTTATTAGGCTATGTGTACGTTACATATTTGTTTCTATTATGGAAAAAATATTGCCTATTGAAAAAAATATCATTTCATTTAAGATTTTCTAAATTTATTACTCGTTTTAAACTTGTAAAAAATAACATTATTATGTTTACCATGAATACACTAATCTTATGCACTTTCCATAATGTGGTAAATCTCTTTCTTTGACAAGTCATTTTGTCAATTTCAGTAGTTTGATAGGTGTTATTTAGCACTTGGAAATTGTTAACACATTCTGAAATGAGTCATTCATGTTTCGTTGCATCAGTATCGCTTCACGATCGAACAATGGTCGCAGACCAACAACAAATTAAACAAAGCAAGTGAAAAACTTTTATTTCAGCAAAACATCAGCGTTGTAATAGTTTGAAAGGGCCATCTAAACCTTGCATATAGGAAAATACATATGCTTACATGATATAAGGTAGAATCAGTCGTCTAAGAGACCTAACAAAAACACGTCCATTGACGCACTTATGGCGATTTACTATCCGTAAACACAAATTAACTAAAATCTGTGAAACCAAACATTAAGCATGACTCAAGTATTGCATAATATCATCACGAATAACTCCATTAATCCCATATCCCAACTTATAACTGTCGGAGTTTGATACCAATTGTCTATATTGTATATTACTTGCCAAAGGATTCCGACGCCTCAACAACTTTGCAACCGTTGGGTATGTTGTATGCCAAAGGTTCCTAGAGGAGGTAACCAAACGCCTACCAGTTTCTCGATATCGAAACCCCCCCAAAGTTTTCTGGCGATATGCCTCAAGCAACTGTCTGGTTGGCAATCTTGTTGTGCTACTAGCAGATTGGATACGAGCAGGACCCACTGCTCGTATCTGAGCCGCTGGTTTCATCTTGTCAAGCCACCTGAGAACCCAGTTTCCCAAATTTCGACCAACTTCTAGGTCTCTTTTTTGTACCTCACGGTGAATCTTCAGTGTTGCATCAAAAACAGTTCTTGTTCTCCTGTAAGCAAAAAAAAAAAAGGCGATTACTGAAGCTGTTTTGAATATTTATTTAGCATGTTAAAGCTATTTATACTCCCATGAGTATTAGGATCAGTATTTACAGACAGTAAGAGTTGAAGGACCCAAATACCGTATGTGGTTCAACAATCAGCCCACATTCACAATCTAAGATTTTTATCTCGACTGTCAATCATTATATTAGCTTAAAATTAAAGAATCTTCACTATATATCTCCATAGGCTAGCCTACTTAGCTATAGATCTCATGTATCTTGAATAAATTAGGATAAACCTGAAAGACCGGCTATATACCAACTCATTATACACATAAGGATGTCAAATGACTTGAACAATTGCTATTGCAATACTCACACACATAATCATTCGCATTAACAGTTATGATTGGAAAAGAACTAATCAAATGTTTATAGAAGCAGTCATAAACTACAAGTTATAAGATTGTCATAGTGAAAAGCTAAACTGTCATACAAAATAGGCAAGTTTTCTTATAAAAAATTTCATGTAAATAAGTTTTCCCTCGCAAAATTTGCTACATAAAATCAATAATAGTATTGTTACTATTAGCCTATTCTCAAGTAACAGATGATGATACTTGATAGATAGACCATACTGAACATAATCTTACAATAATCTGCTTATAATGATCTAAAAGTAATCAGATAGTATATACCAGCAGGGTGCTACTATGAGAGATTGTTATTTGTTACTAAATTTGTACCCGAAAAAATAAGCATGATCAGGTCATCAGGTGACATGGGTGTGGATGGATATGCTCTGTGAAAAAAGTCTGGATGGATATTTTAGTAATAAATTTTCTCGATAAGCAAGGCATCATGAAGGTTTGCAGATAGATATATTTCAAAAGAAGAGGAGTCTCATCAATGATGCTTTTAAGGTAGTCTCCGACACACAACACATGAAGCCGTGGATATATCACAAGGGGCCGACAATGTAAAAGATTCTTGTTGCAGGTTTGTGTTATTAGTTATAAGGAGGTGTATGGATTATGTGTAACATGTGCTAAAACTACTACACACTTACGTGTATTGTACTCATATAAGCATCTGAGCATATTCCCTTGTGATTTCTTAAGAAAGCTGCTAAGCGATTGCTTCTTCTGTTATGTATTAACTACTCGTCACTACAGTGTGCTAATTTCCGATGCTTCACTTACTGTCTGGCAATATTCTACGTATTAATGAAAATAAGCCAATAACTAATCTTAAAAGTCGGTTGAGTATAAAGACCAATAAATGAAGTAATGGCTATTTTACAATCAGCCATTTCTCCATAATGAAAAAAGTTCAAGTAGGTGCAAGTATCATGGAAATGATGATGGTCAGTGTGTCTTTAAAATCAAACAGAAGATACTATGAGGATTGATTCAGCAATCAAAAGCTCGTGAACGTTGCTGCAAAAATCTAGGAAAAAGACTGTTTTTCGTTGGAATTTGGGTCTAATGATGCAGCAGCTATCAAGCAGAGATAACAATACTCAAATAGCAGCTATTATGAAAGATAAACAACGTAAGCAATTGAGCAGCTAATGAGCTCTACATGTGGCTGTTACCTAACTACCGAAACAGATATTGATTATGATGCCCTAAGCTAGTCTGCAACTTAATGCCAATGTGCGTAAAGCTATTCGATTATACAGAGCAGATTTGATAGCTTAATATAATCGTCCTGATGTACGTTTGGGTGACTGTATTTTGTCTTCCAAGTTTCGCCGTTTAAGCTCAAAGTTGATCAGCTAATAAGCCGAAAAAAATGAACTTTGTTGATTTCCAAATTCAAGTAACCCAAAAAATAAGCTAACTTAAACAAGTTAAAGAGTTAACAAAAACTATCCAGCTCAGTTAGTAATTCATGACTTATATTCAAAAAATGAATCAAACAACCCACATATCAACACATAAATGATAAATGCACTCATTTAAGGGAAAAATTAGTACAGTAGTAAAACTTTATTTATTAAATAAAATAGTTACAAATCTTTAAAAAAAAACTATGTGATCAAATAGATGAGATAAATAAATACCCGTGAAGAAATTGACGGATCCTGGGGTATTTGGGGCTAACAAGACGACGTTGAATCCTTAAAGCATGTTTGTATGTCCTCTTTAATCCTAGGAAATAAGCTGTTCCTAATGCTATTTCCCATAACACCATTCTTCTTCTTGTTTATTTATTATTATTCAAAGATCTATCAAACTTTGGGTTAATATAACGGTTGTTTCTTGCTTCATCGTGTTCGTGTCTATCACGATACCTTTTTTATTCTTTTTCGTTTTCCCCAAGGCACTAATTAGATAAGAGTGCTTTTTAACTAGCGTTTTGTTGGTTTTTGACTTTTGTGGGTTGGGCTTGGTTGACCCGGTTGGTAAGACAACAGTTTCATGGGCTTAGCAAAACAAAGCCGATAAGAGTACTAGAAGTAGGGGTGTTCACGGATTGGGTAATATCCACAGTAACCAAAACCGAAACTAAACTGAACCGAAAATAACTGAACCGAATTTGTGACCGAACCGAATTGGTCAAAACCGAACCGAACCGAACTAAATATTTGGTTATCGGGTTGGATATGGTTTTGGCAATAAAAACCGAAAACCGAATTCATATAAAATATATATTTTTTCTGTATATATATGAAAAAAAATCACTAAAACTCTTTTTTAGTATAAATATAACATGATTTAAGCTTGAAAAAAATATTTTGTGCTAAAAATATATATAATTAAATAAAAAAATAATTAAAATTATGTAATTCGGGTTATTCGGTTCGGTTTTCGGTTATTCGGTTCGGTTGAATCAAGTTTAATTTCGGTTCGGTTCGGTTTTTGTTGGAATCACTCCTAAACATTTATTCAAGTGTTAGTGATTCATATGTAATAGTTAGCTCAATATGGCTTTTATGTTAGTAATCATGCCAATGCTTATGTAGAAAGCCCATAAGCCTTGGCCCACGTCCAATAAGGAAAGGAAGTGACTAGGAGTGTTGCCCTAGCTCCCTCTCCTATAAATAGTCTTGTAATACCCTCACTTGAGGGTTGGTTGTTCAATTCATTCACTCTTTCACTCTCTACGCATAACCGGTCATAGTCATACGTGTGTGTGTTTGTATTTGTTCAACTGATCTCTATCTCTTCTCTATTTCTACATATTGATGCTTGTGTTACTAATATGGTGACCTAACAGTGGTATCATTCGCCAAATAGTTGGGTGAACACATTTTTGTTGTTTTGAAGGTTTTTGGTCTTACGCGTAAACGAGGTTCTAACTTTGTCACGTTTAAAAACGTATTTTTTACACTTTTTAATCCAAGATTCTTGTCCTTTCAACGTTTTAAGGTGTTAAAATATCTGTTTTTGGCAAAATGTTTCCAACTTTACGTGTGGATCATTGTTTTTAAGCTAGGTTTTTTACGTGGGCATTGTTCTACGCGTAACTGTTTTCTAAGCTTTGGATCATCAAGTTTCACACTTTTGTGTTATTTTGGTGATATTGAAGCTATTTCATCACAAAAATCTGGTTTGGAAACATCAGTTGGCAGAAATCACTTTTGGCTAATTGATGCGTAAGTGAAACCCTAATCTTACGCGTAACTTTTCCGTGGTTTGATCTTCAGTTTCGTGGATTACTCAGTGTTTTTCTTGCTTGGATAAGCCTGAAAACACTTCGACTTTGGATATCTTTTGCACTGTGATAGTGTAAAAGATCTTTTGGATAAAACCCTAAATTTACGCATAAGCTTAAGCTTACGCGTAGAACCCATTACGCATAAGATTCATCTTACGCCTAAGCTTTGTCTTATGCATAAGGTAATCCTACGCTTAAGTTTTCTACGCCTAACTTTCTGTTTACGCATAACTTTAGTGTTTTCTCATTTCTTACGCGTAAGCTAATCCTACGCGTTACTATTACTGTTACGCGTATCTTTGGTGTTTTTACGCATAAGTGGTACTTTGCTTTTCTGTGATTTCTACGCCTAAGGATACTTCATCAACAACGGTTCATTCGACTACAAATATCCATTTAACAACACAAGTTTCAAAATGTCACAACCACCATACTCTAACTATTTTCCTTACACTTATCATCAACAACAACAACAACAACAACTAAGTCCACAACATCAACAATTTAATCATCAACAACAATTTAATCAACAACATACCCCACAACTTGGAGCAATTCCACAACCTCAAATGATTCAACCTCCACCTAGTCTTCAAGTACAACCTTACACAAACTTCTACAATCAACATCCATCCAGGAATACTATGAAGGAACCAACATGGTTTGGCAAGATGTGTGAAGCCTTAAGCAGCCAACAATCAATTCATGAAGCTGGCTCACTTGATAGACCTCCAATGCTCACTCCCGGAAATTATGATCAATGGGTGATAAGGTTCTTTAGGTTTTGTGATCTAAAGAAGCCACATGGAAAGTTTTTAAAGAAGGTCATTATGGAAGGTCCATTTCAGATGCCTACTGTTATCACACCCGCAGATCCATATGCCAATCCACTAAGAGATGTTGTCACCAACATTGCAACTATCTCCGACCTCACTGGTGATGAACTTCTACACTTTGAAGCCGATGAACTAGCAATGCAATACATCCTTTTAGGACTACCCAATCCAATCCTTCGAAGTGTTGATGCTCAAAAGACTGCAAAAGCAATGTGGGAACATATTCATCTTCTTATGCAAGGCACTACACTCAATCAGGAAGACATGGAATCCAAAATCTACTTGGCTTATGAACACTTCATGATTGAACCAGGAGAGACGTTAGAGTCATATCATCATCGCTTTTCAGACATCATTAATGATTTGGACAAACACAACATCATCATGCCTCGAATTGCTGTCAACACTAAGTTCCTAAGTAGTCTTGGTCCGGAATGGGAGAAGTATGTCATTTTTCTCCGTCAAGCTAAGAATCTTCATCATGCTACATACGGATTGTTGTATGACTATTTGAAGCCTCACCAAAAAGAAGTTGACAAAGAAAGGACTATCCGTGGACTCCCGACTTCACAGACAATTCCTGATAATCAACAACTTGCTTTGTGGGCTCAAACTAATCTTCCTCCTCAAACAGCTCCTCAACCCACTCCTCAACCAACGGCAACCATTACACCATATGATCAGTCACAGCAACAACCTCAACAAAATCAATTGGTTCCATACAACAACAACAATGTTCAAGCACTTTACAGTGAAACTGATGAGGACTCTGCTGCTTTTGATGAATTGCAACAAGGATTTGTTATGATTGCTAAAGCCTTCGGTCGGTATACAAACAAATCCAACAATCGCATTCATTCCTCATTAAATACAAGGAATCAGGCTGTTGTGAACAATGGACGAGTTGAAGTTCAGAACCGTGGTTATGGTCGTCAGATGGGAGGTGGTCAAGGGTTTAATGCTATGGGACGGAATAACATGGGTGCTCCGCAACAACAAAGGGCTCCAGTGGTTGAACAGGGGAATGCTCAGAATGGTGTTAATGGTCTTCGTTGTTACAACTGCAATAAAAAGGGTCATCTGGCTAATGCATGTCCAAAGCCGAGGATAAGAGGCAGTGCTTATCACAAAGAGGCGTTGCTCTTGGCTCTTAAGGATGAAGCTGGTGGAACTCTTACAAACAAGGAACAAAGCTTTATGGCAGATGCAGATTCTGATGATGATATGGAGGACTTGCAGGCTAATGCAGCAGTGATGTTGATGGCACAAATGCAAGCTCTACACATGAGTGATACATGCCCAGTGTATGACACTGATGGCTTGTCTCAGGTACCGGAACAAAATATACTTATCACTGATCTGATATCTCCGCCAATTTCTCCATCCGACAAGGATCAGAGTGTTCAACATGAGCAATCCACATCTCATTCCGATGATTATCAAATAGATCCCGTAGTTATATTTGACGATCAAGATGACCTAATGGTTAATATTGATAATCAAGTTGACTCCGTGATTATATTTGAGGATCTAAATAATGATCATGTTGAGACTCACGTTGAACAAAATGAGCTTCGGTCTAATATAGAAATTGAGCTCCTGACCTTAATTAAAGACCAACATTCTCGTTTGGAAATTTGCAACAAATTAAAAGAAAAAAATGCACTGTTAATTAGGGATAATGAATGCTTAATTCGACAACTCAATTTTTTTAAAACTCAAGAAAAACGTGAAGAAGGTTTTGAAGTCGCATTTGCTAAATCTCATCAAAACGAAAAATCATTAGAACGACATATACATGATCTAGCCGCTTCCAAGAATGATTTGTTTTCTCAAATAGAACAACTGAAACATGAACATAAAAAACAACTTAACGCTCTTACTTTGGAAACTCAAAAAGCCAAGGCTGAGTTGTTAACCTGTCAAAAACAGTTCTCTGAGTACAAACAGCATTCCACGAAACGAATAGATAACTATCTTGAAGAAATTGTCGACTTACAAACCAAAATCAAAGAGTTTCGAAATGTTGTTTATAAACATGGTGATTCAATCACAACTATTCAAAAGTTTACTTTTAAACCTAATCCAAATGGATATGGACCAATTCTTGCTGATTACAAACCTAAGTTTTCAAACAGAGCATTCAAACCAAATCCTGATGTTTACAGTGCAGAACATAGAATTGATAATTCAATTATGACTGTTGTTGAATATAATCGCATGGAGGAATTAGATGCAGATGACGAGAGTCGGTCAAAAATGGAAAATGTCGTTTATAACAAACCATTTAACTATTCAAAAGCCGTTACTTTTGTCAAACAACAAGATACTTCTAACAAACCTTTTGTTATCACACCAGTTTCTGAAGTTAGTCCCAAACACAATGGTGCACAAATTAATGATCCTTTACCTTCACTTAGTGAAGTTAAAACAAAAGCCGAAAGTTGTCGGGTTATAAAATACTTTGACACTTTCTTATCTGACCTCAAAATTTTGGAACGTGAGATTGAATTTCATTCTGAAATAAAAGTTGAACATTTTCAATCGCCAATGGCGCGAGAACACAGAGATATTCTTCAGAAACGACTTTTACCCCATGTCAAAAATTTAAAAACTTGTGCACTATATTGGGAAAGGGATTTTCACAAGGAACTCAGTCTCATGAAAACAGTTTTCGAGAAAACAGAAACATCGATTTCAAATACTAAACGTAAAAAGAAATTGTTGAGAAAAGATGTTGATCGACTCTTGGAAGATGTTATCTGTGCTGATATCAATAATCTTGTTTTATTACAATCTGTTGCATATGCATCTGATCATATCTCTGCTGATTCTGTTGATTCTGTTGATAGTGTTGAGAATACTGATAATGTGCATCAGATCGAATCTTTAAAAGCTGAAAATGAACGACTGTTAAACGAACTTTCAAATTCAAAACGTCGTCTTCAATGGTGTCAAAAAGATTGTCAAAATCGTGAACTTGCTTTGCAAAACAAAATCCACCAGTTGAAATCAAAACCGTTTAATCCTAAAATTGAGCAACTGGATGATCAAAACGTGTCTTTGAAATGTCAAATCTCAAAATATGAACAAGAACTTGCAAAAGTTAAAAATGAATATGGTGTCATATTTGATTTACTCAAACAGACTCGAAATGAAGCATCAAACGAACTTGATCATTATCTTGCACACACTAAAGAAGTCATGAATTTTTCTGGAAATCTTCGTTCTGAAAATCAAGATTTGGTGCACACTATCATTAAGTTAAGGAAAATGTTAGGAAAGTATGAACAAGTTCAGCCTAGCATCATTAAGAGAATTGCACCTGTAACACTTAGCAAACGTGAACCCAGAATGCCTACTGACAAAACACAAGATACTAATGTGTTTCCCTCTACTGAAATAGGAATAGTTGCCTCTTTTCCCAACGTCCGCACTTCACAGCCTATGAGCAATACAAGGAATAATAGGAAGTTGCGACCTAAGAAAAGATCAATAAAGAATGCAGAATTAGAAGAACACCCTAGGATTTTGAATAAGACTCATGTTGCACCCACTTTAGATATTGCGTCTGACAAATTTAATGGAAAAAGTATTGTAACGAATGCTAAACCTTTAAGTACTTTTGATATTCAGTCTGATGCTTCTTGTGTTATTTGTCGTAAAAGTATGCTTTCTGATTGTCATGACAAATGTGTTGCTTGAGCTATCTTGTCTCGTTTAAGGAATCCTAAGAATCGGAATACCTCTAGGCCCACTAATGCTTCTAAGTCTGTGCTTGGTAGACCGCCCTCCTTAGATTCTAAGAAACGCATTGATGTCCCTGTAGTTCCAGTATCACCTCCAAAGAATGTAGTACCACTTAGTGCATTCACTAAGACTAAAGCTAAGACTAGTTGGAGATGGCGGAAATGGATACATAATACACTAGGATTTAAATGGATGCCTAAAATCATTGATGTGTGTATTTCTACTATAACTGCTGAGGAACCCTCTAACTCATCGGGTTCCACATCTACCTCTATTCCATCTGTGTCGTCTGTGTGTAATTCAAGTGATACAGATCATCTTTTGGATTGTTGATAGCGGATGTTCCCGACACATGACAGGCAACCTTAAACTATTATCAAACTTTATTGCAAAGTTCATTGGTACTGTCAGATTCGGGAATGATCACTTCACAGCTATCATGGTCTACGGAGATTATATCAATGGCAATATTGAAATTAGCAGGGTTTATTATGTGGAAGGCCTCGGTCACAATCTCTTTTCAGTCGGTCAATTCTGTGATGGAGATTTGGAAGTTGCTTTTAGGGAGAAAACTTGTTTCATTCGTGATCTACAATGAAACGATCTTATGTCTGGCTCTCGCAATTCTAGTCTATACACAATCTCAATGCAAGACATGGTTGCTTCATCTCCCATCTGTCTACTCTCAAAGGCTACATCTACAAAATCTTGGCAATGGCACCGTCGTCTCTCACATCTAAACTTTCAAACCATCACCAACCTTGCTCGACACAAACTTGTTGAAGGTCTCCCGAGATTCCGGTATTCTAAAGATCACCTATGTTCAGCTTGTGAACAAGGAAAAAGCACCCGTGCTCATTTTCCCTCAAAGGTGGAACACAGCTCTCAGCATGTGCTTCATCTTCTTCACATGGATTTGTGTGGCCCGATGCGCTTGCAAACGATTAATGGCAAACGCTACATCTTGGTAATTGTCGATGACTACTCACGAAGGACTTGGGTCTACTTTCTTCGAAGTACAGATCAAGCTCCACAGATGATCATCACCTTTCTCACGAAAATTCAAGTTCAGCTCCGGAACACCGTCCGCCAAATCAGAACAGACAAAGGAACTGAATTTGTGAACCAAACTCTTCGAGAATTTTATGAGAAAGTGGGAATTGAGCATCAGACATCTATTGCACGTACACCAGAACAAAACGGAGTTGTTGAAAGACGAAACCGAACGTTAGTGGAAGCTGCAAGAACAATGTTAATCAATGCTAAACTTCCAGATTACTTGTGGGCAGAAGCTGTATCAACTGCATGCTATACTCAAAATCGTTCAATGATTACAAAACGCCAAAACAAAACACCTTTTGAGCTTATCCACAACCATAAACCGAATCTAAAACACTTTCATGTATTTGGATCCCTTTGCTATCCAAATAATGATCGTGATGACTTTGGAAAGCTCAAAGCCAAAGCTGACATTGGAGTATTTATAGGATATTGTGAAAATTCTAAGGGTTTCCGGATTTGGAATCGTCGTACAAAGCAGGTTATGGAAACGATTCATGCTAATTTTGATGAACTTACTGAAATGGCTTCTGAGCATAACAGCTTGGAACCCAGTCACAACCGTTTAAACTTTCCTCAAACCCCATCATCAGTTGAATCAAGCCCCAAGCTTACTCGTCAACAAATGGAAAGGCTATTTGCTCCACTGTTCAGTGACGATATTGATGAACGTGCTCCAGGTGTATCCGCTGCTCAACCTGATCATATTCCATTACCTGATACACCTGCCACAACAACTACTGTTGAAGAAGCACCACCAGTTGACTCTACAACAACAGTTGAACAAACTGCTTCCAACGACGCTGAACCAACTGATGATGTTCTTAATGAAGTACCCCCACCTGCAGATTTTGATCCAAATGCGTTCTTTAACCCGTTTGCCAATGAAACTGTTGCACCTGATGTCGTGGAATCATCAACAAACCATTTGAATCCTCAAAATCTGCACAATGTATACCAACATCAACCCTCTACATATCGTTGGACAAAATACCATCCTCTTGAGAACATTATTGGCAACCCAAATCAACTAGTCGTTACAAGACAACGTCTTCACACAGATGGTGAACATTGCATTTATGCACTCACTGTCTGCCAAACTGAGCCTAAAAACATTAAAGACGCAATGACAAAAGACAACTGGATTGAATCCATGCAAGAAGAACTCAACCAATTCAAAGGTCTTGAAGTATGGGAACTGGTTGAAAGACCAACAGGGGTCTACGTCATTGGTCTCAAATGGATTTGGAAGAACAAATTGGATGCTGAAGGGAACGTAATCAGAAACAAGTCACGTCTGGTGGCTAAGGGTTATAGAAAGGAAGAGGGTATTGACTTTGAAGAATCATTTGCTCCGGTTGCTCGTCTTGAGGCTGTTCGGATTTTTCTCGCGTTCGCGGCTCATATGAACATAACGGTCTTTCAGATGGACGTCAAAACTGCTTTTCTGAATGGACAACTGAAAGAAACGGTTTATGTCAGCCAGCCAGAAGGATTCGTTGATCCCGAGTTCCCGAACCATGTCTATAAACTGAACAAAGCTCTGTATGATCTCAAACAAGCTCCTCGGGCGTGGTACGATAAGTTATCATCCTTCCTCATTGCCAATAAATTCACCAAAGGTTCGGTCGATCCCACACTTTTCATACAATATCACGGGGATCATATCTTAATCGTTCAAATCTATGTGGATGACATCATTTTTGGGTCAACACATTTAAAATACTCAAATGCTTTTGCAAAATTAATGACAAAACATTTTGAAATGTCAATGATGGGTGAACTCACATTCTTTCTAGGAATGCAAGTTCATCAATCACCCCGTGGTATTTTCTTGAGTCAGTCCAAATATGCCCTTGAATTGTTAAACAAATTTGGAATGCAAAAATGTGACACCTATGCCACACCAATGGCTCATACCAAGAGCTAGATGCTGATTTACATGGGAAATTGGTGGACCCTACCAAATACCGTAGTATTATTGGGTCTCTCATGTATCTAACAACTAGCAGGCCTGATATTGTGTTTGTCGTATATCTTTGCTCCCGTTATCAGTCGAGACCAATTGAAACCCACCTCTCTAAGGCTAAAAGAATCCTCCGATACATCAAGGGAACCATTAACTTGGGGATCTGGTATCCGAATGATTCTGGTTTTGAACTAATATCTTTTTCAGACGCTGATCACGCAGGATGCTTAGACTCTCGGAAAAGCACTTCAGGCGCATTGCAATTTCTTGGTGATAAACTGGTGTCATGACAATCGAAGAAGCAGGATTGTACATCGTTGTCCTCAACAGAAGCAGAATATGTAGCCATGTCGGCATGTTGTGCTCAAATCATTTGGATGAGAACACAACTCAAAGACTATGGTTACGTGTTTGACAAAATCCCGATGTACTGCGACAATCGGAGTGCTATTGCGATCTCGTGCAACTCTGTTCAGCATTCGAAATCAAAGCACATCGATCTTCGATATCACTTCATCAAGGACCACGTGGAACAGGGTACTGTTGAATTATATTTTGTGGGTACTGAATACCAATTGGCAGATCTTCTCACCAAAGCCTTAGCTCCTGCTAGGTTTAATGAGTTGGTCCACCGGATTGGTATGCGGTGTTTGACTCAAGAGGAACTGGATGAACTCTTAAAACATTCTTAAAAACCAGTCAAACACCAAAACCTCTTTTGTAAATATTTTTCAAAAACAAAATACAAAATTATAAAATCAGTTAAAACAACAAAAATATTCTTCTATCTATATTTCTTTAACATGGCAAGTACAATTCCTACGTCAACACTCAAATCTTTCAAAATTCAGTATTTTTTTCGATCAAGTGTTGAGGGGGAGAAAATTAATATTTTTCAGGCTCAATAAAACCTTGTACTTGCATGTTACCTTATCCCGAGTTTGAATGGTCTTCTAAACTTGTTGATGCCACTCCCCGCTCTAACTGATGATCCAGATATGGTAGAAGGTCGTACATTGGAGCATGCTAAGCTACTGCAAGAAAAGTTCAGTGTGAAGAAGATGACGAAATCAGAGTTGAAACGAATCAAGAATGAAGCATTTCAACTACTCAAAGACAGCTCGGAAAGTGCTATTGAAGTTGAATATCACCTTGATAATATAGCACGAGCCATGTCTAACAACATTGATTGGCTCAACCCTGAAGCAAACATCGACTTCACCAAAAGAGACAACCCTCCATACTACACCGACTGGTCTAAACATCTACCAACAATTGGCCAACCAGATCAACCTAGGATTCCATTTCGCTATTTCTTCAACAAAGATTTGGAATTTCTTCTACACGGTAGCGATGGTACAAAGAAATACACTACATCACTTACACTTCCGTTCCCGGCAGCCATATACTCCAACTGCATAGCCATCGAAGAAAAGGCTACCCACATGTTTTCCAACAGCGTGAAACAGTATGACATTGATGCAATGTACGGGATTCATCATTGGCCAGAACGCCGACGAATCTACTACAAGAGCTGCCAGGTTCGAAAGTCTCTACATGAAGTGTTCAGTGATAAAGGGATCGTGGATGTTAAGCATGTCACCCTTTCGTCTAAATGGGATTACACCTTTCTCAAGACTATCGTGGTCAAAAGACAAGATGAAAGGGACTATGAATTCTGTGAAGCGGACTTTCAGAACTTGTCTCTCAACGACATTGAAGATCTGTATCTTGCTAAAGTACAGGGAAGAATGAGACATTTCTCGACTGAAATTCAACGTGAATACATCAAGTCCTTACTCATCTTCATCAGAAGCATAGTGATCCAAGAACGTGTAGAAGATTTACAACTTGCTGTTGAATCCTATCAGACCCGTGTCAACTTCACCAGACCTCAGCTAGAAATACCTGACATCAACCAGCTCTCACAATACACTCTCATCAGCAAACCATTCGGAGTAGTTTATCGCAGCGAACTACATCGCAACTGCTTGATGGCGTGTAGAGATCTTCACAAGTTTGGGGATCACACATTGAAGATGGTGAGGGACGGTTTGGCTTATAGGTTGAAGGAGATACATGAAGGAATTGGTTCTCCAAAGCGATGGAATTCTAAGGATAGACGGGATGTGAAGAGGATCATCACCCTAATTGATGAAAGGTTGTACAGAAGGGACCAGTTCAGAACTCTGGAGAGCTTTGTAGGTGGTCGTCCCAGGATTACTCTCACCGGCTATCAACGCCCTGATCACATTCCTGGAAAGATTGATGGACTTCCTGGTACCCCTTAAACTGCTTCAATTTCATATTATTTTGGATGTGTGATTTTATATTGACAATGGCTTGTGCACACATAACAGTGTACAACCCGTTCTTGTAATGAAAGGACCCTGTGGTACGCTTCAGTGCCACAATCCTATAAAAGGAGCGAAAACTTCTTACTTTTGAGTAAAACCTATCAAACCTTTCACTTTTCAAGGTTTTGCTCAAAAGAACAAGTACTTCCCCTTACGTTTTCAAAACCTCAAAAGTTAGTATTACTTGTTGAGGGGGAGTATTTGCTAAAATCTTTGTTCAAACAAAAATGTTCTTCGTGATAATCTTCCCACAAAACTCGAAATGGTCATATTTATTAACAAAACGTTATCAAAAATAACATTTATATGCCATTTTTTAGGGGGAGAAAATTATTGTGATAAGATATATGTTGATTTGCTATTGAATCGTCTTGTGAAAAGACTTAACCCATGAATTGACGGGATCTGAACAGTCTTACATTGAAAAGGTTTGTCTTCCAAAGACTTATCCAAGTAAATTGTACACATTCGAGAAGCTCTTGATAGACATGAACTTTGATGGGTTTGACAACCTTTCGAGGTTTGTCCACACCTTCAAGGTAGTTATTAGAGCTAGTTGTCACCTAAAAGCTGACAATGTAACTCTTTAACTATGCAACGTAACCGTGTCCCTCGGGGAATTGTCTATCTTGAGTCGATCAATTCAAAAAGTGCGCGCTCTTTCCTCACTGTGCAGATTTCTGTCAAAACTCTTAAGCACATGTTGAGGGGGAGTATTTCTGAAAATCTAAAACTCTTGAATTGTTCAAACATGTTTTTCATTCACAAACACTTCGAGAGATTTTCATGAAAATGGTTTTATGGCAAAGGAGTTATAAGGTGACTAAGGTTAGGAATAACCGTCCTATGATCCGCCAGAGCCGGAGGGATCTACCCAAGGACATCACAAATAGCTAGTACTTAGAAGTCCTTAGGTATGATTATAAAAAGGAGAAAATGAGAATCGGAGAAAGAAGGAGTTGAAGAATTAAAAAGAAAAGCAAAGAAAAGGGTGAAAAGAAATAGCCCTCCAGATTATTCAACTTAGGACAGACACCGGGTTCAATTCATATGCTACTGGTTGTCACTTGATGACGCCGGTATTGAAGATTAAAAGTCGTCATGGACCCAGTGACGCATGCACTAAACCTTCTTAGCCACTCAAGCTTCTCCTAAAAGAAGCTTGTTTCATTCTCACAGGGAACCCTACGTAAACTATCGGCTTTCTCTTAGAGATTGCTGGTATTGAAGAAGGAGACCCTCTCCCTAGTCTCCGCTCAGGAAAACCAAAACGCACTATTGAGTCTAGAGCCACGAGATTCATCTAAAGATCTCATAGGTACACTTGACATTTCATCACTTGTCGTTCAACAATAAGAACAACAGTGGTACGTTATCGAGTCCTTCACAGATCTTAGCAATATGTCAAGAACATTTATGAGAGGTTCACATCTGTGATCCTCAGTGATTGAATGGAAACTCCTGCCAGGGTCAACATCAAACAGCCCTGACAGCAGGTCGCTTAACTCCCCGTGGATTACGCTTAGTGGTCTCAAACGGTCTACAGTCGTGAGGTGATGCTTCGGTGTACCTTAGCGACTCATCTGAACCGTAGGTGTACTTCGGTACATCGCGTTATCTCACTTGTGGGACTCCGGTTCAGGAACGGCCTTTGTGAGAATTAGAGTTGTGTTTTCACACTATGTTGTTAACACTCTCGAAGTTCAAACTTGTAAGTGCCGGAATCCGCTTATTACTAACCTTTCTTATGTTTACTTCTTATGGAAGCTCTAGAGCGAACTGATCGTGCAGATTCTCCACATGCTCATACCAACAACATCACTTATGAAAGTTCTCTCATAATCAAAGGCAACACAAAGTCAGAATGATTCTTCGTCAACAAATAATCTACAAAGTTTAAAGACTTAAATAACTTCATCAACTGTAATCCAACGTTAAAGAGCGTGTGAGCATGTTGGAGAAAGACGTGGAGACACTGGAGCAGCGAAGCAGACCCGATGCAGATTACCACAACATACTGACACTTTCAAAGAACAAAGAACTAAAGAACAAAGAAAATGAAGACGTCAAAGCAGAATACTTCAAAAGAAACAATTTCTCTACACTGGGGAGATTGTTCGAATTAAGACACCTCTTCTCACAAGAAAGAAGAATGTCAGAAGACGTCAAAGCTACTATTACGTCAGCACCTACATCGTTTATCACTCTTTCATTCATCACCAACACTTAGGGGGAGATTGTTGGAATCACCCCTAAACATTTATTCAAGTGTTAGTGATTCATATGTAATAGTTAGCTCAATATGGCTTTTATGTTAGTAATCATGCCAAGGCTTATGTAGAAAGCCCATAAGCCTTGGCCCAAGTCCAATAAGGAAAGGAAGGGACTAGGAGTGTTGCCCTAGCTCCCTCTCATATAAATAGTCTTGTAATACCCTCACTTGAGGGTTGGTTATTCAATTCATTCACTCTTTCACTTTCTACGCATAACCGGTCATAGTCATACGTGTGTGTGTGTTTGTATTTGTTCAACCGATCTCTATCTCTTCTCTATTTCTACATATTGATGCTTGTGTTACTAATATGGTGACCTAACAGTTTTCGGTTATACCAAAAAAAAAATTAACCGAACTAACCGAACCGAATAAACCGAATAACCCGATAACCGAACCGATGAACACCCCTAACTAGAAGAATTAAAACTCATAAAAAGATTTCATATAATAAAGGAGTATATAGAAAGGGAACTGATTGACACAATCTAAAAATTTATTAGGATACGTCACTTTATGCAGTAGATAGTTGTGTATTAGGTATAATATGTTTTAATTGCTTATACATTAAATGTCTTAATAAAATTTTAAAGTGTGTCAATTACTTCCTATATAAAAACCGTGTATCATTTCACCGCAATTTGGGGTTTTAAGTTCTACCAAAATACATATTTGAGTTATTTTGGGTAAATAGAGAGATATTCATATTCTGTCTATTTTTGGGAAAGTTTGAATATTTTTTGACAATTTACGCAGTTTGGCCGATATTCACGTGATAGTCTCCAAACACTTCCTATGTCATCTCAGGAGGTTTCTTCGGAGACATTCAAACCGTCTTACCAAAACTAGATAAACGACATATCTTATCTGGTTTGATTTGGTAAACTGACAATGGCATCCGTGGGAAGATTTACCACTTCCCAGACCACTAGTTTCTCAAAGATGTGCATCTTTCATTAGTACTTTCAATTTTATTTATCGAACTCATGATCGATTAGATCAATCATATATTTAAAAAAAAGGAAAAAGAAAAAAAAAATCAACTATTTTTTAAAATCAAGACGGGATTACATAAAGAGACTTCTTAATGGTGACTACCCTCACCATTTATTTATTTATCTATTTATTTATTACTTTTTTTAGGGTGAACTTTAAAGATAAAAGAACGAAAAACGTAACCAACTAAATCTATTACTTGTATCGCTAAAATACTTTCAAAATTTGATCAATATACGCAATATTGATCGGATGGTAACCTTTTTGACAGTTAACACGTAGAAAACTTACATTATTGGTCCATGTGGTTTGCGTTGACTTTCACTGGTCGTCCTTTGACTTCTTTTTTTTAATAATTAAAGTAACAATAATGGTCCTTGTGGTTTGCATTGACTTTTACCTTTAGTCCATTGATTTTTTTTCACTTTTTCGTCCGTTTTTACACGTTTCGGTTCGTTTTTACACATTTTCGTCCGTTTTTACACGTTTCGTCTGTTTTTTCACGTTTTCGTCTATTTTTACACATTTTCGTCTGTTTTACACGTTTTTTTTTATCGTTTTTACACGTTTTCGTATCATTTTTACAGGTTTTCTTTCGTTTTTGCACGTTTTTTCATTTCATCCGTTTTTACACGTTTTCGTTCGTTTTGGCAAGTTTTCATTCTTATTTACACGTTTTCGTCTGTTTTACATGTTTTTTGGTCGTTTTTACACATTTTCGGTCATGTTTACAAGTTTTCGTCTATTTTTACACGTTTTCGTCCGTTTTACACGTTCTCGGTCGTTTTCACACATTTTTTGATCGTTTTACACGTTTTTGGCCGCTTTTACATGTTTTTGTCCGATTTTACAAGTTTTTACACATTTTCGTCCGTTTTTACACTTTTATGTCCATTTGTATACGTTTTCGTCCTTTTTTTTACATGTTAAAACGATGAAAAGGTGGAAAAACGGACGAAAACTTGCAAAACGGACGAAAATATGTAAAACGAACAAAAACATGTAAACACATACAAAAACGTGTAAATTTGGCCGAAAAAAACCTTGTAAAAACGACCGAGAATGTCCAAAAGCATACGAAAAGTGTAAAATGGATGAAAACGTGCAAAAAGGAATGAAAATGTGTAAAAACGGATGAAACATGTAAAAACGGACGAAAACATGTAAAAACGGACAAAAAAGTGCAAAACAAACTTTACATGTGTAAAAACGAACGCAAACATGCAAAAACAAACGCAAACGTGTAAAAACATACGATAACGTGTAAAACGGACGAAAACGTGTAAAAACGAATGAAAATGTATAAAACAAATGAAAACGTGCAAAAACGGACGAAACATGTAAAAATGAATGAAAACGTGTAAAAACGGGCGAGAACATATAAAAACGGACGAAAACGTGTAAAAACGAATGAAAACGTGCAATAATAGACGAACACGTGTAAAAACGTACAAAAATGTGCAGAAACGGACGAAAACGTGTAAAAATGAATGAAAAGTGTAAAGAAATAGTGTGTGAATAAGTGTTAAAAAAATAATGTAATAAGTGTATGAATAAGTGGTAAAAAGAAGTATATTAAGTGCGAAAAAATAGTGTATGAAAAAAAGAAAAAAAAAAAAAGGTCAAAGGACTAAAGTTGAAAATTAATGCAAACCACAAGGACCATTACTGTAACTTTTATACCTGAAAAAAAGTAAATGGACGACCGGTGAAAGTCAACTCAAACAAGGGACCAATATTGGAAGTTTTCTAAGTGTTAACCGGTCAAACAAGTCACCATCCGGTCAATATTGCGTATATTGATCAAAATTTGAAAGTATTTTAGCGATACAAGTAATAGATTTAGTTCGTTACGTATTTCGTTCTTTTTGAGAATTTTTGTTACGTATCTTTAGACTTCACCATTTTTTTTAAAGTGTGTGGGGCATTTTATGAGGTGAGTTAGGATCAAATAAGAAGATTATTTAAAATAAAAAGGAATAAGAAGAACTATAACCGCAAATCCGAGATGCACCGACCTAAATTAGATGCATCCCTATAATCTTAGATACATTATAACGCACCATAGTGTGTTTTCTAGCTTTTAATCAGATGCATATACGTATATTAGATGTATTTCATGATTTCTCTTGTTTTTTGTTCCTTTGCACGTGCCGAAATCATGAAAATATTTGCACCATCTATAAATCAAATTAACTTTCGAAACTCAAGATGTTGCATCTATATGAATAGAAATGCATCTAATACAAGTCGTTGCATCTCAAATGCGTGATTTTATAAAGTAAGTATTTTTATAATGTGACGCTGACTTGAAAGTAAAAATATGAATAAACATTATATCTAGTCTAACGCGTTACCCGGCATTGCACCGTGCCTTTTAAAAAGTACATTCGCCGAACTCAATTCTCACAGGCATCTTATGCCCTCTTGGAGGATACTTTCGCCAAACTCAATTCTCATAGGCAACTTATGTCAACCATAAAATCTCATGAACCCCATCTTTAAAAATTAAAATCAATACAAAAAGCAATAATAGTCCCCGGGCAAAAAGCAAGAATAAAAAAACAAAACTCTTTAAAACGCTCCCATTCACCCCCACTCTCTCACACACACACACATTAAAATGCACCGTCAATCACTCGGCTCCCCAGCATCCAAACTCCACAGCAACAACACCCTCCTATTCACCGGAGCCATCACCACCGACACCATAAACTCAGAAAAATCACCTTCATCTTCATCTTCCACCATTGATGACGAACAACACAAATTACAAAAACCCTACCACCACAAACTAACAATATCATTTTCATCCACTTCTTTAATCCACCTTATTCCAATCCTCACTTTCTTATGCTTCTTAATCCTTTACTTATCCTCTCACGATCCTTCTAGAACAGGTACATTTTTATACATTTTCTTCAACCAATACTAATATATTTATTTACAAAAAGGTTAGTAATATGTGACGTCGTACATGACCTCCATTTAAAACACGTATAATATTAAACATATATAATATACTAATATCATTGACTTTACATTTCAGATTTAGCTCAGTTTAACGGATTCACAGCATTCGCTTCTAAGCAGATCGCTATAGGTACAATTATTACTTATTGCTATTGTATTGATTAAATTAGGTACATATTTAATAACTATTAATTTTAAATAATTGTAGATGATGTTAATGATGATAATGTTGAGAAGAACGATGTGTTAGAGATAAGAAGTATGCGGAATTTGCAGCAAGAGGAACGGCGTCGTTTTCGTCACCGGAAATTCGGTCAATAAAAGTCAAATCTCCGGTGCACCGGAGATAGGTTCACACGTGTGTAAACTTTTTTGTTTTGTTATGTGACATGTGAATGTGAATGTGAATTTTGGCATTTTATGTAACCAGAGACTTTTTACCGCGCGTGAAACATAAAATATTGATTCATGTACTTTTGTGACATAAGCTTGTGAGAGCGTAAGTTAGCCAATTTGGTGTTGGTTGGCTAAATTGCGCATGTGAGCCCACTGTCATTCTTTTGGAATAGAATGACGGAATCTTTGTAGCAAGGCCAGGAAAGTTCGGAGATGATAAAATGCCCACGCGTATGTTAGCAAAATGCACTTGTGAAACCACAAAATACGCAGTTTACTTGACGTATGGTACCAAAACACGCTCATTTAACTTGGCATTGACAATGTGCGTGTATAATGCGTGTCCACCAGAAGCTAAAATGAGCGTGTAATCATAACGTAAAAGCGCGTGTGATAAAGGCGTAATGTAGCAAAGATGCCTGTTATTTTATATCTTTTTTTTATAACAAGTGTTATTTTTGTCTTGGAAAAGAGAAAGTGCAAGTAAATGGAATACAGCTGGAAAATGAGAGAATAGGACCGTTGCTGGTGTACATTGGGGCTCGTGGTAAGAGTTGTTGACAGCTAGTGATCATGAGGGTAATTTGGTAATTTTAAGAATGAGTATCACTGACGCAGATGCATTTATCTCTTATTTTATCACAACTGCTGGACCCTGGTTCTGTAGCTCAACAGTTTATGAGATATCATGGTCCTTTTTATGTTACGAAGTTATTTGCACATTTTTAAAATGAATGGGATATATTTGGACATTTATATTTTTATTTAGTTATTTATATCCTTACATAACTGTTAAAACACTCAAAATACTCAAAATATTAATGTTTTAATCACTTTTGTTAGTGTGCAAATCACCTTTATATTTGCTAGTTTTGTTTTTCTTTTTATTCATATTTATATTTGGGTAGTTAGCAATTTTGTTTTTACCTTTGAATTACAAAGTGACTTGATTTGAATGATAACAAATATTTGGATCGATTTGAGTATTTTAAGTAGGTTGTAAATGAATCGATATTTCAGTGAACAATTTATGAATCATTTGACAGTATTACATTAGCCATTAAATTAAAATAATTTTTAGAAAAATAAAATAAATTAATATTTGCTATTAGATTAAAATTAAAAGATAATTAAATAGATGACTAGGATTAGTTTTCGCAGTTCTCACTAAAATAGGGGTTCTTACATGAACGTTTGCACGTTCAAATGAGACCATCATAATACTTGGCCAATGTGATCAAATGAGTTGGCCCACTATTAAGAACCTTTAACCCAGTCGTTATAAAAAACGCTATTTTATCACTACTCTTCTAACCCTGTTGCAACACAAAATGCAACCATTGTCTTATACTCTGTTTCACTTCCACATAAAAGACGCAGCCATCATTTCTTGGTTACTTAAAAGTTAAAACACATTTTCTTTTGAAACATAAATCACAAAGTCCTTTTTTTTTTTAAGTTCTTATGCCGAATCACAAACATCCATTAGTTCTTTCTTATCTTCACGAATCACAAACAAAGGATTATTTGTGTTGTGGGTTTTGATCGATGGGTATTTGATAAAGTTTTAGTAAGATTATTTGTCACGAAAGACATATGTTTTTGCTTGGAGAATTTGAGATTTGCTTGCCTCTTTTTTTGCTCGCCGTTTTCAAAAGAAGATAAAGGTTTTTTTGCTACAAGACAAAGAACATGAAGAACAAATGTTTGTTTGCTGTTTTCAGTTATGCTTGCTCGCCCTATATTTGCTTGCCGTTTTCGTCGATTTTTGTAAAATGAGAATAGATGATTCATTTGATAAAGGTAGAAATAGAATGTTTATTTAAAAAAAAATTTCTAAAAATTTAGTTTAATAGAGTTTTGATTAGGTTTTAAAGGAAAATAGTTGGGCTGCAATAATTGGTTGGTGACTTTAGAGCATTGAGTGTCATGGCACAAGTTTTCTCTTCATTTGAGCCCCACTTATGCTATCACTTTCACATCACTCTAACACACTCATTTAAAAATACCTCTCAATCACAACTAACTCAAACCTCTTCATTTCGGCCCCACCCGCCCTCATTTTATTTCTTTTACATATTATTCTAACGTTAATATTCGAAATTGTTTGGTCATGTTCTGCGTCGTTGAAATGGCGAGACTCCAACCGGCGAAGGGTGCTGGTATGGTGGCGGTGGCCGGCGAAGACTGGCGAAGCTGCCACGTTGGATTGGCGAAAGAAACCCGCCACCACACTCCATGCTCTTAGATAAGATAGTCGAAAGAATCTAAACCGATATTAATAATATTTGTTTATATTGATAAATTATTGAGTCATGGTAATGGTCTAATTTTACTTGATTACTAAATATACATATAGTTTTATACTTTTATATGTATTTAGAGCATTTTTATTATGAGAAATGATTTACATTTTGAGAATTAATTGAGATATTTATCTGTGCATTAAATATTTATACAGTATTAAATATTCTGTTTTAATTGTTTATATTTTAAGTGTGCAAATAATTTTTTAAAATGTACAAATTATTAGATTCAATTTTTTAAGTACAGAAAAGATAAGTCACATAGAGATTATCAATTTTTACAAAACACCCGAATGAGTGGTTTCTAACTTCTTATTACTTTTTGGATTTTTATAACTTATAAGTTAAGCATATAAAAAAGACTCTGTGATCCTCGAAAAAAAACTCAGAGACTCATAAAAAAAATACAAAAATGTATTTTTGTATGAGTTTTTAAATCTTTTTTCATGAATCTCTGAGTGCTTTTAATATGTTTAACTTGTGTCCTAAGAAACTTTTACTCTGTTTATATCTACTTATCCCTCTAGCTTTTGTTTTTATTTGCTCATAAAAAAAAAAAAAAAAAAAAAAAAAAAGTAAAATTTTATAAGATTATCAATAATTGACTTTGAATAACGGAAAACAAAGCATTAATCATGCTAGCTTTCATCTTACGTTACCTTTGCGAAAGAAATAAAAAAACGAAAAGTGAAAGGAACAAAAAGAGGTGGGGCTGGAAGTGTAAATTAATGAATTATTTATCTTTCGTTTCTAAGGTGTCATTTGTTTTTTCAGAGCTTTTACCTCTTCATCTGCAAACCATGTCTGCAGAAGAAGAGATACATTTAAGCACTTCATCTGCAAGAAGAAGACCGTTTGTTTTTTGTGCTATTGAAGTACTTCTTTCATTTTTCTTCTTTTTTTTGAAAGAAGTGGAAAAAAGAAGTGATTGAAAGAAGAGGAAAAAAGAGGAAATTTATGTCTGCATAGTAGAAGAGGAAAGAAGTGATTTTACCCTCTTATGTCTGAAAAAAAACAAACGGTCTTCAAGGAAATTGTCTGCGCGCCTGCAGACATAAGAGGAAAAAAGAGCTTCTTTGAAAAAACAAACAAGGCCTAAGTGCCTTTTCAACGTAATAGTTTGAGTAAATTGCAAAAATTGTCCTTAAAGTTCGGCCAAATTGCAAGTTTCGTCCCAAACGTGTAGAAAGTGCAAGAATCGTCCCTGTGCGAAACTTTTGGGGCAAAAATCGTCTCTGGCCAATAACAAATGATTAAAATGCCATTTCTAAACGTTTGAAACGAAACTCGCAATTTGGCCAAACTTTAAGGACGATTTTTGCAATTTATTCTTTTTTATATTATTTTCAGTTTTCTTACATAAATGATCCCTGTGTTGTACAAAGTTTTACAATGTTAGTCCCGATTTTTTTTTAACCATCGCCACCCACCGCGACCCACTACCACCACCACCCGCCACCACCACCATCTCCACCCCACCACCGTCACCCACTACCACCACCCCCATCCACCACCACTCATAGCCACCACCGTCACCCACTACCACAACCCCATCCACCACCACTCACAACCACCACCGCCACTGACCACCACCACCATCACCACCCCACCACCACGACCCACTACCACCGCCACTCGCCACCACCACCATCTCCACCCCACTACCACCACCCCCATCCACCACCACCACTCATAGCCACCACCGCCACCCACTACCACAACCCCATCCACCACCACTCACAACTACCACCGCCACCCACCGTCACTGACCACCATCGCCACCCCACCACCGCCACCCACCGTGACCCACCACCACCGCCACCCGCCACCACCACCATCTCCACCCCACCACCGTCACCCACTACCACCGCCACCCGCCACCACCACCACCATCTCCACCCCACCACCGCCACCCACTACCACCACGCACAACCAACACCGCCACCCACCGCCACTCACCATTGCGTTGGTGGGTGGTGGTGGCGGTGGGTGGCGGTGGTGGTTGTGAGTGGTGGTGGATGGGGTTGTGGTAGTGGTAGTGGGTAGCGGTGGTGGGGTGGCGATGGTGGTGTGGTCAGTGGCGGTGGGAGGCGGTGGTGGCTGTGAGTAGTGGTGGTAGTGGGTGGCGGTGGTGGGGTGGCGATGGTGGTAGTGGTCAGTGGCAGTGGGTGGCGGTGGTGGCTGTGAGTGGTGGTGGATGCGGTTGTGGTAGTGGTAGCGGTGGTGGGGTGGCAATGGTGGTGTGGTCGGTGGCGGTGGGTGGCAATGATGGGGTGGCGATAGTGGTGGATGGGGTGGTGGTAGTGGGTAGTGGTGGTGGGGTGGCGATGGTGGTGGTGGTCAGTGGCGGTGGGTGGCGGTGGTGGTTGTGAGTGGTGGTGGATGGGGTTGTGGTAGTGGGTGAAAGTGGTGGCTATGAGTGGTGGTGGATGGGGGTGGTGGTAGTGGGTGACGGTGGTGGGATGGAGATGGTGGTGGTGGCGGTGGCGGTGGTAGTGGGTCGCGGTGGGTGGCTATGGTTAAAAAAAAATAAAATCGGGACTAACATTGTAAAACTTTGTACAACACAGGGATCATTTATGTAAGAAAACTGAAAATAACATAGAAAGAGTAAATTGCAAAAATCGTCCTTAAAGTTTGGCCAAATTGCGAGTTTCGTCCCAAACGTTTAGAAAGGGCCTTTTAGTCATTTGTTGTTGGCCAGGGACGATTTTTGCCCCAAAAGTTTCCCACAGGGACGATCCTTGCACTTTCTAAACGTTTGGGACGAAACTTGCAATTTGGCCAAACTTTAAGGACGATTTTTGCAATTTACTCTAATAGTTTTAAATCTCTGATTTTTATTTAATATTGTATCGAATACATGATTTAGGGTAAGTTACACTGTTGGTCCCTGAACTACACTACATTTACCTGTTTGGTTCTTGGTTCTACGGTTCTGCCGGGATAGTTCCCAAGGTCGGCTTTTTAGAGCGCGTTTGGTCCCAAGCACTAACTCTTATTATTTTCGCTCGTTAGAGTAACATGTGACTAAAGGTGGCAAAATAAGTGGGTAATGTCAGGTTTGGGTCACGGGTCTAGATAGGGTTGGGTCTATACGGGTCCAGATTTAAATAGGTCTTCTTGAAGCAGGAGTCTAAATGGGTCGGGTCTAAATCTAAATGGGTTTTGGTCCGGTTGACAATTTTTTTTTTTTTTTTTAAAGATGAAAAAAATGAAGAAAAAAAAAGAAATTTTTTGACATGCTAGACCCATTTAACCCGTTAGGTAATTATTATATATAATTGCACTTGCAAATACCCAATTAGACTAATCTAGAATATTTAAAGAGACCAAACTAGACTCATCTCTTATTAATATATTTAACCAACTAGACACATGTTTAATCAATAAGTCTCAAATTGCCACCTCTACATATGACTTGCACACGATGAGTATTTTCGTCTTTTTGTCCAAAACCTAATTACACCACTGGTCCCTCAAAACTTACACAAAAGCACACCTCATAAAACTTACATAAAACACAGTGACATCCTTTTTAAATGACCACTTTACAGATAGATAACCAAAATGGACTCTTGAAATCCGTTTTACCAAAAACGACCAAGTGAGCAAACTGTGTTTTCTCGCCGTTACATTTGCTCGTCGAAAAACAGCAAAAATTACTATGCTTTCTTGATTTTGCTCGTGCATATGGAATGAACACAACAGATGGGTTACTTGTTGTTGCTCGTGCATATTGTCACACCCCAAATTACCTGTTTTGCAGCGGAATGGAATTCCTGGGGGATGACTGTCATAGCATCAAAGTTACAGTTATATCGAACGACCTAAAGTGTCGTTTTGAAAGTATCGTTTGATTAAGTAAAATAATCAGAGTTTACAAAAATAGGTCCCAAAATATTTCCAATATACCAAAATGAGTTTGTTACAATCAAACGATAGTTAAGTGCATAAAATATAGGTGAGACGCGTCGACACCGCGACTCTATGATAAGTCCACATGCATGCCATGAAGTGAATGCCTTAGATACCTGAGATAAAACATGCTAAAAGTGTCAACACATTGGTTGAGTGAGTTCATAGAGTTTGGTTAACAAGTAAAGCTTTTAAAGAGCGTTCATGCAACAAAGGCAAAGTTTTTGGTCATTTAGAATAGTCCACAAAGCAAAGGCATTGTAAATCCACTCAGTTCCAAGTTCCGCCCATACAAAACTTGCAACCTGTGTGTTCACAACCCACTGCCAAAAGTAGTATGTCTAGAAGTCAAGTGCACGTTATCATAATAGTTCACAAAGCAAAGGCATTGTAAATCCACTCAGTTCCAAGTTCCGCCCATACAAAACTTGCAACATGTGTGTTCACAACCCATTGCACAAAATATAGTGTGTCTAATAGTCGAGTATAAGTTACCATAATAATTCAGGGATGCTCCGTACATGGGAGACTTTGCACTGCTCCAACAAGGGAGACTCCTTTGTCACTCGACCACCTAGGCGAGAATTATTGAGAACACTCCACCATTAAGGCGAGAATTATTGAGAACACTCCACCGACAAGGCGAGAATTTATTGAGAACACTCCACCATTAAGGCGAGAATTATTAGTGATGCTCCGAACATGGAAGACTTTATAGTGATGCTCCGATCATAGGAGACTTTATAGTGATGCTCCGATCATAGGAGACTTTAGGTCAAGGTCATAACACGTACGGTTCAATAAGTTCAAACAAGTCATAAGTTTGTATTTAAGTTCAAGAGTTCCGTTCAAAAGTTCGTAATTAAGTTCAAAGATTTAAGTCGAGTTCAAAAGTTCAGAACAGTCAAAGAGCTCGAATAATATCAAAAGGTTCAAGATAGTCGAAGCGTTCAAAATCACGTCAAACAAGTTTAAAATATATAAAAAGGGTCCTTGTACAAGTTAAAAGAGTTTAACTATATGTCAAAAGGTTCATATCAAGTCCAAAGTGTTCACTTATATATTAAAGGGTCCGAATCAATTTAAAAGAGCTCAAATATACATGTCGAAGGGTTCAAAATCAAGGAAAGTGTTTCAACTAATAGCGTTCATAACATAGTGATCAATTTAGTTCGGGCATAATCTACTTACGCACACATAGAGTGAAACAAAGGATATTTAAGTTCATATAAATGTAAAGTAAAAGCAAGTAGTTGAGCATGTATCTCCCCCAAAGAGTTTATAAAACAATTAAATGAGTAAAAGTGGGGCTACGAACTCCCCTGTTGCAATGCTTATGATGACAAAAGTAGATACACTGAAATGAGGTGCGATCTCTATCCGCAACCTAATATGAATGAGGTGTTCTAATGTAAGCCATGAAACAATGTCGTGCATGCAAACTCATATGATATCCATACCACTTGTACATTTTTGAAAACAAGGTTTATCGTCGAAATATAAGTTTATGACATCTCGTCATATTATAAAATACTTTACAAGTATTTACGTTGAAACAACCTCCTACGATAGTCGTTTAGTGGTTTATTGGTAAATATAATGTTTTCGTCGTAAAATGACACTTTTCATACTTTGAAAATATGCCCAAAATGGCCTCGTAAAACTAGCCGTGAAATATTGTACTTTAAGGGTTAGCGATAAAACTCTTCGTTTTTGAAAACCTTGCAACAATGTCTAGAAGTCGTATCATTTAACTTTTGACCATACGGGTCTCGATCAATGAGAAAGATGGCTCTCAACATGACGTATTACAAAAACTGTTTTTAGACTTAGGTTTATTTTGCTATTAGAAGCTGTCAAAATAAATAGAGTTTCGTCGGGTTTCAAACGTGTATATCTTGGTCGTTATAAGCTTGTTTTCTACGTTCTTTATATCCACGGTTTCGTATTAACATATACTAATATATTTTCAGTAGGTCGGCTCCTACAAATCACGTCTAACGCCTCGTTTTGTCCGTCGAAATTCGTGCAACAGCACATATATTTTCAGAAAATAGTTTTTCGTCGTTAAATTTGGAAAAATCATAACTTCTTCGTTATAACTCCGTTTTAACCCGTTCAAGCGACCACGTTTTCGTTTTAAAGTATATTTTCCAAATATCTAGCCCAAAAATTTTTACAATCTGTCGAGAATTCCAGAACTTAAAAATATGATCAGACCTCTAAATAAAATTGTCGAAATGAGTTTTTCTCGCGCAAAAACCTATTCTAACCAATTCAAACCAACGCCGAAGCTATTCTAAACCTACCATACACCTTCTTAGGGTGTCATGGGTTCCTAGACATCATCAAAAGTGATATGTTTCAAGGGATAAATTATAGGATGATATATATAAATTTATAGTACTTAAAAACAAATAAAGTGGTATAGATAACCATATAACTTGCATGTTTTTCTCAAGCATGATAATATGACCAAAATATGAATATGAAAGATGAAGATGATCATGAAATGCTTACTAGTTAAGTGATGAAGTTTAAAGAACAAGGGTTTATCCTAATACCCTAGGTTTTTATTTCAAAACCTTAAATAAGAGTATACTAGAGTTGTGTAATTAACTTGTTCTTGAAAAACTTGAGTTTCCTTCCTCTTTTTCTTCCATGGCCGAATATGGAGAGGGATTTGGGAGAGTATTTCTTTTACTTCACCTAGAGTAGGTGTTTACTATGTGTCTAGTTTGTATATAATTAACTAAATACAAGTGGTACTCTATTAAGAGTGTATGTGTATGTCTATGATTTAGATCTTTATCAAGACTATGATGAGTCATATGGGTGGTCGACAAGCATGAATATAAAAGGGACATGATGTATATTTGATAAGTTAAAGTATTTAAATGTAAGTATATTGTGTATTAAGTAAATATAATTAGGTATTTAGTGTAGCGTTAGCTAGAAATAAATTTTAACGGAACAAACTAGAATATATCAAAGTCATAAAAATTATCAAAATACATTTCTTACATGAATTGAGTGAAATAAATAATTGTCGTGTAGTATTTACGAAAACCGTCGTAATTATATAAATATAACAATTTATATACCAAATAAATTTAAATCACCGGGTAAACTAATAATAATATTTTTATAATCTTAAAATGAGTATAAAAATATATTAGGAATATTTTTGGAAGTGTCGGATCAAATGTTCAAAATAAATAATTACGCGATAGCGTTTATTTAATAAGAAATATATACGTTAATGAAATATAAATTTGAAAAATGATCGGAAATTAAGAATTGTGACACATATGGAAGGAACACAACAAAGAAATAAAGAAGGTGAATATGATGGGGTGGGGGAGATACTTTCTAGGACTTGATGAACAATTAATGCTTAGTAGTTACATTACAACCCCCTTTATTATTAAAATCGGCGAGTAAATTGGTCAGCGAGAATTGTTTTGCCCGTCAAGTATGTTGTGTTCTTTTGAAACTAGTATTGAAAATTCATTTGTCCTCTATTGAAAGGTACGAGCAAAAGGGATAGCGAGAATATTCAAAACGCTCGTCGTGGACTGAAGTGAGAGGATGAGGACCATGTCATCTCCGTGTAGTAAACCAATGTGGCGATGAAGTTGTATTTCTCGATGTGTCTATTTTGATAAATGAATATAAAAGTGTCGGTTTTTATAATTCTTGTTGGGATGTTTTTATTCTAGTAATTGATTTTAAAACACACATACCTTATCCACACACCTCACAAAACTTACACACACCTTATCCATCACCATTCCCACCATCACAACTCCCACAACCACCGCATAAACTCACCAAATTGAAACATATTTGCTTCAATTTGTTTCATAATCGCTCAATTTTCTATTTTGGGTTCACATTAGAACTACATGTTGAGAGAAAAATAGGGTCGAAACTGTGGGTCGAATTTTGGTTCTTCCATTTTTTAAAGTATTCTTGCTTTACACTTTCCTATTAAGGGTTTTCAGTTGGTTCTTCTATAAGACAAAATCGATCATCAACATGAATTTTCTATGGTAGAGAAAATCATTGAGTCGCTGGCTAGAAATTCCTTACGGTTAGATACCTGGTACATAGTATAAGAATTTCTTTTGTTTGTGGGAAAGTCCTAAGGTTGTCTGTTATTGGTCTGTCCCTTATTTGATAATCTGGTAAGGTACAATGAATGTAGAAAAAAGATCAATATGATGATGTATCTAGCCTTATCTTCATGATGATTTACAAATTCGTTAGTGCAGGCACCTCTAAAATTTTCTCGGTCTTAATCCAATCTATGGTCTAAATCCTAGTGACACAAAATCCAACCTGCTCTGATGTAAAGTAATATAAAGACAAGATGGTTGGTCTTTAAGATTTGTTCAAGAATCGTGCGTTTTCCTTTTTAGAGGCATTGATTAAAAAAAATTTGTTCGCAATCTTTATTTGAGTCAATGTTTATACGAATTTGACCAAAACAATATTTCATGTAACACATTTTACTTTTTTTTTTTTAAATCAATAGTTATGCAAAATAATCTAACATCAAATGGTTTATAATTTAGTAAGACGGGTTTTAAAACATAGTGTGGAACTGTGGATAAGACAATTTTTAAAAAATTAACGTTTAGGCATTCCTTAAAACTAGGCGAGTACCCGCGCCTAGCGGCAACGGTTCCTAGCGTATGATAATTAATGATTTGTGATATTGTGGTGAGTGTTTTGTGTAGCGTTTAAAATAGAACATGAACCGATGAAAATGCAATTGCAACAGTTGTACTATACGATAACTAAAGTCTAAAAAAAATTCTTAACATCTATTAAACAACATATAAAAAAATTTAATGAAACTGAAAGTAAACATTACATTAGTTATGAGATAAAAACTAACAACACACGTTACTCGTCGTGTAAAAACTAACAAAGATGGGATTAATGGTGCCGTTGTTAAGAACAACGCAAGTACCAAAATTAGCATGGATGTGATTAGCCTAAAATGAAAATAAAAAAGGGGCTAATTTTGGCTACTTTGTAAAAGATTTGGACACATTAGCCTTATCTTTTTTTTGAAATGGGTATATTTAGCCTATTGAAAAGTTAAATGGGTATTAACGGGTACATATTTTCTCTTAATTGTAAAACATTATAATCGTTTTTTAAAGAAAAACTTATATATATATATATATATATATAATATATTTATATAGGGACATATCGTTTTGTGTTAAAAAAAAGTTTATGGGTTATAAACGAAAAATAATAAAAGTTTGAAGATTTTGGATTAAACATAATGTTTTGAAACCCGGTTCGACTCGGGTGGTTCAACCGGTTGAACCGTTCCGATCGACAAAATTTTAGCGGCTTGTAATTTCTTTATGAAAAACTGTATTTTTACCATTAAGGAATCATTTTAAAGAACTATTTTTCTAAAGTCATCGTTGCATAACGATGATTAGTATAATTTTTAGCAAAAATCTTTAGCGACAATCCGTTTTTGCGAGTATATTTCACAACGGCATTGTTGTAAGTTACAGTCAATTAAGTTTGTAAAATAATAATAAGAATAATAATTACTTCCTCATCCTAAAGTATAAGTTCATTTCAAAAAAAAAATAAAAAATTACCAACTTTGACATTAATTATTAATTTTTTCGTGTTATATAATACTTGATGAAAAATATATAAATGAAAATACATTTAAAATACAATCCATTTATATATTTTACATCAAGTATTATATAGCACTAAAAAAGAAATTCAGGCCAGCTTTGAAAAAATAAAGTCAAGATGTACTTATATTTTGGGACGAATTGAGTATAATAATAATACGTACAAGAGTTGTATGTAATAGTCGAGTCCTTGCGGATAACGATGCGATGTTTATATTTTATTTTGTGTGTACAGTTGATTACTCATATATTGTCGTAGAGATAGAGCAAATTAATGTTTAAAAAACGCCACTTTGTTGTAAAGATTTTTAGTTGCATTTGTTGATGAAAACTGACACTTTATTTTAGTGAATGTGAGTTTGCGAAATACGTGTTTCCAAACAAATACAAAGTATATTTTAGTATAAATTTGTGAGATTGACCGACACATTCAAAAGTTAAACCGTCAAACAAATATTTCTTTTATCTATCCATCTTTAAATCTAAGCCCAACCCATAAACCAAACGGGCCCTTAATTTTTTAATATATGGTGAAAGTTAATTGCCATTGTATGATTCACATCCCAAGATTAGTTAACTTTTTAGTATTAAGAGATATTTGCAATATTATAATTTTTAATTATTTGTGTGTTCAAGAAAAAATAAGTCTTGCGATTTTGACTTTCTTCCTTCATGTGTGTTCATACCAACTAAGCACAAAACTAAAATAAAAACCCTTTTTCTAACACACAAAAAATCCATCTACGAATAGTAGTGTGTAAAAAAAAAATACACTTATTGAAACAAAGATATCTTTATTTTCTTAACAAATTAAGCATAATCACTACCACTTCCAAAAAATTCAGCCTCACATATGACCTTTAGCCTTTAACTAACATATGGCAAAACACAATTAGCCTAGCCAAGAACTAAAAAAAATCAATTTTACATACGATTTATTGTAACAAATTTTACCAACAAATACATTACATAACCCAATTAGCCAAGAACTTGCGCAATACATTTACGTACAATTTAGAAAAACAAATTTTACCAAATAAATAAAATTCACGCTCCTAAATGCAAAAAATAGATCTACACAATAAAACAAAAACTAAACTTTAACATAAAATTGTATAGCAAAAACTTTAAAAAAGAATCATATTTTCTAGCGACCGTCATGATTCCGGATGAGGGTAGAGAGGCGGCGTCGGCAGCCGAGGAAAATCATGGCAAGATCAACGGCAGTGAAATAACTTCGGCTATTAAGATCTACAAAAAAAAAAAAGTCAAGATCTATTAAAAAACTATCAAAATTTCTTGAATATGTATATTTATAAAATAACCTTGCAAATCTTGGTAAATAATATACATCGAGTAAATAAGTTAAAGAAAACATCAAAAATAGCTTACGGTGGTATGCTCGTGGTGGTCGGCTCGACGGCAAAACAACGGCGACAGCTGCAAAAAAAAAAAAAAACTCGGATCTATAAATAAAACTATAGATCTATTAAAGAAAACCTTCAAAACTTTTTAAAGATACATGGATCTATTAAAAACTCAAAAAATACCTCAAAACTCAAAAAACACTTTTGGTGGCCGATGGTCTTGGTGGTCGTGAATCTATGGTGGTAGAGACTTCGGTAGAGGTGTGGGTTACGATGCAGAATGGTTTGACTGCTGTGGTCGTGGGTTGATGGTGGCGACGTTCGGTTGTGGCGGAGTCAAGTGGTGGTGGTGTCGGGCAGTGGTGGTGTTTGTATGGTGGTGGAAGAGATTAGAGTGTTGTGTGTGTGTGTGTGTTTATTAGTTGTGAATGGCATATGTTGCACACGTTTCATAATTTCAATTGAATGTACAGTTATTGCCACCACAGCCTCGCCAGTATTGTTTCATAATTTCAATTGAATGTACATTTATGTTGCCATATATAGTTTAGATATTGTGATACTTTCCTTCATTTCCATGCAGGTAGGGATGAGCACGGTACCGGTCCCGTACCGATCCCGTACCGAATTAGTGGTACCGAATTTTTCCCGAGCATAAATTAGAGGTACCGGTACCGTACCGAACGGGATTCGGATATCGGTACCGGTACCGGGAAATCGGGTTTTTCCCACTTTTTTTCGGGAATTTCCCGATTTGGTACCGGTCCCGTACCGAATTAGTCGTCCCGATTTTTTTTTCACCTTATTTCGTAGTCCCGGTACCGTACCGTATTTCAAAAATCGGTACCGTTTCGGTACGGTTCCGGTTCGGTTCCGGGATTCGGTTCAAAATGCTCATCCCTACATGCAGGCATGAAATCGTTTCCATGCAACCATGCAAGACGCATTTAAGTTTGAAAAGGTAGCGTTTGACTTTATTAAGTTTGAAAAGGTTTAAAAAAAGCAAGACTATTTTCCATGCAACTCGTGCAAAAATCGTTTGACATTTGAAAAAGTTTAAAAAGACTTGACTTTCAATATTCAAGTTTTCATTTTTTCTCTTTGACCATTTTTCCATTTTAAATAGTAAAGATACAAAAGTTTGATAAAGTTTGACTATAAAAATTTAACCCATCAAAATAAGTATTTTAAAAAAGTATTACTACAAGTTTTATGGTTGATATAAACACATTTTAAAGAAACTTAAAAGTGAAAACAAGAGGAAAGTATCTTTTTCAAAATCCCTATACCTAGAGTTTTCATGTATTATATAAAAGATTTGGATTCGATGGTGCCAAATAATTACTTTAAATTGATATGCACCATATATCCCTTCCTATTAAAAGCAAATCTAATATGGTAATTGGTTAAATATATCAATCCGCTTTATAAAAAAAAAAAATAACAATAATAAAAAAGGAGCGTGAACAATGTAAATTTGACGGGTTTCTAATTTGACGGGTTTCTAATTAATCATAGATAACGATTTACTCCAAAATTAAGAAATAAAAAAAGTAAATCTTATCATATGTATAGCTTTCTTTAGAATTTCAAACCCTAGATAGCTTGTATATAACCATTATAAATAAACTCCCATTCTCGTAAACCAAACTTTAACCAAACTAATGGCTTCGAATGAACGTGTGAGTGTTAAAGACGAACCAGAAGATGAAGTAGCTCCTACTAAAGGCCCCTCTTATATCAATCTGAAGGTGGTAAGTAATTTAGGCAATGATACTGATCCATACTTCAGGGTGAGACGTGATCATTCACTACAACGAGTTATGATCTGTTGGGGTGTTCGTGCAAAGGTGGACTATAATACCGTGAGATTCACCCATGATGGTAATAGGATTAAAGAAAATCAGACGCCTAATGACTTGAATATGGAGGATGATGATATTATCGATGTTTTTACCGAACAAAGTGGTGGTCATTAGATGATTCAAGTGTTTATTCGAGTCGTTAGTGATGAGGGTGTGCTTTGTTGATCTTTTAATCTTTTATGATTGTTTTTTGTTCTAGTTCCGATTTTCTTTTGCATTACATACACTTTATGTGATATTAAACATACACTTTGTTTCGTTTTAGGGTTTACGATTTTTACAAGATTTGTGTTGTGTTTGGCTTTTCTCTATACACCCGTATTTAGACTGGTTCTATTATGTTGTTATATAGTTCGGTGATAAACATGTAGTGGCTATAGATATTTGAATAGATCTTCTATTTATCTAACTCGTGTTCATTGGAAGAGGTCACTGCATGTAATCTAACATACGTTGCATTAAATTCGGACGTCGAAATCAAACCTATTTGTAAAAAGAAATTAATAAATCTCAGACGTCCAAATCAATCTTGATTGAAACTGAGAAGAAAATCTTTAGCAACGAAGAATTTCTATAAGTTTGGGGAATTGATACTCATACCAGATAAATTGATGCACACATCACAATATCACATCATTAATGTATAAAGGCGTTAATAATTATGAACCTTCCGCTCTTCGAAAGGCTATTTTTATCCATGATTTTCCCTAGCAAACATTGAAAAGAATACTTGAGTGTATATTAATTATACTATAAACTTATAAAGCATACAATGAAGCAGTAACCAACTTGTCTGTCGGGTGTGGTAATTCGGGTTGTCGGGTCATAATATAATAACCAACTCTACATAATTGAACGTTTAGCATGGATATGATGTAACTGTCTAGTTTAAGAATTAAGATTTATGCGCTTTTCTTCTAATCAATCGGATGTCAAGGTCATGGTTATATTCATGTTTTCTACCGATTGATTTCCCAAAAGTTGATATGTGTTTTGTTAGGTTACGATGGCGAGAGTTCCTACTCAGAAAATCAATTCAAAGTTCTACAAAGTACAATCTTATAAGACTACACACGCGCCATGTGTTACGGCCTCGCTCTCACGTGTGATGGGGTGACTTTGGGGACGGTTCAGTCACGGTGGTGGCTATATCTAAAAGACAGTGAGCGAGTGTTGTGTGTATTTTTATATTATGGAATAAATATATATTAAAGTAAATACTAAGCGGGAGTTACGGGAGTGTGAGTGAGAGAAAAGATGGATGTAACCATGGTTTTTTAACTTTTGGCCGACTAATCCACGGGGTTTAAACCAACCGTCACACAGATTCAATGATGATGTAATGTTGAGCTATATACTAGTGAAATAGGGGGTTTTGATGGATGAGGACTGTTGACGTATGGTCCGGACTGGGCCAGGAATGGGTCAGGCCCGGCATCAGCGGCCCACTCTACGCCTAAACCCTAATCCATGCCTATATATACATGACAGGTTATCTCTAACCCTAAGATATATTGGCTACACTACGCCGATACTAACTTGACCGTCGGAGGTGGACCCCGGGGCTACGGCCTCGGGTCCACTCCTAACGGGTTCTCTTTGTTGACAGGTCTACTAGGGCTCGAGAAGACGACTAACGGCCAAGGAGAGTCGTTGAATCCAGTCCGCGCCAGATTTTGCATCAACAAGTTGGCGCCATCCGTGGGACCACGAATAAACAAGTTTCGTGTTCTCATATTACCGAAAAGCAGAAATCAGTTTCTAAAGTCGGTAACTCTAAAACCCTTGTGTTTTTGTTTTTCACAAGTTTGTTACAAAGTACGCTGTACGCATCACGATGATTTACCAAATCGATATTGCCCATGCGTACGACTTAATTTACCAATGTTTTTAAATTGGTAAGACTTTTAATTAGTAAGCCATGCGTATTACTTTACAAGAACAGTAATATCACTTTAAAAGATATCCCACTGTTTAAAAAGAGATATCCCAATATTTTTTGTGCATGTCTTTTAAATCGGTAAGATATGTTATCTTTTAAATATTCAAAAGATTTTATGTAAATCTATTAATTTGGTAAACACGATTTTACCTATAACGCATTAAGTCCGCATGATCGGATCTATTTTATCTTTTAATCCGCACGATCGGACCTAAGAAAAAGCCCGCACGATCGGAGCTATTTTATCTTTTAGCCGCGATAAATTCGCGCAGATACTTTTTTACGGTTGGTACGCTTGTTCGCGCTCGAACAGCGCAGTCGCGATAAATCTACCCGCGTAAGACCGTGCGTTCAGACATCTTCGCAGAGAACGCGTACGCGCGAATACCACGATGCTAGTCAATCGCCATGATGCGCACTGGACCAAAGGCCGTGGTATAAACATCTGCGATCATCCAGAAACGTTCGAGTCTATGCGGATAAGATAAATCCATCTGTGTCTGTCAGTCGCGGTCACGGTACATCCATCCGAGTTTTTTTTATATACATTAAAGAATAAAAAACAATAAAAAATCTCACGATAGGTTTTATTTTATACAAACAATTGTTTATGTCGTTTGTACAACCTCACGATAGGTTTTATATTTTTTATGCTATGCGCACTATATTATTCATGCTATGTGCTGTTTAATTTTATTAAGTTTTATATGCTGCGATTCGCGGCATATACTTTTAATCTTTGCATTAAGTGTTTTTTCGCAGATTAAATAAGTTTAATGCTCCTACACGAGTAGCACCATCAAACTTGGGGGACTACCAGGGTGCATACTACTACTGTTTCCGTACGCGTCACGCAGATTATTTAGAAGCAGAACGCAAGCTCAGTACAAAGACGAATTTAAATATTCGCACCATCTCACCGTAGGGGAGACGTCCTCTGTCGGTTGTAAAGTCGGATGTAATGCGCACACAGCGCAGAAGCACGTCTTCTGTCGCACATCTTTAGCGCGCACCTTATGCGCTGAAGCACGTCTTCTGTCGCACCTCTTTATTGCGCACAGCGCACCCTTATGCGCAGAAGCACGTCTTCTGTCGCACCTCTTTGTCGCGCACAGCGCGCACTTCTGCCACAGAAGCACGTCTTCTGTCGCACCATGTTGCTTCGCTACTGGTACAAAAGGTACGCCCTCACCCAGGATGCAGCATGCGGGTTCCACTTTCACCTACGCGGCCATCAGAACTTAAGTCTAGCATAACATAGCCATGCGCTATCTCATACTAGACTTGGGGGGCTTGTTGACGTATGGTCCGGACTGGGCCAGGAATGGGTCAGGCCCGGCATCAGCGGCCCACTCTACGCCTAAACCCTAATCCATGCCTATATATACATGACATGTTATCTCTAACCCTAAGATATATTGGCTACACTACGCCGATACTAACTTGACCGTCGGAGGTGGACCCCGGGGCTACGGCCTCGGGTCCACTCCTAACGGGTTCTCTTTGTTGACAGGTCTACTAGAGCTCGAGAAGACGACTAACGGCCAAGGAGAGTCGTTGAATCCAGTCCGCGCCAGATTTTGCATCAACAAGGACTGCACCCCTTAAATCATATGATTACAAAAACTTTAATAAGCATCACTTTAACATCTTTTAGGAAAAAAAACGTATTACATGACCCTCAGACATGAATTGATCATTTGTTTCCAAAGCAGTAATGCTAGCTGTATACACGTAATGTCCATTTTCGTTAATAAAATTTTGAATTCACCCTCGTACTTTCATACCCCAAATGTGCATTGTTTACATGCATGTGCTGATGTGCATTTATGTAATGTGTATATTATCCAATTCCCTACATTTGTTTACAACTTAAAAACACACAACTCCACTTCTATCTCAACCCAAGTAGCAAAATGACTTCACGTGTGAAAAAGGAAAAAAAGAAACAAGTAGCTCCTACTAGATGTTCTTCTAACTACATTAATCTGAAAGTGGTTGGTCCATTGGAAACACTGAATCCATATTTCAGGGTAAACTGTGATGCTCCACTAAAAGAGCTTATGATGGAATGGGCTACTCGTGCAGGTGTGGACTACACTGTATGTAGGTTCATACATGATGGGAAGAGGGTTCAAGCGCATAATACGCCTAATGAGTTCAAGATGGAGGATGAAGATTGTATCGATGCTTGGATCGAATGTGGTGGTGGTGGTGGTCACTAGATGATTTAAGTCGTTAACTGATAAGGGTGTGCTTTTGTTGTTTTTTTTTATTATGAATGTTTAGTTGAAAGTCTTTGTTATGCTTTAGGGTTTATGTTTGCTTGTTTGTAATATATGAACGGAATGAAGATTAATGTTTGAGTAACTTGGTTGTTCTTTTAAAAGTTCTTATATAGTTAAGTTTATGTAGTTTTAAAAATGATCTTTATAGTATTTGTTGAAGATTTTTGTCATGGTCTCGTCTGTTTGGGCCATGTTCGCGGTCATGGATGTTTTGGGTCTCGCCTGTTATGGACCGTATTTGTTGATAGGACGCTAGCTCTTTTCTTTCCGCTTATATGATTTTTACATTACCTTTCATCTTAACAGACATCTAAAGTTTTACTCTGCACTCTTAACTCTAGGTAGTGTCACAATTCCTCAAAATTCTTTAAAACAAAAATATCACCAATAACATGTTGCGGGGCTAATTGTTTTGTTTTACAAAAAAATAATGGTGAAATATGATCTTAAAGTTAACATTAAGCTTGTTATGATTTCCCTTCTACCACCAATTAGAATTATAAACCTCAGGGTGGTGGCAACCCTCATTCACCATCCCTCACCATCCACCAATAACATTCTTCCAACTCATCTCATCCCCACACCACCCCTCATCATAGATTTTTAGTGGCAACCATGTATCCCTACCCCTCACCACATTTAATTTTTTTTTTTACCTTTTTAGCCGTTCAACGGCTCAATTCTCTTTAACCCGTCCCGGGCTTCTTCCCCGCTGCATGCTCAACCCGCTCGAGCCCTCATTGGTTGCGGCGATGTAGCTTTGCGGGCTAGGCCAACCCGCAGTCGAGCCCGAAGCCGTTGCCACCACCCTCAGTTAGCTAGGCTTATATGTTGGGTTTGGTGAGATGATTGGCCATAGTAATCATGAGAAGTGTTAGATCAAAAAATAAATAAATAAATAAATAAAATCATGAGAAGTGGTATTGAAGCTACGGTTTGGCCGAGTTGTTTTGTGAATAGTGTTCCCTCAGTTAAACCCTGGTTTATTGATATTAGATTATCCCGATTCCCGATATATAAGTAGCGACAAGAAGCCAGTAAAAATGGTGTGTCCCGATATTAAAGGCCGATAGTATGAAAAAAAGTGAGATGATAGACTAGTTACAAGGGCTCATGACGGTCTATAAAAATTAACATATAAACTTGATGGATTATCCTCTTCTATTACCAATTAATTTTAGCATGAAAACATGTTAGCTTTCCATAGGCCCTAATATAAAAGCTTTCACAAACAACTGAACAAGCACTCTATTAATCTAAATAACGTATCAAAACTTATCTTAACAAGGGTACCAAATAATATATTAATTTAACATGCAGATTCACTAAAAGATACTTTCTCATTATAGATAGCATCATATATCCTTCACAAGAAAGTTTTTTGAAAATGTATGACTCTAACATCATGAGGCACTGTCTTATATGTTACACAAAAGTGGCATGGAGTGTTATAGACATCTTTGAAAAATTTTATTTGGCATAAATTGTTATGTTAAAAACGCAATTGAAAATAAAATTCCCGGTATTTTGCCCCGTGATTAAATGATTCGGTGGTTAATGTAACTGCTATGGCAGTTACAACCGAAAATCAGTTATGTTGGTCATATGTATAGATTATCTATCTGGTTCGGTTATATAATAGACAAAACATATTCTCGTTTTTAAAATCTGAGTTTTATCCGATTTAAGATTTCGATTGAATCATCGAAATACTTCAATCTGAAAATGTTTACACGACTCTCAGATTACTGTGATCCTAATTTCCAACAAGCTATAAATGATAGTTTTTATTTACTTTCTTCCGGAAAAAATATGAACCCTAAAGCGAATTCATTGACTAACATGGTACGAACTTCATGCATTTTTAGCAGTGTTCTAAAAGGCGCGCCTTGACGCCGCAAAGGCGTCGCCTAGGCGTGAGGCGTGGCCTCTACGTTACGAAACAGACCTTAGCGTTAGCTTTAGGCGTGGCGCGAAAATAGCGTGAAATAGCGGGCAAAAGCGCAAAGCGTGGCGCCATTTTTTGAAGCGTTTAGAGGTTTTTTTCACTTTTTGGGCTATTTTGTGTTTGGGCTATTTTGTATTTGGGCCTATTAATTATTAATTTAATTTTTACTAAATAGCAGGTTTTATTTGAAGAAATGAAGAAGATGCAAGACTAGTTTAGTTTTCAGTTTTCACTTTATTTCTTATGCATATCACCTTTTGTAAGCTCACTTTTTGTAAACTTACCTTTTGTAAACTTGATATGTATATGAAATATTGAAATATGATATTATTACATAAATCTATAAATATTTTTCGCCGCTTTAGTCACGCCTTGAAAAACGCCATGGCTTCGCAAAGGCTCGTAAGGCTTGAGGCTTGGCATCGCCGCCATGCCACGCCTCACGCTATTTATAACCTTGATTTTTAGCTTCTACTACTTTTAGGTGATTAGCTTGAAGAAACAGGTTATTACATTTTCCTTCACTAATAAAGAATGAACTTTAAAGCGAATTCAATGACTAAAAAGGTCGAATTTTAGTTGATCTTTTACGCTAAACGGTACTCGTTTTGGTTTTCGTAAAATGTCCTTTAAATATATTTTTTCCTCCACTAATAAAGAATGAACTTTAAATCTATTTTTTAAGTTTGAAACATGTCCTAAAAAAAGTGTCTTTGCTATGATTTACTTTAAGACATCTTAAATATAATGCTTTATAGTTTACAAGTTATTGTAAAATGTTTAAAATACTCAATTGTTACAACTAAAAAAAGAAATATGTATTTATATAAAAATATGGTTAGAAATTTATTTGATAGATATCGAAAGCAATTCATTACGTAGTTGTTGAGTTTACGAATACTTCATCTTTCGAAAGGCCTATTTAAAAATAATGGCACAGGACCTCCAAATTTCATGGGACGGCCCTGTCCACCACCAACGGAAATGCCACTCATCCTTGTTGGGTAATTATTTTTGTATTTTAATAGTTGTGTATAAATTTTAAGCATTTATCTAAAATTATGTTATGATTTGAGATTCTGAGCTAATTTGTTGATTTTAAGGTATTTTTATTTGGGGTTTATATGAGTATACTATACGTGCTGATTTTGACCATGTATAATTGATTGTATGGCTGATTTTTGAAGTTTTTAGCTCTCATTTAAAGGTATTTCTGTATAGTAGTATTAATATAAGTTTGACTAAGGACTGAATACTACTAGCCTCTTTGTTTAATCTAAATTTAATATAGGTAGGGGTGTTATCGAGTTTGGTTATTGGGTTCTGGTTTTACAAAATAGGACCTTACACTCAAACAATTGTGAGCAAGTCAAGTAGGTTAGATGGGTTTGCTGGGGAAAACGAGTCAGCCGGGTCAACTGGGTAGGCGAGCCAGATGAGGTAGGTGAGTCAAATGGGGCTGGTTGTCATGCTTAAGTGGGGTTCAGGTGTTTGAGTCGAAACGGGTTAATGATAAGTCAGTCATGTGAACATATTGGAAGTATGCATACCTCTTTACGACTAGCCATGTTTAGTAGTTCACTGTTAAATATTGAAATATTTCATTGTTATTTCTGGACTGGGTTTAACAGGAAAATAATCAAGCGGGTATGGTTGAGAGTCATGGAGAGTATGTTGAATCACACCCACATATTGAGGAACTGTGAGCAGATAATCTCGCCCCATTGCTTCATCCATGAAGACAAAAACCTGAAGGGCCAAACCTGCCCTTTTCAAACATTTAAACCGCCAAGCGGTTATTATGGTTATTATAGTTATGTTAGAAACATCATGTCGTTTGGAAGAACCCATTCGATATCTATATATAGATGGAACATGTACAGAATTTCGACAGTTATACATATTAACAAGTTATTCATATCTTATTGCAATTTCGTTATAATTTGTTTACTCATATTGGGACCAACATTTGGCATCAAGAGCCTTGTCCATACACTCGTTACATCGATACAACCATCATCTTGAACACAAGATTCCGAACCAGAAAACAGAAACAAAGTCTGTTGATTAACGAGTACAAAACAAAACCAGAAACTCTTGAACGAGAAAGAAGGAACCAGAAAAAGAAGCGCTGAAACTTTTGTTTCAGGAAGAAGAAGAAGAAGACGCAACGTATCATTCAACCATACGCTTCCTGGATAACTTGAGACGCAAGGAAAGTAGTGCACGACCGTACTTGTGTAGAAATTGCATTCGACAAGCCACCAAAACTGTGGTGACTTGATACTTTCTGTTGGTTTGATTCTGGACGCAACGAGAACAAGACAAAGGAAACTTTGTTTCACTTGTTGGCTTTCAATCATACAACGAAAGAAAAACAGCCCTTTTGTCGAGACAAAAGTGGAGAAGAAAGACGTACGTGAAGAAAAAAGAGGACGTTGCTTGAGAAGAAAAGAAGGTATACCGAACCAGAAAAACATATCAAACTGTTTTGAAAAACGCTCAAAATACAAAAGAGAGACAACAACAGGAGCATCCTGATCATTTGCTCGCAAGGATACCGTTGGTATTTCTGTAGGTTGTTGTAGATACGGTGTGGAATAAAGAAGAAGGAGTATTGTTTGAACGCGGACAAGCAACGAAGGCAACAAGGACATCACTTGTTGACATACTACCGTCGAGTAGTAGAAAAAAGACAAGCAACTCGCTTGGTCTTTTTGGAAGGAATTACCGAGACTAATTTCTGAATCATTTTGTGTTTTATTCGAAAACTTGGAGATAAATAAAGCAAGTCGACACAAAAAGTTCGAGACTTGGAGATAAAGGAAGCAAGTTCGATACAAAAGTAAGGACAACGTGATACAAGGGAAAAGAAAGACATAGTTGGTATACTCTAGTACCGACAAGAAGGGAATACGCAAGTGACAAAAACAGGTCACACGAAAAATCTTAAACTTTTGGATTTCCTTTCATATTTATAGTATAGATACTTAGTTTATACTATTAGAAATCCATAGTTCTATATTAGGATTCCCGGATAACTATTTATGTTCCCGTAGTATTAAGTAATACCACTAGTTAGAAATCCCCATACAAATTAGAGAGTGAAGATCATAAGCACCATCAAAATGCCCGGTGATGACGCAAGTGGCAGTAACACTGCACCAAAACCCGTAACCCCTATGACACAGTATCAATGCCCAAAACTCAAAATCACAAACTACACAGTTTGGACTATACAAATTAAGGTGATACTAGAAGCACAAGGATTATGGGAAACAATAGAACCTAAGGCCGATACACAATTAGATGTTAAGAAGGATAAGGCAACAACCGCCTTCTTATATCAAGCGTTAACCGAAGATGTGATCTTACAAGTAGCAAGTTGCAAAACTGCAAAAGAGTTATGGGATTCATTGAAAAAGAGACACATTGGAGAAGAAAAGGTGCAACAAGCACGATTACAATCATTGATGATTGGATTTCAGACTCTTCAGATGAAGGAGGATGAAACGGTGGATGCATTTACAGCTAAACTGAATGGCTACGCCACGAAGGCAAAAGAATTAGGAAAAGAGTTAGATGAATCACTTTTAGTTCGAAAACTATTAGACTCCACACCAGATAGATTCATTCAAATAGTAGCATCCATAGAACAGACGAATGATCTCGATGACATTACGTTAGATGAGATCACAGGAAAACTTAAGGCATTCGAGGAGAGAATAAAACTCCGAAAGGGAGGACAAGTAGATGGCCAGGATAACTTATTATTCGCACAAGGCGAACATTCTAGAAATAAGAAACGATTTACAAAATATAGAGGTAAATCAAACTATTCACGTGGAAACTGGCAGAATAAGGGAAATAGAAACAACTCGAATGGAGGAAACTCATCCCACTCATATAAGTCAAATAATGGAAAACAAGGATGGGATAAAAGCAAAATCACATGCTATAATTGTGGAAAACTCGGACACTACAAGAAGGATTGTAGAAGTCCACCAACAACTCAAGAACAGTCAAACCTTATCTTAGAAGACGATGAACCATCATTGCTAATGGCTACACACGAAACTGAAGAAATCTTGTTAAATGAAGAAAAAGTACAACCCCGAAAATATGCTACGACAAATGCTAGCATATGGTATTTAGACAACGGTGCAAGCAACCATATGTCAGGCACTAAAGGCCATTTCAAAGATATTGACGAAAACATCACCGGACGCGTTCGTTTTGGAGATGGATCGTATGTAGAGATAAAGGGTAGAGGTTCAATACTATTAGGATGTAGAAACTTACAACAGAAGATGATCTCAGATGTTTACTACATTCCAAACCTCAAGAGCAACATACTTAGTCTAGGACAACATACTGAAATAGGTTGCAAGATCATTATGGATGGAAATTTACTGACTTTGTATGATAAGAACAAGAAGTTGTTGATGAAAGTAGAACGATCTAAGAATCGACTTTACAGTATTAGATTGCATATAGTAGCACCTATATGTCTTTTAGCAAACGTAGATGACCAAGCATGGTTATGGCATGCTAGATTAGGTCACCTGAACTTTGATGCAATAGATAAAATGACAAGGAAAGGTTTAGTGGATGGAATACCAAGAATAAAGCATGCAAGACAAATCTGTGATGCATGTTTATTAGGAAAACACATCAGAACACCATTTCCAAACCAAGCTAAATTCAGATCGAAGAACCCGTTAGACTTAGTATATGGAGATCTTTGCGGTCCCATAAGTCCAACAACACACTCCGGAAAGAAGCTCATCTTCTTATTAGTCGATGACTGCACACGTTTTATGTGGGCTTACTTTCTAAACTCGAAAGATCAAGCGTTTAGCACATTCAAGGAATTTAGACACCAGATCGAATCAAAGTTGAAGTTGAAAATCAAGATGCTAAGAACTGATAGAGGAGGTGAATTTACATCACATGAATTCACCAAGTACTGTAAGGAAAATGGAATTGAGAGACAATTGACAGCACCATACTCACCGTAGCAGAATGGTGTAGTAGAGAGGAGAAATAGAACAATGTTATCAACAACTAGGAGTATGATGAAAGCGATGAAGTTACCCTTAACTTTTTGGGCGGAAGCAGTAAGGCACGCCATTTACATACTCAACAGGGTACCGACGAAAGCCCTGAAAGACAAAACACCATATGAAGCCCTCTACAACAGAAAACCAAACCTAGAATACCTAAGAATATTCGGATGCACAGCTTATGCTAAGGTTACGATACCTCACTTGAAAAAGTTAGATGATAGAAGCATTCCAATGATTTACTTAGGAGTTGAAGAAGGATCAAAAGCATGTAGGCTATATGATCCAGTAGGAAAGAAGAAACATGTTAGTAGGGATGTAAAGTTCATGGAAACGAAACCGTGGGATTGGAATAATAATGAAGAGGATACGAATACTGAAGATACGTTTTGGACTACCTTTGTAATAGATGGAGTTGACTATGATAATCCTACACCAGTCAACATAGAAAACACTGACAACACGTATCAAGAACAAGAACCTATACCAGATCCACCCTCACCAATCACACCACCATCATATACTTTCAACCCTAACTCAGATGAAGAAAGAGCTACTATAAGCTCATTAGAGAGCTCAGATCCTAGATTTGATCATAGACCTATACAAGGTTTAAAAGATATTACGGAAATCTACCAAACTGCACGTGAAGTAGAAGCGCCAAGCTTATTCTTTACAGAAGAAGAACCCCATAATTACAAGGAAGCATCACAAGATGAGAAGTGGATTGAGGCCATGGAAATTGAATTAGATTCAATCAACAAAAATAACACATGGACCCTTACCACATTGCCCGAAAATCAGAAAGCAATAGGACTCAAATGGGTTTATAAAACCAAAAGAGATGCACAAGGAAGGATCATAAAGTATAAAGCAAGATTAGTAGCAAAAGGTTATGTACAAGAACAGGGAATAGACTTCGATGAAGTGTTTGCACCAGTTGCTAGGATAGAGACAGTTCGATTGATATTAGCACTAGCAGCATATAATGGATGGCAAGTACACCACTTAGATGTAAAATCAGCATTTTTACATGGAGAATTGAAGGAAGAAGTATATGTCACACAACCTGAAGGTTTCATTCAACAAGGAAACCTAGGAAAAGTCTACAAGCTAACTAAAGCTTTGTATGGCTTAAGACAAGCGCCGAGAGCTTGGAACGTGAAACTTGACCAAACATTAAAGTCATTAGACTTTAAGAAATGTAATCTCGAACAAGCAATCTACACAAAGGGAAGCAAGACTTCTACACTTATCGTTGGAGTTTATGTAGATGATCTGATAATCACAGGCACTCCAAAGAAGGAAGTAGATTTGTTCAAATCCCATATGAAAGATAAATTTGAAATGAGCGACTTAGGGTTGCTAGCATATTACCTTGGGATAGAAGTTACACAGACAGGAGGAGAGATTACAATCAAGCAAACTGGATACATTAACAAGATCTTGAAAGAAACAAGCATGACGGACAGTAATGACACGAAGACACCAATGGACCCCGGCACTAAGTTGGTCAAGGCGGAAGATGGAAACCCAGTTGATGCAACTTATTTCCGAAGCTTAATTGGAAGTCTCAGATACTTACTGCATACAAGACCAGATCTTAGTTACTCAGTCGGACTACTCAGCAGATTTATGCAAGACCCAAAGGATCATCACCTGAAGGCAGTAAAACAAGTAATCCGATACATCAAAGGAACGAAAGACCATGGAGTAATATACAAGAAAGACGGAGGCTGCAAGATTACAGGATACAGCGACAGTAGTTATGGAGTTAATACAGATCAAGGAAAAGGAACTACTGGAATAGTATTTTACTTTGGAGAGTCACCTATTACTTGGTGTACTCAGAAGCAACCGACAGTAACGCTCTCATCATGTGAATCAGAATTCATGGCGGCTACAGCAGCAGCATGTCAAGCCCTATGGCTGAAACGATTACTCAGTGAATTAACTGGATTAGAAGAAAAGAAGATAACGTTCAGAGTTGACAATATATCAGCTATACAACTCGTAAAGAACCCAGTATTTCACGGAAGAAGCAAGCATATAGACATTCGCTATCATTTCATTCGGGAATGCGTAGAGAATGGTCATATCAAAGTAGAACACGTAAGTGGAGAACTTCAAAGAGCAGATATCTTAACTAAAGCATTACCAAGACTCAAGTTCGTGACTATGCGACAAATGCTCGGAGTTCAAGACTTAGGACGAAGCAACGATCAAGATTAAGGAGGAGAATGTGAGCAGATAATCTCGCCCCATTGCTTCATCCATGAAGACAAAAACCTGAAGGGCCAAACCTGCCCGTTTCAAACATTTAAACCGCCAAGCGGTTATTATGGTTATTATAGTTATGTTAGAAACATCATGTCGTTTGGAAGAACCCATTCGATATCTATATATAGATGGAATATGTACAGAATTTCGACAGTTAGACATATTAACAAGTTATTCATATCTTATTGCAATTTCGTTATAATTTGTTTACTCATATTGGGACCAACAGGAACTATGAAACCAAGTCACTTCGCTTATCAGAGTGAATACATATGGGGCATACAATGAGGTTGATCCTATATCTCTGTAGACGAAAACACCTTTCACTCGCAATATATATAGCTACCTTACATCCACCCATGAGATTTGAGCAGGTATAACATAGCTACCTTTGACTTATAACATATTTAATTAAGGTAAAAATGAACACAATGTGTATACAAGTATAATAATGGTTGATAATGTTAGTATGAGATTTTGTTTTGTGTTAATGGATTGTAAGATTACATAATTATTTCTGCTTATCACTTAATGTGTTACAGAGTAAAATGGTATAAAATGGGTTAAAACATGATCATTTTGGGTAACACGGGTTGCAATTAGGGGTGCTATAAGGTTGGGTGCTCAAAGTAAAGTTATTGATCAAGTACAACAGCTTGTAACAATAGTCTAACATGTATTGACATTTGTCAAAACATGTTATTTATATTAACTTCAGACAGCTACATGTCAATAAACCATTGTGCATCAATATTAATGCTACAGCAGGCTATCATATATTCTGTAACATTAAGGAGTTCTAATTGGTTTAACTATGATGTTTTGTAGGTTGATATACTAAAAATCTCGGTCAAGGACTTGGAGCAAATGAGAGACAATGTAGAGAAACTTGAGACATTCAAGGAAGAAATGAAGAAAGAAATGAATAAGAAGTTTGCTGAGAAATTGACACAATTGAAGGAGCAACCTCCCACATAAACACTCGTTGCTTATGGTACACTTTGTGTTTCATACACTTATAGTTTAGAAGTAGTACATTCTTGTTGATTTGGTACCCTTGTGTAGTATACACTTTTTGTTTAGAAGTGCCACTTTTGTTATGATTTGATACCTTACGTATTACGATATTGGAATGTTTGTCTAATTATTAATTTGACCTTCATTTGTATGTTTAGAAATACATAGTTTTGATATTTGTATATTACCGAAAACGGCCGAGATTTTTTTTTAATATAATTTTTTATAATGGATATGTAGTGGAATCTCTGTGGTTACACTCCATTGCAAACCCGTTACAATTTTACACCAATTTGCATTTATACCGTTTCAATTCCGTAGTGAAAGTATTCTGTTGCAATTTCCTTGTAACATCTACTGTAGCAAAACCTTTGGAATATGATCCGTTGCAAAAACGGTTGTTAATTTACAACGAATTTTCCTTGGTTAGAAATCCGTAGTAATTTTTTTTGCTCCGTTAGAAATCCGTTGCAATTTTTATTTCCATGGAGCATTTATGCTACGGTAGGAATCTATTACAAATCCGTTGCAAATGACCATTTGCAACGGATTTAGACACTTCTTGCTTTCGACGCTTGTTAGAGTTAGATATAGTTGTCTGTGCGAGAATAATGAACGTTTCCGCTCTTCGAAAGGCTATTTTTATCCATGATTTTTCCCTAACAAACATGGAAAAGAATACTTAAGTCGTTTAATTGCATGGAGGTAACGTACTGTCTAGTTTAAGAAACAAGGTTTATGCGCGTTTCCCAAAAGTTGATATGTGTTTTGTTAGCTTACGATGGCGAGAGTTCCTACTCAGATCGAAAATCAATTCAAAGGTCTACAAAGTACAATCTTATAAGACTACACACGCGACATGTGTTACGGCCCCGCTCTCACGTGTGAGGGGGTGACTTTGGGGACGGTTCGGTCACGGTGGTGGCTATGTCGAAAAGACAGTGAGCGAGTGTTGTATGTATTTTTATATTTTGGAATAAATATATGTAATGTGAGCTGCTAGTGACTGAGGGGGTTTTGATGGATGAGGAAAAAACTTCAATAAGCATCAGTTTAACATCTTTTAGGAAAAAACGTATTACATGACCCTCCCACATGAATTGCTCATTTGATTCCCAATGTAGTTATGCTAGCTGTATATACGTACAATGTCCATTTTAGTTAATAAGTTTTTGAATCCACCCTCGTACTTTCATACCCCAAATGTGCATAAATGTAATGTGTACATTTCTACTCCGTAATCCGTATAGTTGTTTACAGCTTAAAAACACACAACTCCACATCTAAATATTGAACTTTCATCTCGACCCAAGTAGCAAAATGACTTCACGAGTAGATGTGAAAAAGGGAAAAAAGAAACAAGTAGCTCCTACTGGATGTTCCTCTAATTACATCAATGTGAAAGTGGTTAGTCCATTGGAAACATTGAATCCATACTTCAGGGTGAACCGCGATGCTCCACTAAAACAACTTATGGTCGAATGGGCTGCTCGTGCAAATGTGGACTACACTTTCTGTAGGTTCACGCATGATGGCAAGAGGGTTCAAGCACATAATACGCCTAATGACTTCAAGATGGAGGATGAAGATTGTATTGATGCTTGGACCGAATGTGGTGGTGGTCATTAGATGATTTAAGTCGTTAACTAATAAGGGTGTGCTGTTGTTGTTTTTTATGACTGTTTTGTTGAAACTCTTTGTTATGCTTCAGGCTTTATGTTAGCTTAATTGTTTGTAATATATGAATGGAATGAAGATTAATGTTTGAGTAATTTGGTTCTTCTTTTAAAGTTCTTATAATTAAGTTTATGTAGTTTTAAAAATGATCTTTATAGTATCTGATGCTGAGAATTTGTTGAAGATTTTTGTCATGGTCTCGGCTGTTTGGGTCATATTCGCGGTCTTGGATGTTTTGGGTCTCACCAGTTCGTAGTCTCGCCTGTTATGGACCGTATTTGCGGATAGGACACTCTTTTCTTTCTGCTCATATGATTTTAACATTACCTTTCATCTTAACAGGCATCTAGAGTTTTACTCTGCTACCCTTGACCTCTAGGTAGTGTCACAATTCCTCAAAATTCTTTGAAACAAAAATATCACCAATTAAGAACATGTTGCGGGGCTAATTGTTTTGTTTCATAAGAAATCATAATGAAATATGATCTTAAAGTTAGCATATAAGCTTGTTATGATTGCCATTCTACCACCAATTAGAATTATAAACCTCACTTAGCTAGGCTTATATGTTGAGTTTGGTGAGATTATTGGCCATAGTAATCATGAGAATTATTATCAAAGCTACGGTTTGGCCGAGTGGTTTTGTGAATGGTGTTCCCTCAGTTAGACCCCGGTTTATCGATATTAGTTGATCCCGGTATATAAGTAGCCACAGGAAGGCGGTAAAAAGTGGTGTGTTCCGATAGAAAAGGCCGATGGTATGAAAAAAATGAGATGATAGATTAGTTAAAAGGAGGGCTCATGACGGTCTATAAAAATTAACATATAAACTTGATGGATTATCCTCTTCTATTACCAATTAATTTTAGCATGAAAACATGTTAGCTTTCCATAGGCCCTAATATAAAAGCTTTCACAAACAACTGAACAAGCACTCTATTAAAATAAATAGCGTATCAAAACTTCTTAACAAGGGTACCAAATAATATATTAATTTAACATGCATCATATATCCTTCTCAAGAAAGTTTTTTGAAAATGTATGACTCTAACATCATGAGGCACTGTCTTATATGTTACACAAAAGTGGCATGAAGTGTTACGGACATCTTTGAGAATCTTAGTACAACAGTTTCTATTTTTAGTCTAGCCTTGTAACGTTCAAAGATATCCCCATTTATGCATGTGACCACTTGTTACGTATGCAATACAATGTATGTGCAATTTGGGTCGTTCTTTTAAGTTTTTATAGTTAAGTTTCTGTAGATTTCCGGAGGATCTTTATAGTTTTTGATGCTGAGAATTTGTCTAAGTTATTTGTCTTGGTCTCGGCTGTTTTGGATCTCCTCGGTTATAGTCATTCCCGTCATTTTACTCTACCGAATTTTTGTGCACGCATAGGCCATATTCACCGGTGTGACTGCATTTTTCACTATAGGGCGAATTGTTTTCTTTCTTGAGAAATGTTTATTAACAACGAGTCATGAAAAATGCCAGTTTTAGATCTACCCAAGAGACAAGCTATCATGTTTATCAATAATCTATTACAACCCAATCTTTCATTAAAATATTATTTTATTATTTTTTCTACCTATACAACCAATATATACAACAAATCTCGTTTTTTTACCATATATCAACAACTCAACCTAACATATAATACGTACAACCAATCTCCACATTGTGTACACTATATAACCTGTTATTGGGAGACGTGTGCCAGATTGAGTCAAGAAAAAGAAGGTCACCAAGTGACGGGTTCAGTGCATTAAATGTCCAACTTTTATATAAAATTAATAAAAATATAAAATTAATACTTTTATTATGTATTTATTATATTTGTGGTCCCAATCGGTTGGTGGAGGTCACCAATTAACATAGTCTAAGTACTCAGGATCATAAAAATGATGTAACAGTACTCTTATAATATCGTGAGGTCTAATTTGCGAAAACAACTACATATTAAGGGTCCGTTTGGTGTGAGGTATTTTCCCATAAGGATTGGACTGAAAGTAAAATAATCCGTTTGGTTTGTGTGCTTGAGGTTTAAAATTACGACTCACAACTTTGAACGAGGGGATAGACAAATCCTTTGGTGCTTGCCTGGTTTACTCTGACACACCCACTTGCACGCTCACTTTTACTCTTCTTTCTCCTTTCTATTTTGTTTTATACGAATAACATTCTTTTCATAATGTATTGTTGGGAATTAAGGTAATCCACTGATTCTGCCGAAGTGATTCTGATTCTGCCGAAGAAGAAAGGATTCTGCCGAAGTTATACTTCAGCAGAAATGTTAAGGCAGACATTGTGTTGCTGCTGAAAGTGGGAACCACGTAGGAGAGATAAGCTCAGTTTAGAGTAAAAGTCAGCGCCGTATGTATAGGTTGGCGCCGTATTATGTAGAGCTTATCAGAATAAACAATATGATTAACAAAACAATATGATTAGTTGCATGTTGTCTAGAAGCATGCTTGGTCTAGTTTAGTAGTAGAAGCGTAAATTGTCAACGCTCCTTTTAGGGTTTCTTGCCTATATAAGAAACCATGTTAGTTTGTAATAGATAAGCTTTTCTCAAGTTTCTCAAGTCTTGTAACCGATCCGAAACATAGAGTTTCTATAATCAAAGATCCATAGAGGATCAAAAGTGTTCTTAGTTATTATAACTTGTATTTATTTTCCGCTACAATACCAAGTTGTAGAGATCTTCTATTAGTTTGCTTGTGATTACATAGGCAACACTAACGATCTCCGAGTGCTTAAGATCTATCAAGGTCTGTGTGTGTTTCTAACATGTATAAATATACTTCAAATAAATAGTTTATTATTTTATAGGTAGTCTCATTTATTATTTATTATATTTTATTACTAAATTTCAATTTTTATCCTAGTATGCTAAACAAATAACTTTTAAATTCAAATCCAAAGCATAATCTAAATTCAAGTCCTAATCCTAAACCTATTCACAAATCAAACGGACCCTAAGTATCTAAAAGAATTCGATATAGACACAACACAAACAGTCTGCAGAGAAACTGTTGGAATCACGTGTAACTATTATTCAAGTGTCGGTCATTAGATTTGTAATAGGTTGCTAATTAGGCTTACATGTTTGTAATTAGTGCTAGGCTTATGTAGTAACCCCAGAGGCCTATGCAAAGGCCCAAACGAATCCTAGGAAGGGACTAGATGTGTTGCCCTAGCTCCCTTGCCTATTTAAACACTTGTAACCCTCTTAGGAGGGTGTTGGTTCTTTCATTTCATACATTACATTTACTTATTCTTGTGTGTGAAAGAATCCGCCACTCTTTCCCTTTCTCTCTTCTTATTTACATCTAAACATACTTGTGTTATCATATTATGGTGATCTAACAGTGGTATCAATCACCAAATAGTTGTTTGGAACGTGTTTTGGTTTTATTTTTGGTTATACGTAGCATATTGTTCTAGTTTATCACCTTTATTACGCGTAAACTTTGGTTTTAACACTCAAATCTTGAACCTTGGAGTGTTTTAAGGTTGATATAGTGTTTAGAATCTTAGTTTTGGCAAAAAGTTTGAAACTTTACGTGTTTAGAATCGTTTTTCACTCGTTTCTTTGGTTTTCATCAAGTTTACGAACAAGCTCAAATTTCACTTTAGGTGTTAAAGTTTAAAACTTTCTTGTTATTTAAATGTTATTGAAGCTATTTCATCAAAAGAATCAAGTGTACAACGCGTTTTAGAGCTTAAAAAGTCGTTTTGGTGATTTTTGGTGAGTTTACGAATAAGCAAAACCCTCTTTTTACGAGTAAGCAAAACCCTTATCTTACGAGTAAGCAAACCCTGATTTTACGAATAAGCTTTACGAACAAGCCGGAGTTTACGAATAAGGAATCCTACGAACAAGGAATTTTCATCAGAATCTTCAAAGTTATTTGGGACTCAGTATTTCCCTTGCTTGGATAAGCTGGTGAAATACTTCGACTTGTGGATATCTTTCTTACTTGGACAAGTTTGAAAGAGTTTTGGTTTTTAACCTATTTTTACGAATAAGGTCAAAACTTACGCGTAAACACTTTACGAATAAGATCTTATCTTACGAGTAAGGATTTTTACAACTAAGTATTGGGTTTACGAATAAGATTACGTTTAAGCCACAACAATTTACGAGTAAGATCACTTTACTAATAAGAGGTTGTATACGACTAAGAAGCAGTTTACGAGTAAGCACCATCATCTTTACGACTAAGGAGTTTATGAATAAGACCAAGTTTTAAAAACAAATCACGTTTCAATCATCTAAAAAGATCCATCAACAATAAAAGTTTTAAGATGTCTCAACCACCGTATTTCAACTACTTTCCTCACCAATATTCTCAGCAACAACAACAATTGTAACACCCTCAAAATATGGTCCAACGGAAGCATACGAACCTTTGGGTGCTACTATCTTGGTATCACAACATAAAGTACAAAGAATGGTTTTTATTCCATTCATTTAGATTAAAATTCATTATTTGAAAACATTAAGTTTACATTAATGAAAGTAGTGCGGAAATAGGCCCAATAAAGAAGTTTAAAGCGGTCCCGATTATTCATCAGAGTCGCATATGATCATGCCCCTTTGCCAAGCGTCTTCCAATAGTGAGCTATCGCCTTAAACCTGAGAACACATGCTAAAAAGGTCAGCTTACGCTGGTGAGTTCATAGAGTTTAGTTATACAAGTAATAGTGGACCTGATAAAGTTTAATTGCTATGTGCGACTAAGGCAGATACATAAAAAACATTCCAATTAACAATCAATACAACAATAATCCAATCAACACAATCGAGATCTCTGCAGGGCCCCAAGCGACTCTAGCCAACACAGTCGTAGCAAGGCCTAGAACACAAGCTACTCTGGTCTAGGTCGGATATTCTTAGCTAGGCTTCGCGTTATAGCATAGGAATGCTACCCTAGTCTAAGTCAACAACTGTCGCATGTCTAGCTTTTCCTAGTCAACACTTTAGCAATTCAAAAGAGTAGTGGCAGGTCCAAGAAATAGTTTGCATTCACATAAACACATAAGATCACAATCGACAATCAAATATTCCAAACAACAGTCATTCTCAAATAATGTTCACATATCCAATTATGGTTAGTTAAAAGCAGCATGTATTCTCCCCCAAAAGAGTTATGAAAACCTTTGAATAGAGGGGCTATGAAACTCACCTTAGTTACAGTAATGCACTATACGACTGGCATCTAAAGTTAATCTCCACGGCATCCAGAAGATGGTACGACGAGTACGATAGAATAGAAGTGACGCAACCTAATGCGTATACGATTATCTTAAAATATGACTCATATGATAAAGATTTCGATAAAAGATAATGTGTCGTAGTTTTCATGGATCATTCATGTCATTACTTTCAAAAGTCCATTATTAATATCTCAAAATGTTTAGTTTTAACGTTTCGTGTGGTGGTAAGAAACATAGACGCGACGTACAACTCACGCGAAAGAGAAGAAGACGTCGACATAGTCGAGACATACTAAATATAACGCACGCCACAAGGAAAAGACATTGACAAAGTCAAGAAATACTGACAATACTCAAGCTAGTCAAAGACTAGGTAATGACGAAAACTATTTATGAAATATAAATAGATTAACTTTCGGTAGTTTTCCCAAAATCCCAAACGTACATGTTTATAATAAAAGATAAGTTTCCATTTATCGCTTGATTAATAAAGGTTTCACAATCGTTACTCGTACTTAGACTAGTTTATAAGAAAGTACTTCATATAAGGTATACTAGGTAGTATTTTATAATCGACGCGTTCGTTTATTCAACGTTCCCAAAACCATTACGACTTTAATAAAGTCTTATCAAAATAACCTTTTTCGACAGTTAATAAAAGTTAACTCGTATTTATAACACGAGTTATTATCATAGTTAATAAGGGTTTATAATAACCAAAACCGTATCCGACGATATTGTATAGTTAATTATCTCGTTATTCGTTAAAATGTGAATATTGAATAATTAGACTTATCGCGAATCAAATATATTAAATTCGTTTCTGAGTCTAATATGTTGTATTCGGTTAGTTCAAAAAACGTTTAATAAAGTCTAACTCATAACCAATATCACTCGTATATCAAATATTACTCCAATTTTATAAGCCGTAGTTGATTCTTATAGCGTATACGTAATATCCGATATTAATTATTAAGCACGTAGTTAGTTCCTTAATGTTTATTACATCACTTATACATAACTTGTTTATTATTCATTCGAGTCAAATATCGTTTGTCACGATAGTTTTACTCCGTTATCGTTATATAATTGTTTCGTTACAAAATCAAGTCGTTACGTGTATATAGTTAACCAATGGTCGTATCACAAATTCACCAAATACCATTAACCGTTTATTAGTTTTCGATATTCTTTATTAGTAACCGTTTACGTCTCACAACTAATTTCAATAATTAATTATTATTATCCCGTTACCACTTTGTTTGTTTCGACATTCCACGTTAACAATATTTTACGACTTATAACCAATTATCGAGTCTAATTCGAGTATTACCCGTAATCCCATATCGACACCAACAATTTCATAAATCTGAGATTAAGACTTGTGTATACCAACCCTAGTCAGGTCTGACCCGACCCATACGGGCTGACCCGACTCACTGAGTCAACCCGACTCAGTGAGTCAACTCGTACAAACAGCAACAACAATTAATTAAATAAACACATCCTTCTTACTATTTTTTTTCATGACCACTTGGTGAGGACCAAGCAGCCCGACTCCACTGAGTCCAAAATCGAAACACAAAATGGGTTTCATGACCCCAACCGAGACTATCCCATAGCAATCTAACAATTTAAGCTCAAACCGAGACCAACTCTACACTACCCGAGTCTCAAACGGGTCCGACCCGACCCGTCAACCACAACATAAATCGTTCAACACCACACCAATAGTTCCCAGTTTTATCCCACACGAATCCATCTGAAAACGTTTTTATAACATGTTTTACTGGATTAACCACACGAACAATCAAAACGTTTTATATCTTGTTTTCATTTTAGTTATCCACGAAAATACAACCATAAACAATATATAATTATATACGTTTTATCAAAAACAAAAAATAATAATAATAGGGAGCGGTTAGGTTTTTACCGAGAGAGGAACGAGATGAACAAGAGTTGGTGGTGTCTTTCACGAGTACAACTCGTGACCAAGCCAAACTAGAAGTCTTGAACTCGTTTATATTAGAAAACCCTAGAAATACGAATCTTAAAATCAAGATCTAGAGCGCGTCTTTGAGTTTTATAACGTGTGTTATATGAAATTAGAACCACAAGAAACCGATCTGTTACGTATTGGATTTCACAAACACATCAAATCATGATCACATATAGGTGTATAATATGAGGTTTTAGAGAGAGAAAATAGTTAGAGGTTTGGGAACTTAGTGAGAGAAAGTAAAAGTGTTATTATGAACTCCAACCCTCTACCTTGGGAGGTAGAGGGTATTTATAGTCTTACATAAAACGCCACCTACGGGCTGTGGATCAGGCATAGAGTGGGTAAAGACCCGTCCTTCCTCCACGGTGTTACTTAACTAAATACTACTTAACATTAAATAACTACGACTACGAGCTTTCTAACGTTTACATATACTTGAGGTGACCGACACTTTAATAACTGGATTTACTAAATCCTAACAATCTCCCCCTAAGGGAGGTCACCTCAAATTACATTGAATACAAACAAATATTACATTAAGATTATTCTTGGATTCTTGATAATGTTCTTTGCTCTATAGCCCGTAGTCATTGATTCTTCATTTTTGCATGTTTGGTTAATCCAAGTGGAGGTCTTTAACTGATCCACGTGATAATGAGTTTTGAGCCAGCATTGAGATCATCAGCTACCATAAATCTCTGACTCTTCCATTGCGGTGTTGACATTATGTGAAGTTCTAACTTTTGGACCGACATGCTCACATTCTGGATCATGAAATCTTTTCATCAGAGTAGCGGAAGCTTTAGTTGATTCATGATATTTGCAGCATCGTAGCAGAAGCATGGAGTGAAAATATCAGAGACATTGATGCACTTATCATGAATTCTTTAGAAATGAATGTGATGAGTGAGCATGCGGCTATGGATTGACCTCTCCATTCTGATCAGCTGCAAACGTCGGACGTACCTGCATACAACAGTTAGCAATAAAGCGCACGAAAGTGTCTTTGATCACTTTTGTTGAATTGAGGTACACGGCCCACGGTTCCCCGTTGATCAGTACAAGTACTGCCTGTGATCAGGTATAATTCCGAAGAATCTCCTTGACAGGGTTTCGCAGCTGCTCTAGCTGTTCTCAAACCGGAACGTCTCAAAGAAGACAACACGGAGTGAGTGAACCAGCGAATTTGAGATTCACTGATTGATGAAAAGAGATTTGAAAAACAATCGAGTATTGCTTAATAAATTGTTTTTGCAATACAACGAAGGTTTTAAGAACCATCAATTATCAATCATGAACACCTTTTATATTTGAAATATTAATACAAAGTCGATGTGCTAAAGAAAAGAATTTTTAAGCACAACGACTGGTTTTTCAAAGGTATCCGTCAATCCATAACCTGAACCAGGATTTATTCATAAGTTTGAATCGCCCCATTGTTTCTGTTCAGTTTTCACATGGTTGATCCATTGGATAGATCTCACATGCCACCTACCAAGAGCTTGTTTGATGTTGGCTCTAGAAGGCTTTCCATCTTCATCGTGAATATGTTTGCATATCACTCAGATGTTCTGGCAATACCACAAGGATAATGCGTAGGACTCTTAAGGTTTAATCTCTCTTTCCACATTGTGTGAAACAGAGAGTCTTCATTGACAGTGTCCTAAAGAGATTTATTAGATGATCTCGTGGCTCTAGACTCAATTGTGCACATTTGGTTCCTATGCCGGAGACTAGGGAGAGGGTCTCCTTCTTCAATATCAACAATCTCTAAGAGAAAGTCGATAGATTATGTTGGTTCCCCGTGAGAATGAAACAAGTCGTTTTAAGAGGAACTTGAGTGGCTTGGGAAGTTGTAGTGCAGTGCATCACTGGGTCCATGATGTCTTGTCTTCAATACCAGTGTTACCTTAGTAACCACCAGTAGCATATGAATTGAACCCGGTTTCTGCCCTAAGGTTGAATTATTGGAGGGCTATTTCTTTTCACCCTTTTTCATTTAATTCTTTTTCATTCTTTTACCCCTTCAGTGCTTACTGAGACTTCATAACTAAAACCTTGTTGGGTTTATTCTAGTTCTAGCTCTTTCTTAGTCCGCACTCTTCCCATATCTCACTTTTCTCCCTTTTTTTTCATCATACCAAAGGACTCTACACTATCTTGTGGATTGTCCCTGGGTAGATCCCTCCGGCTCTGGCGGGATCGTGGGAACGAATACCTAACCTAACCATCCTTATATCACCATACATAAAGTAAATTTGGTCGGTCTATTTGGTATTGTTCATCTGCCATTGGAACCAATTGAAAACCATTTGAAAATCAATCCATATACTTGTGATAGATTATCAAAGCATTTTGTACCTGAATTGTTTTTGATATTTTTAGAAAAAGAGCTCCCCCTCAACATGTGCAACATGTATTTGAAATCGTTTTGGCACACGGAGGCAAGAGGAAGGATTCACTTCTTTGATTACCATTTTCTAAAGGATATCAACATCACTTTCCTGAACAAAATTAGTATTTTTCATAATTTGTTAAGGATAATTTTGGAAGGATGTGGTTTTCAAAAAGTTGCTCCCCCTCAATATGTGCATAGAAATTTGAAAGTGTTTTACACATATTAGGGTAAACATGCACATTGAAACAAATCAATCATGTTTCAATCCTTTTTGGTTTGAAATAGATGCTCCCCCTCAACATGTGCATGGAAGATTTGAAATCGTTTGGCACATGTGGGGAGGAAAGCTTGTAAATCATTATACAACCATTTATCGAATTATCAGTTTAAATCCAATTTAAATCACAAATTCTCCCCCGATCACAATTTTCAAATCATTTGAGATTTGTGATCTCTGGAGATTTAAATTGATTTTGAAAGCTTTTGAGGAGAATTGTGACTTGATTATGAAAACCTTTTACCGATAAGGATCAAATCTGATACTTTAAACTCCAAAGATTAAACATGCATTAGTATCTTTTGAAAACAATTTTATGACAAATAACCTTTTGATTTAATTGAAATCATTCTCCCCCTCAATCAATGACATAGGTTGTTGATTGAGAGATAGAGATTTTGACTAATATTAAGTCCAGATGATTTTCAAAAATTGAGTCCGAGTTATTTTTCAAAACTATTAGTTTTCATTAGATAGCAAATATTTGTTTAAAGAAACAGAGCATGAGATTTGACAAAAATAAGATAAAGTATTGCTCTGTTCTTTCTTTAAAAACGGGATATAGACGAAAATGACTATAAGCCTTTGTTTTATTCTTTCTCATTTTTTTTTTTTTTTTTTTTTTTTTTTTTTTTTTTTTAACAAAATATGTATATTCGAAGAACATCTAAAAACCCGTGACATTCTTTGAATGTCAACACAAAGTTCGTAGATGATATCGAACAAGGAAAACATGACAAAATAACAATATTTTTGGGATTTTTCAAGATTTTCTAATTTTTATGGATTTTAAAAAATTTATAATTTTCTATTTGCTTTTTGTTGGTTTTGAAATTTTGTATTTTGCTTTTTTGAATAACTATTTACAAGAGATGGGTGAAGAAAAACATTTTACTCCTCTTCTTCCTCTTGAAGACGTTTAAGTGTTTCCGGTTGTAGACTCTTTAGACCAAGTCGTGGGAGTATAAGCTCAAAACGTTCTCTAGGAAGAGCTTTGGTGAAGATGTCTGTTAACTGGTATTCAGTCCTCACAAAATAAAGTTCCTCCACACCGTTTTCCACTTGCTCCCTGATGAAATGATGTCGAATGTCGATGTGCTTTGCTCTTGAGTGTTGTACGTTGTTGCATGAGAGAGCAATGGCACTTTTGTTATCACAATACAGAGGGATTTTGTTGAATTCAAAGCCATAGTTAGATAATTAGGATCTCATCCATAGGATTTGAGCACAATAAGATGACATGGCTATGTACTCAGCCTCTGTAGAGGATATAGAAGTACTCATTTGTTTCTTAGAAGACCAGCTCACAAGCTTATCACCCAAAAACTGAGCACTTCCTGACGTGCTTTGACATGTATCTTGACATCCTGCATGATCAGCATCTGCATAGGCTGTTAGTGACATACCGGTGTCCTTCGGGGTACCAAAGTCCCATATTGATGGTTCCTTGGAGATACCGAAAGACCCGTTTAACCGCTTCAAGGGGCTTTTTGGTAGGCTTAGCCTGGTATCTAGCACACATGCATACAGCGAACAGAATATTTGGTCTACTGGCTGTGAGGTACATCAGGGATCCAATCATACTACGATATTTCGCTTGGTCTACCATGATCCCTGAGTGGTCCTCATCCAGTTTAGTACGCTCTATCATGGGAGTGTCAACAGGGTCACAAGAATCAAATCCAAATTTCTTTAAAATCTCATTTGCATATTTAGATTGATTAATAAAAATGCCTCCGGGACTTTGTGAAATTTGTAATCCCAAGAAAAATGACATTTGTCCCATCATAGACATTTGAAATTTGGAACCCATCTCATTAGAAAAACGGTCACATTCATTGGGGTCAGTCGAGGCAAAAATAATATCATCAACATAAATTTGAATGTGAATTAAATGTTTTCCTGACATTCTGGTGAACAATGTTGGATCAACTGCTCATTTGCTGAATCCGGTAGATAGAAGAAACTTTGATAGCGTATCATACCATGCCCTTGGAGCTTGCTTCAAACCGTAAAGGGCCTTTTTCAAGCGATAGACATGAGTAGGATGCTCTGGATTCACAAAACCTTCCGGTTGACTGACGTATACGACTTCTTTAAGATCTCCATTAAGAAAAGCCGTCTTTACATCCATCTGATAAACAACCATGTTCTTACTTGCAGCATTAGCCAGGAAGATTCTGATTGCCTCGATACATGCAACTTGAGCAAATGATTCTTCAAAGTCAATACCCTCCTCTTGACGATATCCTTTTGCAACTAATCGAGCCTTGTTCTTTAACACATCACCATGCTCATCAAGTTTTACTTTGAAGATCCACTTTAGAGCAATGATCATAGCACAGTCAGGAGCAGGTACTAATTCCCATACATCTAGTCGATCGAACTCATGAATTTCTTCTTGCATGGCATTGAACCAGCTGTCTTCATTCATGGCAGTTTTAACGTCTTTTGGTTCGACCTTAGATAGTACGGAATTAAAGAAGCACCATAAGGCATCAGTTGCAAGTTGTTTACGAGTGGATACTGGACGAGAAAGGTTTCCAATGATGTTGTCCAATGGATGATCATGTGTCCATTTTCTAAGGTGTTCATGTGGTTGTTGTTGAGGAACTGAAGTAGCAGAGTCGTTTTCTCCTGAAGAAGATGGATCAGATGATGGTTCAGGAGCAAAAATGTTCTCAAAGGGGGCATCTTCAGGAGTCGCAAAGGGATTATCTCCATCATAGGTGCCAGACACAATTCCATGATGTACACTCGATGACTGATGATTTGTTGATGAGACAGAGTGATCAGCAGCAGGCGCTTCTTGACTTAATGACATAGAAACTGAAGGGTTAACTTCGTTGACAGGGATAGGAACAGCCTCTGTTGATGGAATTGACAGATCATTAGCACTTGGCTCATAGTGTTCATCAAACATTGGATCAAACAATTTCTTCAAATCATCTTCTGAAGGAGGTACATAAGGAGTTACTGGTGAGGGATTTAGAACAAGAGTAGAACTGATAAGACTACTTGATGAAGGTTGAGATGCGGGTCCAGAACTGGATTGTCCTGGAGCCATTTGCCCGGACAGCTCATCGAACGTAACGTGAGAAGTTTCCATGATATCTCGAGTTCTTTTGTTGTAGATTCGGTAACCCTTCTTGTTTGATGCATAACGTACAAAAAATCCAATGTCCGCCTTAGCTCTTAAGTTACCTAGATCTTGACCGTCATTCGTTGGATAGCACAAGGCACCAAACACATGAAGGTAGGAGAGATAAGGTTTTCGTTTATGGACAAGTTCGTATGGAGTTTTTCCATGAGATGTGTGTATGAGAGAACGATTTTGGGTGTAGCAAGCAGTGGCAATGGCAATGGCTTCAGCCCAGAGAAACATTGGAACCTTTGAATAAATTAGCATTGTTCTTGCGGTTTCCACAACTACACCGTTCTGTTGAGGAGTTCGTGGAACACTTCTTTGATGACTGATTCCAACACTTTCATAAAATTGACTTAAGACTTTGTTAACGAACTATGTGCCATTGTCTGTTCGAACAATTCTAACCGTATTGTTAAGTCGAACCTGAAGCTGCTTGATAAGTTTGATTATGACATCTGGAGTTTCATCCTTTGTCCTCAAAAACTTTACCCAAGTAAATCGAGAGTAGTCATCAACAACGACTAAAATATATTTCTTCCCATTAATCATTTGCACTCTCATTGGTCCGCACAAATCCATATGAAGGGTATGCAGAACTTCCATTACTGAGTTTGTGGGTTTGGGTTTGTGGGCATATTTCTTGCTTTTTCTCAATTGGCATGCTAGACAAAGATGATCTTTTTCATACTTTAATATGGGTAAGCCTCTTACAAGATCATTTCTAGAAAGATTATTAATGGTGCCGAAGCCATAACCATGATTTTGTTTTTGAAGCCTTTGACAACAAGCAGATTAGAGAAGACTTCATCATGTCTTCGATAGAGATGGTGTATATATTTGAGCCACGAGTTCCTCTTAACAGTTCCACACCATCAAGTTCTCTAACGAAACAAGTATGTTTTCTAAATGCCACTTCTATATCGGAATCACAGAATTGACCAACAGAAAACAAGTTATGACCAAGACCTTCAATATAATATACCCTGGAGATTACACTTTTGCCAACAACATAGTCTCCATAACCCATAATTGCTCCAAAATGGTCGTTCCCAAATCTAACAGTCCCAATGTATTTACTCACGAAGTTCATGAGCCGCGAGCGATCTCCAGTCATATGCTTGGAACAGCCTGAGTCCAGGTACCACAAAACGATTTGAACGATCTGCAGTTGAACACAGACAATAATGGATAACTGGATAATTGGGATCCCCATGCAAGAATGGGTTCCATTTGGTTAGTAACAGTGATTGGAACACCCACATCAGAAGTGGAAACAATGGAATCATCAGGGATAGATGCAGTGCTAGTGTCCGTATTTGACCTATTCAAAGTATGTTCACTTCTTAAAGGAATAGTTCTACCAGTAGGCATCCATTTTCTAATGGGCATTGACTTAGAAAATTTAGGGCACAACTCATTAAGATCAAACTTGCGACCAGTAGGTATCCACTGATAACCTATGTTATTAAATTTCCTTCCTGTGGGTTTCTAATGTTTTCTAACCTTCTTTCTCCAATGCTTTCTAGCCTTCTTAACATGTTTTATGGCATTAACAATCTTAACAGGGCATTTAACAACATTAATCAAATCATTCACACCATATTCATGATTAGTAACAGAAACCAAGCAATCATCACTACATGTTTTGCCAAAAGTAGCAGAATACGAATTAATTACAGTACGCTTATAGCTAATACTAGAATCAACATGATTCGTTTTATTCAACTCAAACTTAGTGTTCCTAGGGTGGTCTTCTACTCTCTTCCAATGCACATTCTTAGCTTGCGAGGTCCTATCTTGCTTTGTATTGCCTGAAGGCTTTGACCCGCTTGCTTTAATGTCACTGATTACTCCTGTAGAGGGAATTATGGGAACATTAGTTGGTTTGACTACCTTTTGCATTCCTGAACTAGAAGTGCAGGGATCTGAACTACTTGAAGGCACATTAAAATTCACTTTCTTAGTGCTGGGCATAGAATGGTTTGTATACTTAGCACTAGGCATGGAACAAGGCATCACAGCTTTATCTTTCGCACTTAAGGATTTAGGACATGTTGCTATTAAACATTCTAACATCTCCTGAGATCGTTTGGCCTGAATGCAAGCAAACCTAATTTCACTATCAAGTGGCTTATTTATGAAGTCCTCTTCTACAATCTCACGAAGACATTCAAGACTATCCTTAAGGCGAGCAAGATAATTATGAAATACAAGCTCGTTATTCCTAAGATGAGGAGGAATGTATTTAACAGTCACAGTATATTTAGAGTCTGCAGATGACTTTGATGCAACATTCTCATTGAAGACAAGTGGCATTTTCCCTTTTTCCTGACTCCTCAGATTCTCAATTTCCTTTTGTAAAGAAGTTATTTTTTCGTTATTCTTGTCACGAGTGACTTTCATTGAATCATATAACTCTTTAAAGTGTCGTTTAACTTTTTCATTTTCTTCTAGAAAACTCTCATTTTCCTTTTGTAAAACATTAACCAAGTTTTGAAGATGAAAGGTTTGAGAACACTGAGAATCTAAAGGAGGAGGCATTTAGGAGCCAGTCACGTTGTTCTTTTCACCCTTTAATTGTGAAATTTGGGCTTTAAACTTTCTGATCGTGTTACAATGAGCTTGAATCTGTTCGTCACGTTTGTTTATTTGAAAAACTGCATCAAACTCTGGAACATTTGAGGATGTTTTGATGTTTGAGGTTTGGACATTTTCTTTGAGATGTTGATATTTTAGTTGCAGATCAAAATGTTCAACTTCTAGCTTAGAAAGATGTTTTACCAAATTATCGTAATCATCCTGATCAATTTTCTCATTTAGTTATGAGTTTTTGTTTTCAAGCTCAATGATACGATCATGGGAAACTTTCAAAGCGACAGATAATTCATGAAATTGAGATGCAGTAATAGAATACTTAGTCACAGTATAGAGCACATCTTGAGCAATACAACTCGAAATCAAGTTCTCATTTAAGATATGCAAGTTATTCCTTTCAACTTCATTATATTTGAGTTCCTGTTCATAATCATTGACTTCAACTATCATTGCATCAAATTCCTTTTCCATTTCTTTAATATCTGAGTTTATTCCTTTTTGAAGACTCTCAAATTGACCTTTTAATTGTTTAAAAAAAGGCATGACCTCAGTTAAATAACATTCTTTAGTTTGCTCAAAACCCCTTTACCCTTCAGTAATCCCAGTAGGTGTGATCCTTTTCTTACACGTTTTCTCCAAATCAACAAATAGTTGATAAACAACATACATGTTGATTAAGGTCTTGCTATTAGTGGAAATAGTTCTAGGAACTAAATGCATTGGTGTATTTGGAGCATACACAGTAGCTGCAGGCACTTTCCTAAGGGGAGGGTTTGTTTGAACAAGTTCACTTGCCTTTTGCTTATCCATATCTTTCTTCCAAAAAATTTGTTCTGGGTTAATTGGGTTTGAGGCTTAAACCTGTTCAGGGAGATCCAATTTTCTTTTGTGTAATCATGGGGTTTGAACGTAATGTTTTGCTTTTTACACTCAGGATCTTTTAGCCTCTTATCCATTTTCTCCCTATTGACTTCTTCAAATTGCATATCTTCCTTAGTGCACTTAGCGCAACTAGGTTTCTGCCTAGGTTTAAGGATTTCATTACCATCATATATTACCTTTTGAGCCTCTCTAGCTATTTTACCATACTTAGGATTGGGTTTCTCAACGAGGGGAATACTATGCTTATCGCTTAAGACTCTATGCTTAGTGATCATGTGAGCAGTCTGAATGGTATTCCCTTGTACGTACAACTTATTTTCAAGCTTGTTTTTCAAAGTTTTTAGATTGGAAAAATCATTCAAAAGTTTAGATTCCTTAGCATTGAATTCTTGTTTAAGCACTTTAACATTATCTTGAAGTTCTTGCTTTTGCTTAACAGTTTTAGAAAGCTTTTCTTGTAAGGAATTTAACTCTTGTTTTAACACTTCTTCTCTAAAATTACTTTTTCTAATGATTGTACGCATTTGGTCATCCATTTCCTGCTCACGGCTAGTTAACTCAAACTTAGCACGTTGTTCATAAATAGCAACTTGTTCTTTATAGGCATTCAGTTCAGAGATAATAGAATCATCAGGGGCACAAGCAGTGTATTCATCAAAAACATAGTCATCATTGACTGCATAAGATGCATCACTTGGTACAATCTCACTTTCACTTTGCTTCAGATATTAATCATATGGGACAATATTGCTATTACCCACATTATCAATATCTGATTCATAAGTTTCAAGAGATTGTACTTCATTATGCATCTTTTGCTCATCAACTTCATCGTATAGTTTTAATACCTCTGAAATGATTGAATCTTTGGATGGACCAGCCTTTTGTGGTGATGAGACCTTTGGAGAGACCATAGGTGAGATGCTAGCCATGAAGATTGTCTGGGCAGTAGGTTCATCATCGACATCAGAGTTAAAAGCATCACAGTCTGCGACTTGAAAGGCATTTTGATGATTGTGACCCATTTCCTGAATTGGCTGCTCATCTACATCAGCATCATATGTCTTAGCATTCCCTTCTGCAAGAAACAACAACTCCTCTTCATCCAATGCTGCTCCATTATCCTGAGCTTGCACAAGCAACATCTTGTCTCTGAAGTATTCTGCATTCTGTGGACGTTTTGGAGATGTGCAGTTCCTCGCAATATGTCCCTCACCACCACAGTTGTAACATTTGATTGCCTTTGCTTGTCCTTGATTTACATTTCTTCCATGATTCTGATTAGCCACATACCCTCCACCAACTCCACCTCTTCCTTGTTCATACTGCCTTCCTTGAACTGGTTGCACCATAACCTTCCCATCTCTGATGGTAGCTTGATTTTGTGGGTTGGATGTTGTTCTCAGGTTATTGTTGGTGTGTGGGAGGGAATTCAGATTTTGACTGACCATGAGAGATAGTTGATTGATGAAGTTTTCCATGAATGTGTTTGAATCAGGAGGCTTGTATGATGGATCTAGAATGAGTTTGTAGTTACCATTTCCCGTTGGTATGACTTGAGAAGCTTTGGTGGTAATTCCAATATTGGTGTAGAAGGTTGTTGAATCATTTGACGAACTTGATTCTCCCTGTTTGGATTTGAACTGTTCAAGAATCCTTCGTTCAAACATAGCATGTCTCTCATTCTGAAGAAGGAAGGCATACAGTTGCTCATAGTTGGTGTTCTTTAATCCTTTGGTTAGCTTCATAGAGGTGACAAATTTGTGCCATTCGGGATTTGATAAGGTTTTAAAAGGTACCTTTTTAAGGGGTCATTTAAGCCCTTATTCGATCACTTTTGTATCCGTTATTGCTTAATATCGTTCCTTTTCACTTTTTAGGTCTCTTGAAGGCAAAATGCTGGAATGATGCTTATTTGGACGAAAAGGCGCGAATATACGAAGAAAATGGCCAAAGTCAGAATCGAGACACTCAAAGCTGCTGAAACATAAGGCGACAGCGTCACTGCATATCTGCGACACCGTCGGGAAGGAATTTTGCGACGGGTCAGAGGCGAAATTGCATGTTTTCAAGGGACGACGTCAGGTTCTAAAGGAGTAGGCCGTCGTTACTCAGACGGCCTAGATGCAGCCAAGACGGCGTCAGAGCTGAAGGGGACGGCGTCACAGTCATAAGGTGACGCCGTCGAAAGGTTTACGTGGCCAAGACGAAACCCTAATGACGGCGACACGACGGCGTCACGAAACATAAGGTGACGCCGTCGCAGATGTAATCTTATATATAGAATCCGAATTTTTTAGTTTTTGTGTGTAGTCTTTTGGAGTAAAAACCTAAAACCGAACCAAGGCTTTCTTGTGCAGTATTTTAGGGTTCTAAACCCTATTATACATCAAGATAAGTATTTACTTCATTAATTTAATTATGTCTTTGATTATTTGTGTGTATGCTTGCATGTTCTCCATGTCCGGCTAATTTATTTGTGTGTTTGCTTAGGGAATATGAAACTTAATTATTGAATATTTATTGGTTGATACTTATCTTAGTTGACTAATGATCTAGAGTGCGCTAGATTATTCGTTGTGTACTTAATGCTTGACATTTCTTTGTGAACTTTAGAATATAATTATCTAGGTAATTGTAGGATAAAGTATTCAAGGACAACCGTAGAGTAGGCGTCTATAAATCACTAGAGGATTTGTAAACAAGACCCTTTGGTAATTTCAAAGAGTTAGGGAAATAAGCACGCCCTATAGCCTTAGAATCACAACGCAACTAGGAATAAGGACGTGACAAATCAACCATCAATAGGAGATAATTAAGGAGTAGTAAAACCTAAGTAAACACATCTTTAAACTATCATACGAGTACACATCAATTAGACATAGACTATCACAACCTTAGCTTAGATAATTAGATAATAGTAGAGTAATCGGTAGCAATACCAACCCCCCAAATCCAATACCCGAGATTCGTACCTTTTCATTTTCTAAAAAACATAAAAAGATAAAAAAATAATCTTCCTCAACCTCAACCTTAGCGTAGTAACTTCTCACTAGCATTCCTATTCCCCTAGAGAACGATATCAATACCCGTGGCTTACCCTAATTACTACACTACAACGATTAGGTTCACTGCCTAGGGTGTTATAAAACTTGCTCGAAGAAAAGGAAGTTTCCTTGACCCCGAACGACGCGTGTAGCGTTATCAGGATTCATGTTGTTCACAAACTTTGAGTTCAGCTGAATATTTGGCATGGTCATTTTGATATTCCTCATATCATTCACAAGCTTGTGGAATCTCACGTAATATTCATAGACACTTTCTTCTGGTTTCATCTTAAAGTGCTCAATTCATCATACAGTTGTGATTCTTTGTCTTCCTTAGTTAATTCAGAACCTGAGAGAAGCATTTTGACATTATCCCACACAGCCTTGGCTTCAGTGTTGTGATTGATCAGCTTGTAGATATCTTTTCGAAGACCTTGAAGTATAATGTTTGAAGCCCTGATATCAGCATCGAATCTGTAAGATATAGGATTCACAAACACACTAAACCATAATCAAAGTGGGGCGTTCAAGTAGTTTAGAGAGAGAAAGTTCTAGAGAGAGAAAGGGAAGAGAGTTGGGAACTATGTGAAACAAAGAAAAATGGTATTGAAGCTCCAACCCTCTACATTGGGAGGTAGAGGGTATTTATAGTTTCTTACAAACAAACGCCACCTACGGGCTGTGGATCAGGCATACAGTGGGCTGCAGACCCGTCCGTCCTCCACGGTGTTACAAGACAAACAAATTAATAATATAACTAGACTACGACTACGAGCTTTCTAATGAATACATATACTTGAGGTGACCGACTCTTTAACGACTGAATTTTCTAATTCCTAACAATCTCCCCCTAAGGGAGGTCACCTCAATTTACAATGAATACAAACAGATATTACATTAGATTGCTCGAGGATTCTTGATTAAGTCCTTTGCTCAGTAGCTCATAGTCTTTGATTCTTCATGTTTTGCATGTTTGGATAATTCGAGTGGAGGTCTTTAACTGATCCACGTGATGATGAGCTTTGAGCCAGCATTGAGATCATCAGCTGACATAAATCTTTGACTCTTCCATTGTGGTGTTGGTATTATGTGATGTTGTGACTTTTGGACCGGCATGCTCACATTTTGGATCATGATGTAATCTCATCAGTGTAGCGGAAGCTTTTATTGATTCATGATATTGGCAGCAGCGTAGTAGAAGCATGGAGTGAAAATATCAGAGTCATTGATGCACTAATCATGATTTCTTTTGAGATGAATGTGTTGAGTGAGCATGCGGCTATGGATTGACCGCTTCATTCTGATCAGCTGCAAACGTCGGGCGTACCTGCATACAACAGTTAGCAATAAAGTGCATACAACATTTTGATCACTTTTGTTGAATTGAGGTACACGGCCCACGGTTCCCCGTTGATCAGTACACGTACTGCCTGTGATCAGGTATAATTCCGAAGAATTTCCTTGACAGGGTTTCGCAGCTGCTCTAGCTGTTCTCAAACCAGAACGTCTCAAAGAAGACAACACGGAGTGAGTGAACCAGCGAATTGAGATTCACTGATTGATAAAAAGAGATTTGAAAAACAATCATGTATTGCTCAATAGAAATTGTTTTTGCAATACAACGAAGGTTTTAATGAAGATCAATTATCAATCATAAACACCTTTTGATTTGAAATATTCGTACACGGTCGATGTGCTAAAGAAAAGAGTTTTTAAGCACAACGACCGGTTTTTCAAAGGTATCCGTCAATCCATAACCTGAACCAGGATTGATTCAAAAGATTGAATCGCCCCATTGTTTCTGTTCAGTTGTCACATGGTTGATCTATTAAATAGATCTCACATGCCACCTACCAGGAGCTTGTTTGATGTTGGCTCCAGAAGGCTTTCCATCTTCATTGTGAATATGTTTACATATCACTCGGACGTTCTGGCAATACCACAAGGATAATGCGTAGGACTCAAGATATAATCTCTCTTTCCACATTGTGTGAAACAGAGAGTCTTCATTGAAAGTGTCCTAATGAGATTTATTGATGATCTCGTGGCTCTAGACTCAATTGTGCATATTTGGTTCCTATTCCGGAGACTCGGGAGAGAGTCTCCTTCTTCAATATCAACAATCTCTAAGAGAGAGTCGATAGATAATGTCGGTTCCCCGTGAGAATGAAACAAGTCCTTTTAAGAGGAACTTAAGTGGCTTGGGAAGTTGTAGTGCAGTGCGTCACAGGGTCCATGACGTCTTGTCTTCAATACCGGTGTTACCTTGGTAACCACCAGTAGCATATGAATTGAACCCGGTTTCTGCCCTAAGGTTGAATAAATGGAGGGCTATTTCTTTTCACCCTTTTCACATTCAATTCTTTTTCATTCTTCAACCCCTTCAGTGCTTACCGAGACTTCATTACTAGAACCTTGTTGGGTTTATTCCAGTACTAGCTCAGTCTCAGTCCGCATTCTTCCCATAACTCACTTTTCTCCTTTTTTCATCATACCTAAGGACTCTACACTATCTAGTGGATTGTCCCTGGGTAGATCCCTCCGGTTCTGGTGGATCATGGGAACAAAATACCTAACCTTATCATCCTTATATCACCATTCATAAAATAAAGTTGGTCGGTCTATTTAGTATTGTTCATCTGCCATTGGAACTAATTGAAAACCATTTGAAAATCAATCCAGATACTTGTGATATATTATCAAAGCATTTTGTACCTGAATTTTTTTTTTATATTTTTAGAACAAGAGCTCCCCCTCAACATGTACTTCATATGTTTGAAATCGTTTTAGCACACGGAGGCGAGAGGAAGAATTAACTTCTTTGATTTCCATCAACATCGCTTCCCTAGTCAAATCAAGTAGATAAAGCATTTTGGGAAAGGATGAGGTTTTCAAAATTTTGCTCCCCCTCAATATGTGCCTCGAGGTTTGAAAGAGTTTTGCACATACTAGAGGAAAAAGACTGCACATTGAACTAAAATGATCATGTTTCAAATTTTAGTGGTTTCAGATAGATGCTCCCCCTCAACATGTGCATGAAAATTTGAAATTGTTTGGCACATGTGGGAAGGAGAGCTTGTACATCCTTATAAAACCATTTACCGAGTTATCAGTTTTAATCCAATTTAAATCACAAATTCTCCCCCGATCATAATTATCAAATCATTTGAGATTTGTGATCTCTGTAGATTTAAATTGATTTTGAAAGCTTTTTAAGGAGAATTGTGACTCGATTATGAAAACGTTTTAACCGATAAGGATCGGATTTTGAGACTTTAAACTCCATTGATTAAACATGCATGATTGTCTTTTGAAAACATAATATTAGTAAAGGTTTTGAATCAACTGTATAAAACATTATTCCTTTTGATTTTTCAACAATAAACCTTGCTCATTTGCGTGCCAATTGTTTGAAAAATAATCTTTTTAATTCGAATAAAATCATTCTCCCCCTCAATCAATGACACAAGTTGTTGATTGAGAGATAGAGATTTTGACAGATGATAAGCACAAATGATTTACACGAGTAGTAGAGTACGAGGTATTTTCAAAGCAATTTAGTTTTCATAAGATGGCAAATATTTTTCAGAAGAATCATTAGACGAAAAAATATTTGGAAGGATAAGCATTTGTCTTTTAGATGACAAACCTTTGTTTTAAGAATCAGAGCATGAGATTTGGAAAATAAGATAAAGCATGGCTCTGTTCTTTACTTTAAAAACGGGTTACTGCCTGAAATGACAATAAACCACCATTTTTCTCCGCCTTTTTTTTTTTTTTTTTTTTTTTACTATGTGCATTCGAAGAACATCTAAAAACCCGTGACATTCTTTGAGTGTCAACACAAAGTCCGTAGATGATATCGAATAAGGAAAAACATGACAAAATAACAATATATATATATTTTTTTTAAGATTTTCTCATTTTTATGGATTTTTGGGAATTTTATATTTTTATATTTTCTTTTGTGGGTTTTTCAAATTTTGTATTTTGCTTTTTGAATAAATATATACAAGAGATAGATGAATAAGGCCTTTACTCCTCGTCTTCCTTTTAAAGACGCTTGAGTGTTTCCGGTTGTAAACTCTTTAGACCAAGACGTGGAAGGATAAACTCAAAACGTTCTCTAGGAAGAGCTTTGGTGAAGATGTCTGCTAATTGGTATTCAGTCCTCACAAAGTAGAGTTCCACCACACCTTTTTCCACTTGTTCCCTGATGAAATGATGCCGAATGTCGATATGCTTAGCTCTTGAGTGCTGAACGTTGTTGCATGAGAGAGCAAAGGGATTTTGTTGAATTCAAAGCCATAGTCAGTTAATTGAGATCTCATCCATAGGATTTGAGCACAACAGGATGACATGGCTATGTATTCAGCCTCTGTAGAGGAAATAGAAGTGCTCATTTGCTTCTTTGACGACCAGCTCACAAGCTTATCACCAAAAAACTGAGCACCTCCAGACGTAATTCGACGAGTGTCTTGACACCCTGCATGATCTGCATCTGCATATGCTGTTAGTGACATACCGGTGTCCTTCGGGTACCAAAGTCCCATATTAATGGTTCCTTGGAGGTACCGAAAGACCCGTTTAACCGCTTCAAGGTGCTTTTTGGTAGGCTTAGCCTGGTATCTAGCACACATGCATACAGCGAACAGAATATCATGTCTACTGGCTGTGAGGTACATCAGGGATCCGATCATGCTACGATATTTCGTTTGGTCTACCATGATCCCTGAGTGGTCCTCATCCAGTTTAGTACACTCAATCATGGGAGTGTCAACAGTGTCACAAGAATCAAATCCAAATTTCTTTAAAATCTCATTTGCATATTTAGATTGATTTATAAAAATACCTCCAGGATTTTGTGAAATTTGTAATCCCAAGAAAAATGACATTTGTCCCATCATTGACATTTTAAATTTAGAACCCATTTCCTTTGAAAAACGGTCACACTCATTGGGGTCAGTCGAGGCAAAGATGATATCATCAACATAAATTTGAACGTGAATTAAATGTTTGCCTGACTTCCTGGTGAACAATGTTGGATCAACTACTCCTTTGCTGAATCCAGTAGATAGAAGAAACTTTGATAGCGTATCATACCATGCCCTTGGAGCTTGATTTAAACCGTAAAGAGCCTTCTTCAAACGATAAACGTGAGTAGGATGCTCTGGATTCACAAAGCTTTCAGGTTGGCTGACGTAGACGACTTCTTTAAGATCTCCGTTTAGAAATGCCGTCTTTACATCCATCTGATAGACTACCATGTTCTTACTTGCAGCATTAGCCAAGAAGATTCTGATTGCCTCGATACGAGCAACAGGAGCAAATGATTCTTCAAAGTCAATACCCTCCTCCTGACGGTATCCTTTTGAAACCAATCTAGCCTTATTCTTTAATACATCGCCATGCTCATCAAGCTTCACTTTGAAGATCCACTTTAGAGCAATGATCATAGCACAATTCGGAGCAGGTACTAATTCCCATACATCAAGTCGATCAAACTCATGAATTTATTCTTGCATGGCATTGAACCATCTGTCTTCATTCATGGCAGTTTTAACATCTTTTGGTTCGACCTTAGAGAGTACGGAGTTGAAGAAGCACCATAAGGCATCGGTTGCAAGTTGTTTTCGTGTTGATACTGGACGAGAGGGGTTTCCAATGATGTTGTCCAATGGATGATCATGAGTCCATTTCCTAAGGTGTTCATGTGGTTGTTGTTGAGTAACTGAAGTAGCTGAGTCGATTTCTCCTGATGTAGATGGTTCTGATGATGATTCAGGAGCATATATATTTTCAAACGGAGCATCTTCAGGAGTAGCAAAGGGATTTTCTCCATCATTGATACCAGAAACATTTCCATGATGTACACTCGATGATTGATGATTTGTTGATGAGACAGAGTGATCAGCAGCAGGCGCTTCTTGACTTAATGATATAGAAACTGAAGGATTGACTTCATTCACAGGGGTAGGAGCAGCCTCTGTTGATTGATTTGACATATCATCAGCATTTGGTTCATAGTGTTCATCGAACATTGGATCAAACAATTTCCTTAAATCATCTTCTGATGGAGGTACATATGGAGCTGCTGGAGAGGGATTTGGTACAAGGGATGAACCAATGGGACTGATTTGAGGTACGGGTCCAGAACAGGATTGTCCAGGAGCCATTGGACCGGTCAGCTCATCAAACGTAACGTGAATTGTTTCCATGATATTTCGGGTTCTTTTGTTGTAGATTTGGTATCCCTTTTTGTTTGGTGCATACCCTACAAATACTCCAATGTCCGCTTTAGCTTTAAGTTTGCCTAAGTCTTGGCCCTCATTAGTTGGATAACACAATGCACCAAATACACGAAGGAATGATAGATTAGGTTTTCTGTTGTGGACAAGTTCATATGGAGTTTTTCCATGAACAGTGTGAATCAGGGATCGATTTTGTGTGTAGCATGCAGTGGCAATGGCTTCAGCCCAGAGAAACATTGGAACCTTTGAGTAAATCAGCATTGTTCTTATGGCTTCCACAAGAGTTCGATTTCGTCTTTCAACTACACCGTTCTGTTGAGGAGTTCGTGGAATGCTTCTTTGATGACTGATTCCAACACTTTCATAAAACTCACTAAGTTGTTTGTTAACAAACTCAGTTCCATTGTCTATTCGGATGATTCTGACAGTTTTGTTAAGTCGAACCTGCAGCTGTTTGATGAGTTTGATGATGATATCTGGAGTTTCATCCTTTGTCCTTAAGAACTTGACCCAGGTGAATCTAGAGTAATCATCAACCACAACTAGCACATATTTCTTCCCAAAGATATTCTGCACTCTCATTGGTGCACATAAATCCATGTGAATGGTATGAAGAACTTCTGTAATTGAGTTTGTAGGTTTGGGTTTATGGGCATACTTCTTGCTTTTTCCCAATTGGCATGTTGAACAAAGATGATCCTTTTCATACTTCATTCTAGGTAAACCTACAACTAAGTCCTTTCTGGAGAGATCATTGATGGTGTCGAAGTTCAAGTGATTGAGACGACGATGCCATAACCATGACTTTGTTTTCTAAGCCTTTGACAACAAGCAAATTGGAGAAGACTTCATCATATCTTCGATAGAGATGGTGTATAGATTTGAACCACATGTTCCTCTTAAAAGTTCCTTACCATCAAGTTCTCTAACGAAACAAGTATGTTTTCTGAAGGCTACTTCTAGATCAGAATCACAGAATTGACCAACAGAGAACAGGTTATGACCAAGACCTTCCACATAATATACCCTGGAGATAACACTATCACCAACAACATAATCTCCATAACCTATAATTGCACCGAAATGATCGTTCCCGAATCTAACTGTCCCGATAAATTTGCTCACGAAGTTCATGATCCGCGACCGGTCTCCAGTCATATGCTTGGAACAGCCTGAGTCCAGGTACCACAGAACGATTTGAACGATCTGCAGTTGAACACAGACAAGAATGGATAACTGGATAATTGGGAACCCCATGCAATAATGGGTTCCACTTGGTTAGTAACAGTGATTGGAACACCCACATCAGGAGTAGAAACAATGGAATAATCAGAAATAGATGCAGTGCTAATGTCAATATTCAACCTATTTAAAGTGTGTTCACTTCTTAAAGGAATGGTTCTACCAGTAGGCATCCATTTTCTAGTGGGCATTTTCTTAGTAGATTGAGGGCAGAACTGATTAATCTTATGGCCAGAAGGTATCCATTGAAAACCTATCTTACTAAATGTTCTTCCTGTGGGTTTCCACTGTTTTATAACTTTCTTTCACCTTTGCCTTTTAGCCTTCTTAGCATAATTTTTAGCATTAACAATTTTCACAGGGCAATTGACAGCATTAGACAAAACATTCACACCACATTCATGATTAGCAACAGAATTCAAGCAGACATCATTACATGGTTTGCAGATAGTATAATAATTCGAATTAATTACAGTACGCCTATGGCTAATACTAGAATCAACACGATTCGTTTTATTCAACTCAAACTTAAAGTTCCTAGGTTGGTCTTCTACTCTCTTCCAGTGTGCATTCTTAGCTTGCGAGGTCCTATCTTGCTTGGTATTGCCTGGAGGCTTTGACCCGCTTGCTTTAATGTCACTGATTACTCCTGTAGAGGGAATTATGGGAACATTAGTTGGTTGATCTACCTTTTGTATTCCTGAACCAGATGTGCAAGGATCTGAACTACTCGAAGGCACATTAGTGTTCACTTTCTTAAAACTGGGTATAGAATGGTTTGTATGCTTGGCACTAGAAATAGAACAGGGCATCACAGCTTTACATTTCGCACCTAAGGGTTTAGGACATGTTGCAATTAAGCATTCTAGCAGTTCCTGAGATCCTTTGGCCTGAATGCACGCAAACCTAATTTCTCTATCAAGAGGCTTATTTAGGTAATCCTCCTCCACAATCTCACGGAGACATTCTAGACTATCCTTAAGGTGAGCACAGTAGTTATGAAACACAAGTTCATTATTCCTAAGATGAGGAGGAATGTATTTAACAGTTATAGTATATTTGCAGTCAGAGGATGACTTTGAAGCGACATTCTCATTAAAAACAAGTGGCAGTTTCCCTTTTTCCCGACCCCTCAGATTCTCAATTTCCTTTTGTAAAGAAGTTATTTTTTCGTTGTTTTTGTCACGAGTGACTTTCATTGAATCATATAACTCTTTAAAGTGACGTTTAACTTTTTCATTTTCTTCTAGAAAGCTCTCGTTTTCCTTTTGTAAAGCGTTTACTAAGTTTTGAAGATGAAAAGTTTGAGAATACTGAGAATCTAAAGGAGGAGGCATTTGGGAGCCAGTCACATTGTTCTTTTCACCCTTTAATTGAGAAATTTGGGCTTTCAACTTTCTGATCGTGCAACAATGAGCTTGAATCTGTTCATCACGTTTATTTATCTGAAAAACTGCATCAAACTCTGGAACATCTGAGGATGTCTTGATATTTGAGGTTTTAACATTTTCTTTAAGATGTTGATATTTTAGTTGCAAATCAAAATGTTCAACTTCTAGTTTAGAAAGATGTTTTACCAAATTATTGTGATCATCTCGATCAATTTTCTCACTAAGTTCTGAGTTTTTGTTTTCAAGCTCAATGACACGATCATGGGAAACTTTCAATGCAATAGATAATTCATGAAATCGAGAAGCAGTAATGGAGTGATTCGTGGCAGTGTAAAACACATCTTGAGCAATACATTCAGAAATAAGATTCTCATTTAATGTGTGCAAGTTTTTCCTCTCAATCTCATTATATTTTAATTCATGCTCATAGTCATTAACCTCAACTATCATTGCATCAAATTCCTTTTCCATTTCTTTAATATCTGAATCCATCCCCTTTTAAGACTCTCAAATTGATCTTTTAGTTGTTTAAAGAAAGGCATGACCTCAGTTAAATAGCATTCTTTTGTTTGCTCAAAACCCCTTTCCCCTTCTGTTATCCCAGTGGGTGTGATCCTTTTCTTACAAGTTTTCTCAAAGTCAACAAATAATTGGAAGATGACATATTGACTGATTAAGGTCTTGCTTTTAGTGGCAATAGTTCTAGGGACTAGATGCATTGGTGTATTAGGAGGATACACAGTAGCTGAAGGCATTTTCCTAAGAGGGGGGGTTTGTTACAACAAGATTCTCTGCCTTTTGTTTATCTAGATTCTTTTTCCAGAACACTTGTTCGGGTGTTAACAATGTTTGAGGCTTAAACATGTTCAAGGAAATCCAATTTTCCTTTTTGTAGTCATGGGGTTTGATAATTATGTTTTTCTCTTTACACGAAGGATTGTTGAGTTTCTTATCCATTTTCTCCCTAGTGACCTCATCTGATTTCTTATCTTCCTCCGTGCACTCAGCACAATTAGGTTTCTGTCTAGGCTTAAGGATTTCATTGCCATCATAAATTACCTTATGAGCAGTTCTAGCCTTTTTAATGACCTCTGGATTTGGTTCCTCAACAAGGGGAATGCTATGCTTATCGCTTAAGACTCTATGCTTAGTGATCAAGTGAGCAGTCTGAATGGTATTCCCTTGTACGTACAACTTATTTTCAAGCTTGTTTTTCAAAGTTTTTAGATTGGAAAAATCATTCAAAAGTTTTGTTTCCTTAGCATTGAATTCTTGCTTAAGCATTTTAACATTTTCTTGAAGTTCTTGTTTTTGCTTAGCAGTTTTAGAAAGCTTTTCTTGTAAGGAGTTTAACTCTTGATTTAATACTTCTTCTCTAAAATTACTTTTTCGAATAGTTGTACGCATTTGGTTATCCATTTCCTGCTCACGTGTGGTTAACTCAAACTTAGCACGCTGTTCATAAATAGCAACTTGTTCTTTATAGGCATTAAGTTCAGAGATAACAGAATCATCAGGGGCACATGCAGTGTATTCATCAAAAACATAGTCATCATTGACTGCAGAGGATGCATCATTTGGTACACTCTCACTTTCACTTTGTTTCACATATTGATCATATGGGACAACATTGATATTACCCATATTTTCAATATCTGACTCAATAGTTTCAGTTGATTGTACATTGTTATGCATCTTTTGCACATCAGCATCATCGTATAGTTTTAATACTTCAGAAATGATTTTGTCTTTGGATGGAACAGCTTGTGGTGATGAAGAGACTTTAGAAGGGACCATTGGAGAAATGCTAGCCATGAAAATTGTTTGTGCAGTAGGTTCATCATCAACGTCAGAGTCGTATGCATCACAATCAGCGACTTGAAAGGCATTCTGATGATTGTGGCCTATCTCCTGAATTGGCTGCTCATCCACATCTGCATCATATGTCTTGGCATTTCCCTCAGCAAGAAACAACAACTCCTCTTCATCCAAAGCTGTACCATTATTGTCACAATTCTCAAATTCCGGTCATTTCTTAAATTATAAATGCATCGTATTAGTTCATTCATGGCATTTCATTTCACTTTAATCGCGTAAATTTATATTTAATAATCTTTATCGCGTGAGTTATTATTTTAACATTTAATCCGTTACTTTCAAAAAATGATCCCGACATATTTTTATACTTACATTTAGTTGTAAAAACTATATTTTGACTTTACCTAGTGTTTTGAATTTATTTGGTATATAAATCGTTAAAGTTATATTATTACGTCACTTTTCTTAAAAATTATACGATAATTATTTTATCACTCAAATTTTCACAAGGAAAGTATTTTTAAAATTTTTATCATCTCATTACATCCTATTTTGAGCTATTAAAAACTTACTTGTACCAAAAATTTCCAATTGCCTATATTTGTACATTTTCTTACACTTTTACTACACTTTCTTTACAAATAATACACAATATATATACAAGTTTACATTTAAAAAAAAAATATATATTTGGGAACCAATCCCCTTAAAAACCGTCCACTAGGGGGGTTGACAATAAGGACTTGGTGAAATTTTCCTTGACAAGTTTAGTTTTATACTCCATTCACCTCCATTTCATTCATTCAATCATACACTTCAAGTCAAGTAAACTTTTTATTTTCCTTCTCTCTTGGTTTATCCTCCATAACCGGTTCATCATCAAGATCTAGCAAGGGATCAAAAATTTTGCAAGATTCAAGCATTAACAACCTAGTTTATACTCTTTTTATGGTTTTGAAATAAAAACCAAGAGTATTTAGGCTAATCCTTGTTACCTACACCTCTTCATTATCACTTGTAAGCTTGTTTTTATCATTTTCAAGTTTCCTTATCATTTTCATATGTTTCTTTTCATTTTTGGAGCTTATATGCATGTTATGTGATTTATACCATTTATTTTATGATTTTAGAGTTATATATACATATTGGTCATCCTATAAATATTCCCATGGTATTCTTTGGTCTTGATGGTGATTAGGAACCCATGACACCCTAAGAAGGTGTATGGTAGGATTAGATTAGCTTTGGAGTTGATTTGAAGGGATTAGAATAGGTTTTGTCCGAGAAAAACTATTTTCGATAACTATATTTTGGTGTTCTGTCCTTAATTCGGATTTCTGGAAAAACCTACTGATGGTACGACATTTTGGCCTTGATATTTAGAAAATATACTTTAAAACGAATCCGTGGCCTTTTGAACGGATAAAAACGGAGTTATAACGAAGCCGTGGTGAATTTTTAAAGTTTGGCGACGAATTAAACACTTTTCAGAAAATTCAGCTTTGCTGTTTTTAGTATTTTCGGGTCAAAAACGAGCCTTAAGCTTCACGAATTATTTCGACTTATCAAAAATATATTAGTTTACTTCGATACGAAGCTAAGGACATATTTTACGTAGAAAACGGATTTGAAACGACAAATATATGCACGTTTTTATTAAGTTGCCGTAACTATTATTTCCTGAAAAATTATATTATTTCTACGATTCAAGTATTTCATTAGCTGTAAGGGCTATGTTTGCGGCAGTTTTTAACCATGATGTGAAACTTTTTGGAACAAAATGTCTTCTAGTAAAATCAAGTTCACCGACCATATTTTTCAAAACAAAAAGCTGTTTGTCAAGCAGAGTTATGGTAAATTATTTACGGATGTTCAAACTTGGCCGAAACTTATTTTCTGCACACAATTAGCCAAAATCACTATCTTTAACCCTTGATATCTTTATGATCGAGACCTTTTGGACGAAAACTCCTGAACTGAAACTTCTAGATATCGATACAAACTTTCCAAAACCGTCGAGTTCGTTCTCTAACGATCGACGTACACCATTTTACAACTACTTTTCCGAAGCCATTTTTGTTACTTTTATAAAAATTCCGACGACATTGTTTTGCGACGAAAAGTGGCAATTTCACCAAAAATCATTATAAAACCATTGTAGGATGACATTTTGACGTAAAAACTGGTAAAGTCATTTTTGAAGGGTCTAGACGTCAAAAGAGTATTTTTCGACGATTAGTAATATTTTCAAAACTCGCTAATGGTATAAATAACATACGAAGTGCATGCATAACATTACATTGCAACTCATTGCATATCATATCATTCGTGATAGGTCCCGGTTAACACATCACATTATACCTCGGTGTACTCACTTTTGTCATCGCCTCAGTTTATCAAGTGAGTAATCACATCCCCTTTTTACCGTTTTACTATATTTTGGGGCTGAATGCATGAACCATACTTGAATTAAATTGATCCTTACAATTGTGAACTCTTTTGACTTGAATATTTGAACTTATTGAACCGTACGTGTTATGACCTTGTCCTAAAGTCTCCAATGTTCGGAGCATCACTATAAAGTCTCCAATGTTCGGAGCATCACTATATAGACACCTTTGTTCGCAGTATATCTTTGGGAAGAGGTACCCAGTATATCTTTGGGAAGAGGTACCCAGTATATCTTTGGGAAGAGGTACCCAGTATATCTTTGGGAAGAGGTACCCAGTATATCTTTGGGAAGAGGTACCCAGTATATCTTTGGGAAGAGGTACCCAGTATATCTTTGGGAAGTGGCACCCAACTTAATTTGGCTTCATCGTTAGCATACCTAAATTATTATTATATTCGTGGTACTATATTGTGAACTATTATGACCGCTTATACTTGACCACTTGACGCGATATGTTTTCGTGCAATGGGTTGCGTACACACAGGTTGCAAGTTTTGTATGGGCGGAACTTGGAACTGAGTGGATACACAATGCCTTTGCTTTGTGGACTATTTTTGATGACCGCAACCTTTGACTCTTTCTTACGAGTTTTCTTATTTTTGCTAAACGTGTTTACTCACCAACTATTTTCATAGTTGACCCGTTTTTCTCTCATGCATTTCAGGTGATCGTTAGTAAGCTTTTCTATCAAGTCTTGCATAAAGAAGTTTTCACTGGTCGCTACAAGTCGTATGTAATAAAACTCAATATTTTGGAATCTAAACTTTGTAATATATTTGCCGATGACGGCTAAACTAGTATTGTAATGGAGTATTATTTCTTTTTAATCTTAATGTTGGTATGTTCTATTATCTTGTGCTTATGTTCCCTTCCGTTACACCTCGTGTTTCCGCCTCCGGCGAGGGTGTGACAGATTGGTACCAGAGCCAAAGGTTATAGAGAATGCCGATTTTTCAAAAATAAAAATCACAGCTATAACCGGAATAATTTTTTTTGTATATTATTTTATTAAACATTGAACACCATTCGAGTCAACTAGTCCTATCGTTGCATCGTTACTCATAAATTATACATAGCCTGATCAACTATGTCTAATTTATGAAGAACCATGCAATGATAAGAGTAGTAATTTTAAATCATGTTTAGTCGAGTCTTTAGAGTCTGGTCACCTGAAGTTGCATTGGTCGGGTGGGTATGCATGGCATGTTTTTACGTTCACGTCTACATTACCGTACCTTTTTCATATCTTCTCTTTTCCATCTTTCGACTTGTTAGACATAGCATGTCTCTGTTCCTGTCATGTTTCGATCACTATAACACATTACCACCGTTCTGCACCTCATCTGACTTCGTTCGAATGCCGTTTACTCAACCCGATGTTTTGGTCCTCTGTAGGATCATGGCTGCAAGAAACACACGCTCAGGAGGTAACAACAACGGCAACCCAAACCACAATGACGATCTAGACAACAACGCTGCTGGAATAGCGAATCTACTCACCCAAATTATAATACATCTCGATGCTAGACGAACCAACAACGGAGAAGGTACTTCAAACAATGGACGAAAGCGACAGGAGGATCACCAGGGAAGCCGAGACCAGAATCAGCAAAACAAGAGGCAGCGAATAAATCAGAACTATGGGGCGACCACCCAGGAGCGCAAAGGATATGCAGGTCCACATCCTTTGTGTACTCGATGCAATTATCATCACTCAGGAGACTGCCCAAGGTGCAACAAATGTGGACAGACGGGCCACTTCGCGCGAAATTGCTCAAACAGAACTGGAAATCAAGGACAGAGAAAAGCATGTTACGAGTGTGGAAGTCTAGATCACCTTCGCAATACCTGTCCAAAGCTGAAAAGAACTCCCAATCAAGGAGGAAATCGTCCAAACCTGGCGTTGGCAATAGAAGGCCCACAAGATCAGAACATTGAAATTCCTCCCGCACGTGGTCGAGCATTCTATCTGGGTACCGAGGAAGCCCGCAACGCGTAACGGGTACATTCCTTTGAACAACTACCTTATTTCTGTACGACATGATTTTGAGTGCATAACTTCCTTCCAATCTTTACACGTTCACGACATTGATTAATTTGAGACCTATTGATATCGACCTTAGTTGTTATATATATTTTGTTGATTTGATTTGATTTGGGTAAGCAAATCGAATATCGAGCGAATCTTTCAAAAGACTTCATTCAAGGATGTGGCATCCTACCTTTCTAACAACTTGTTTCCTAGCTTGATCTAGTGACAGTTCTTGTTTGATGAGTTGCGAAAATCAAGCTAAGAGACAAGTTTACTCAAGTCGGTTTAGTTTAATCTCATGACAGTTCTTGTTTGATGAGTTGTGAGATTAAATTAGAATCGACTACCTAAAGGTCTTTTGAGAGCTACGTTCGATATTGGATAAGTTTACCCTATCAAATCTAATCACGGGCACGTATTTAGTTGAATGGGGAAACTGTACGCATGGGCATTGATATGATCATTTAGACTATTCGTACGAGCATGAACTTTTAGAACTCTTGTCGAGGTTCGGACCATAGTATCGTTAATCGAATCACGGGGACGTGATTCCGCTGACATGGGAAGAATGTCACAATTCTCAAATTCCGGTCATTTCTTAAATTATAAATGCATCGTATTAGTTCATTCATGGCATTTCATTTCACTTTAATCGCGTAAATTTATATTTAATAATCTTTATCGCGTGAGTTATTATTTTAACATTTAATCCGTTACTTTCAAAAAATGATCCCGACATATTTTTATACTTACATTTAGTTGTAAAAACTATATTTTGACTTTACCTAGTGTTTTGAATTTATTTGGTATATAAATCGTTAAAGTTATATTATTACGTCACTTTTCTTAAAAATTATACGATAATTATTTTATCACTCAAATTTTCACAAGGAAAGTATTTTTAAAATTTTTATCATCTCATTACATCCTATTTTGAGCTATTAAAAACTTACTTGTACCAAAAATTTCCAATTGCCTATATTTGTACATTTTCTTACACTTTTACTACACTTTCTTTACAAATAATACACAATATATATACAAGTTTACATTTAAAAAATATATATATATTTGGGAACCAATCCCCTTAAAAACCGTCCACTAGGGGGGTTGACAATAAGGACTTGGTGAAATTTTCCTTGACAAGTTTAGTTTTATACTCCATTCACCTCCATTTCATTCATTCAATCATACACTTCAAGTCAAGTAAACTTTTTATTTTCCTTCTCTCTTGGTTTATCCTCCATAACCGGTTCATCATCAAGATCTAGCAAGGGATCAAAAATTTTGCAAGATTCAAGCATTAACAACCTAGTTTATACTCTTTTTATGGTTTTGAAATAAAAACCAAGAGTATTTAGGCTAATCCTTGTTACCTACACCTCTTCATTATCACTTGTAAGCTTGTTTTTATCATTTTCAAGTTTCCTTATCATTTTCATATGTTTCTTTTCATTTTTGGAGCTTATATGCATGTTATGTGATTTATACCATTTATTTTATGATTTTAGAGTTATATATACATATTGGTCATCCTATAAATATTCCCATGGTATTCTTTGGTCTTGATGGTGATTAGGAACCCATGACACCCTAAGAAGGTGTATGGTAGGATTAGATTAGCTTTGGAGTTGATTTGAAGGGATTAGAATAGGTTTTGTCCGAGAAAAACTATTTTCGATAACTATATTTTGGTGTTCTGTCCTTAATTCGGATTTCTGGAAAAACCTACTGATGGTACGACATTTTGGCCTTGATATTTAGAAAATATACTTTAAAACGAATCCGTGGCCTTTTGAACGGATAAAAACGGAGTTATAACGAAGCCGTGGTGAATTTTTAAAGTTTGGCGACGAATTAAACACTTTTCAGAAAATTCAGCTTTGCTGTTTTTAGTATTTTCGGGTCAAAAACGAGCCTTAAGCTTCACGAATTATTTCGACTTATCAAAAATATATTAGTTTACTTCGATACGAAGCTAAGGACATATTTTACGTAGAAAACGGATTTGAAACGACAAATATATGCACGTTTTTATTAAGTTGCCGTAACTATTATTTCCTGAAAAATTATATTATTTCTACGATTCAAGTATTTCATTAGCTGTAAGGGCTATGTTTGCGGCAGTTTTTAACCATGATGTGAAACTTTTTGGAACAAAATGTCTTCTAGTAAAATCAAGTTCACCGACCATATTTTTCAAAACAAAAAGCTGTTTGTCAAGCAGAGTTATGGTAAATTATTTACGGATGTTCAAACTTGGCCGAAACTTATTTTCTGCACACAATTAGCCAAAATCACTATCTTTAACCCTTGATATCTTTATGATCGAGACCTTTTGGACGAAAACTCCTGAACTGAAACTTCTAGATATCGATACAAACTTTCCAAAACCGTCGAGTTCGTTCTCTAACGATCGACGTACACCATTTTACAACTACTTTTCCGAAGCCATTTTTGTTACTTTTATAAAAATTCCGACGACATTGTTTTGCGACGAAAAGTGGCAATTTCACCAAAAATCATTATAAAACCATTGTAGGATGACATTTTGACGTAAAAACTGGTAAAGTCATTTTTGAAGGGTCTAGACGTCAAAAGAGTATTTTTCGACGATTAGTAATATTTTCAAAACTCGCTAATGGTATAAATAACATACGAAGTGCATGCATAACATTACATTGCAACTCATTGCATATCATATCATTCGTGATAGGTCCCGGTTAACACATCACATTATACCTCGGTGTACTCACTTTTGTCATCGCCTCAGTTTATCAAGTGAGTAATCACATCCCCTTTTTACCGTTTTACTATATTTTGGGGCTGAATGCATGAACCATACTTGAATTAAATTGATCCTTACAATTGTGAACTCTTTTGACTTGAATATTTGAACTTATTGAACCGTACGTGTTATGACCTTGTCCTAAAGTCTCCAATGTTCGGAGCATCACTATAAAGTCTCCAATGTTCGGAGCATCACTATATAGACACCTTTGTTCGCAGTATATCTTTGGGAAGAGGTACCCAGTATATCTTTGGGAAGAGGTACCCAGTATATCTTTGGGAAGAGGTACCCAGTATATCTTTGGGAAGAGGTACCCAGTATATCTTTGGGAAGAGGTACCCAGTATATCTTTGGGAAGAGGTACCCAGTATATCTTTGGGAAGTGGCACCCAACTTAATTTGGCTTCATCGTTAGCATACCTAAATTATTATTATATTCGTGGTACTATATTGTGAACTATTATGACCGCTTATACTTGACCACTTGACGCGATATGTTTTCGTGCAATGGGTTGCGTACACACAGGTTGCAAGTTTTGTATGGGCGGAACTTGGAACTGAGTGGATACACAATGCCTTTGCTTTGTGGACTATTTTTGATGACCGCAACCTTTGACTCTTTCTTACGAGTTTTCTTATTTTTGCTAAACGTGTTTACTCACCAACTATTTTCATAGTTGACCCGTTTTTCTCTCATGCATTTCAGGTGATCGTTAGTAAGCTTTTCTATCAAGTCTTGCATAAAGAAGTTTTCACTGGTCGCTACAAGTCGTATGTAATAAAACTCAATATTTTGGAATCTAAACTTTGTAATATATTTGCCGATGACGGCTAAACTAGTATTGTAATGGAGTATTATTTCTTTTTAATCTTAATGTTGGTATGTTCTATTATCTTGTGCTTATGTTCCCTTCCGTTACACCTCGTGTTTCCGCCTCCGGCGAGGGTGTGACAATTATCCTGAGCTTGCACAAGCAACATCTTATCCCTGAAGTACTCTGCATTCTGAGGGCGTTTTGGCGATGTGCAGTTCCTTGCTATGTGTCCATCACCACCACAGTTGTAGCACTTAATTGGCTTAGTTTGTCCTTGATTTCCATTCCTTCCCCTATACTGATTTTCCACATACCCTCCTCCTACTCCACTTCTTCTTTGTTCATATTGTCTTCCTTGAGCTGGTTGCACGGTAACCTTTCCATCTCTGACCAACGCATGATTGTGTAGATTGGATGCAGTCCTGATTTCATTGTTAGTGTGAAGTCTGTTAGTATGTGGAGTGAAGGTTAAGTTTTGTTTAACCATAAGAGCCAGTTTATTGATAAAGTGTTCCATGACTGCATTGGCATCAGGTTGTTTGAAACTTGGATCTGGAATGACTTGAGATGCTTTGGTAGTAGTTCCATCATTGGTGTAGAAGGCTGTTGAATCATTTGATGAGCTTGTCTCTCCCTGGTTGGTTTTGAACTGATCAAGAATCCTTTTTTCAAACATCGCATGCCTCTCATTCTGAAGAAGGAATGCATAGAGTTGCTTCTTCAATCCTTTTGTTAGCTTCACAGAGGTGACAAACTTGTGCCATTCGGGATTCATTTTGTTCACAAACTTTGAGTTCAGCTGAATGTTTGGCATGGTCATTTTGATGTTCCTCATGTCATTCACAAGCTTATGGAATCTCACGTAGTACTCATAGACACTCTCATCTGGTTTCATCTTGAAGTGCTCAAACTCATCATATAGTTGTGATTCTCTGTCTTCAACAGTTAGTTCAGAACCTGAGAGAAGCATCTTGACATTATCCATACAGCCTTTGCTTCAGTGCTGTGATTGATAAGCTTGTAGATGTCTTTTGGAAGACCTTGAAGTATAATGTTAGAAGCCCTGATATCTGCATCAAATCTCTTTTTCTCCTTATCATTGAGCTCATCATACATCTTTGGTCTGTCTATTCCATAGATCATTGTTCCATCTGCAGCTGTATCAATTAAGTCTCTGGTAGTCTCAATCTGATAAGGTCCTTCATCTATTGACTTGAGAATGTTGACTCTGTTTTCTTTTCCCAAACAGTACAATCGGATTCGTTGTGCCTATGAATCATAATCAGTTCTGTCAAGCATAGGTGGACGAGTATCTGACCCTGCTGCTTGAACGTCCTCAGCTACGGAAGAAACAATAGTAGGAACGATGTTTGCCATGATTACAAGTTCTACGGGATTTTACTATTCTTTGATTAAACCGGGAAATTGATTCTTTCATGGGATTTTACTAAACCAAAAGAACAACCGTAAGAATGTATCACGAAGAAGTAACAAGTCTAAATAGACAAGTAGCTACACCCTCAACTCGCTTAGTAATCAACTCGCTAGACAACCAACTCGCTCAAAGGAACAAGTCGCTTAAGGAATCAACTCGCTAAATAGCCAAGTCGCATTAGTATCAACTCGCAACACAATCAACTTGTTTAATGAAACAAGTCGCTAAATAGCCAACTCGCTTTAGTATCAACTCGTAACACAATCAACTCGCTTAAAGAAACAAGTCGCTTTAGGAATCAACTCGCTTAATAGCAAGTCGCAAACAGACACAACTCGCTTAACCACCAAGTCGCTTAAAAGCTTAACTCGCTAAATAGCCAAGTCGCATGTATCAACTCGCATCCAGTAACAAAGCAACTCGCTTTGAAGAACTAAATATCCGAGACTCAACTCGCTTAGTACAAAGTTCAAAAATAACCACTTTATCAATCAAAAACAACCAAACCACAATGATTTAAGCCTTCCAATTCAAAACATAAACACATATGATGATCCTAAACACAAAAGTACAAGCAAAATTCAAACTTTAACACTAAAATTTGACCAAATGAATCAAACTCTTCTAAACACTTAATACCCCAAAAACCTTATGAAATCCACCAAAACAAAGAGCATGAAAGATGAGTGATCAAACCATGGCTCTTGATACCAATTGTAAGATATAGAATTTCACAAACACACTAAACCATAATCAAAGTGGGGCGTTCAAGTAGTTTAGAGAGAGAAAGGGAAGAGAGTTGGGAACTATGTGAAACAAAGAAAAATGGTATTGAAGCTCCAACCCTCCACCTTGGGAGGTAGAGGGTATTTATAGTTTCTTACAAACAAACGCCACCTACGGGCTGTGGATCAGGCATACAGTGGGTAAAGACCCGTCCGTCCTCCACGGTGTTACAAGACAAACAACTTAATAATATAACTAGACTACGACTACGAGCTTTCTAACGAATACATATACTTGAGGTGACCGACTCTTTAACGACTGAATTTTCTAATTCCTAACAGAATCTCTTTTTCTCCTTATCACTGAGCTCATCATACGTATTTGGTCTGTCCAATCCAAAGATCATTGTTCCATCTGCAGCAGTATCGAGTATGTCTCTAGTTGTCTCAACTTGATAAGGTCCTTCATCAATTGACTTGAGAATGTTGACTCCATTTTCCTTTCCCAGACAATACAACCTAATTCGTTGAGCCCATGAGTCATAGTCAGTTCTGTCAAGCATGGGTGGACGAGTGTCTGAACCAGCTGCTTGAACGTCCTCAGCTATAGTAGAGATGATTGTAGGCACGTTGGTAGACATGTTTACAGATTTCACGGGATTTTATAACTCTATGATTAAACCGGGAAATAGATTCTTTCACGGGATTTTACTAAATCAAGAGAAAACCGTATTAGAAACAAATATCAACCAAGTCGTTATAACCCTTGAACCAAGTCGCTAAGTCACCAAGTCGCTAAGTAGCAACTCGCTAAACCTCAAGTCGCTGTGAATCAAGTCGCTAAGTCACCAAGTCTCTAAGTAGCAACTCGCTAAACCTCAAGTCGCTGTGAATCAAGTCGCTAAGCACAAGTCGCTAAGTAGCAACTCGCTAAACCTAAAGTCGTTGTGAATCAAGTCGCTAAGACCCAAGTCGCTGAACACAAGTCACTAAAGCACCAAATCGCTAAGCAGACAAGTCGCTAAAGAGCAACTCGCTAAGTATCCAAGTCGCTAAGAATCAACTCGCTAAGAACAATAAGGACAAGTCGCTAGAAATAATAGAGACAAGTCGCTACGCCAACCAAGTCGCTAGCCTAAGTGGAACCTCCACTACGTTGTACTGTTTGTCGGCTTGTCTCAATTGACAAGTAGCTAGGCTCAAGTCGCTACTCCTCTAACTACAAGTCGCTGGAAATTAACAAAGTTAATCGCTACCAAGAAAAACAACTCCGAGAGCCAAGTCGCTAGGTAGAAAACTTTAAGAACAATACTTTTCAATCCAAAACAAGCCCAACCACAGTGATTCAAGCTTTCCAAATCAAAACCCAAGCACTTACAATGATTCTAAACACAAAAGTACATTCAAAATTCAAACTTTAACACAAGAATGATCCAAATGATGAAAAAATCACTAAACTTTTTCAAACCCAAAAACCATATAAAACCACTAGAAATCCAAGGATATGTAAGAGAGATGATCAAACCATGGCTCTTGATACCAATTGTTATGTATTGGATTTCACAAACACATCAAATCATGATCACATATAGGCTTATAATATGAGGTTTTAGAGAGAGAAAATAGTTAGAGGTTTGGGAACTTAGTGAGAGAAAGTAAAAGTGTTATTATGAGCTCCAACCCTCTACCTTGGGAGGTAGAGGGTATTTATAGTCTTACATAAAACGCCACCTACGGGCTGTGGATCAGGCATACAGTGGGTAAAGACCCGTCCGTCCTCCACGGTGTTACTTAACTAAATACTACTTAACATTAAATAACTACGACTACGAGCTTTCTAACGTTTACATATACTTGAGGTAACTGACACTTTAATAACTGGATTTACTAAATCCTAACACGATCTATAAGATAGGAGTGGTGGTGTAGTTAGGGGAGGTGGCCGGAAGTTGGCCGGACGGCACCGGAACCCTAATTATGGGTGGCCGGATTTTCTTAGTGAGAGAGAGAGAGAGTATTTGTGTGTGTTTATAGAGAGAGAAAGAAGAAGAGTAAAATGAGAGAGTGAGAGGGAGTGGAGGTATATATACTCCCATGAGAGACTAAACTTGTACTAAAGAAACTATAAGGGCAAAAATGAAATTGTCAAAGGGACTATACATGTAACCCTCTTAATCTTTTGATATATTAGGTTCGGGACTCGTTTAGCCTAGCAAACGAAGGTTTTGTGACTCGGGAATTACGCCAATATTCTCAGAATAATATTTCTGATAAAAAACGACTATAAATACGTATCGTATCTCAACTTAGATGGAACGATTGCTATAATTGTTGTTTCTTCATTTATGACGCATCGAATAAATTACGAGTTGTCACAACAATATCCTCAACAACAATTCCCGCAACAACCACAACAACAAGTTTATTAGCAACATCAATCATTTGCAGAACCACAACTACAACAATTCCCTCAACAACCATACCCTCAGCAACAACAATGGTTTCCACCTCAATATGCTATGCAATCTACTACTGATACACAAAAGGATCCTCATTGGTTTACAAAGATGTGTGAGGCTATCAGTAGTCAACAATCAATTCATGAAGCTGGATCTCTTGATAGACCTCCAATGCTCGCTCCCGGAAACTATATTCAATGGGTCAGTCGGTTCTTTAGGTTCTACGACCTTAAAAATCTCATGGAAAATATTTAAAGAAGGTCATCCTTTAAGGTCCTTTTCAAATGCCAACTATAACGATTCCCGGCGATCCAACAGCTAATCCACCAAGACTTGACACTACTTCCACTGTCTTTGAAAGTAAAATGACTGCAGAACAACAACTTCACCTTGAAGCTGATGAGCTCGCAATGGAATACATTCTTCTCGATTACCCAATCCAATTCTTCGAAGTTTTGATGCTCAGAAAACATCAAAAGATATGTGGGAACATGTACATCTCTTAATGGAAGGCACTGAACTCAATCAAGAGGACATGGAATCAAAACTTTACCTATCTTATGAAATGTTCATGATTGATCCAGAGGAGACATTAGAGTCATACTATCATCGATTCACAAACATCATCAGTGATTTGGACAAACACAACATAATTTTGCCCAAAATTGCTATTAACACAAAGTTTCTAAGTTGTCTCGGTCCTAACTGGGAGAAGTATGTCACATTCATCCATCAAGCTAAGAACCTTCACAATGCTAAGTATGGTATGTTGTATGATTATCTGAAGAATCATTAGAAGGAAGTTGATAAAGATCGAGCTCTCCGTGGAATATATGCAAGGGTTGACGGGTAAATGAAGTGAGACGGGTAAACACATAGAAAATGTGTAAATATGATGATCAAGTTTTGTATATCCTATGAGCTTGCCTTAATTAAATTAAAATTAATGTAATAGTATGTGTGTTAAAGTGTTAATAGCTTGGATCCGATGTGTTGTTACAGTATGATGTTACAAGCCACTCAGAAAGCGTTACAATGATCGTTACAGAAATCCTATGGGATATGTGATAGTAAATCCTATGGGATATGTGATAGTAAATCCTACGGGATGTGTTATAGCCGAGTTAGCAAGTGAATGTTACAGGAATCCTTCGGGATGAATTGAATTTCCTTCACCGGAAAAGATTGCCTACATCCATGGCATATGTAAATGTTATAGTAAAATGGATCCAATGCTGAGAAATGAGAATTGTGGAAAGTAAAGAAGTGATGACCTTTTGGGTCATATAAATTAAAAGAAATTTAAAGCGATTAATGTATAGGTATGAGTGTTATGTCGGAAGTGTATAAGTAGGATGATTTATGATTTCCTTATTCAAATGGATTCGGACGCCTTTTCATTTGAATAAAAAAAATTGTGGATCATTGAACCATGAGTTTATATTTCTTGATTTACATCGATTGGGACGCTTCTCTATGTAAATGAGGAAGTATAAACGAGTGGGCTTATGTGTTACCGACAAGGCATGAGTAGGGTAGAAAATGGGAGTCTAAAACTAGTTAGACGTCTTGAGAAAATTGAATGAATTAAGTAAAACCTATGTTAGAGGAGTTTTAAACATAAGTTAAAATGAATGAAAATCTTTAAATGAAGATTTAATGTAAGAAGTGACCGCGGAGGTCATAAAATGAAATTAAAAGTTTGGAACGATGTTATAGTATGCCATGTGGCATCATATAATATGAAAAAGGACCATAGTGATCGTAAGGTTAACGAAATTTATGAGGAAGTTATAACAAATAAAGAAAACGTTACAGTAAGAATGTTAATAAATAATGGAATGGCTATGGTAGAGTGCGAAAAGTGTTGGCTAAATATGACTTATGTAAAGTCAAAATTATATGTAAGTAAGCAAGTATGTAGTGTAATAGTAAGTAAATCGGTTATAGAAACGTTTGGCATTGAGTAATTTATGTTTCAGATGGCATAATGACATGATGAGAGCCGTGCGTTATAGAATTTAAGCGAGAAGTAGAATGCATTACGGGTTTGGAATGTGTTCTAGTGGGCCTTGAGTTGCAGGATCAAATAGATCGTTGCAACAAAAAATTTAAATTATGATAAATGTTAAGAATGGTGTAAGATGGAAATTGAATTTTGGTTGGTTATAGACAAGAGATTTCGAGGAAAAAATCTAAATAAAGAGGTAGAATTGTTACACACTTACACCCCTATCCCGGAATACAAATAGGCCCCACCATAGATGGAATTGACTAAGGTTTAACGTGATTGACTAGTCAACCCGATAGTCAATCTAATAGATAATGAATGTTATGTACCGGTTATAAAAAGAAGGGGGACCTAACTTGCCAAGTTGTAATGTATTATAACTTGTAGTGTGGCTAAAATATGAAAGAGAGGACTTAGGGGACTAATTGTGTCATATGGCTAAATACACCACCTACTAATTTCTGGATTCTTCCCATATCTTCACAAGTTTTCCACACAAGTGTAGTGAGTGTGTGTGTCGTGATATGAAGAAAAGGAGGGAAGGAGGATAGATCTTGATGATCAATTGATGGTGTCTAAGTGTTTGTAATCAAGTAATGAAGCCTTAGATATTATCCCTACAAGTAAGTAACCTATTTATTAGTGTTAATTGATGAGATTGAGATTAGGGTTTATGAACCCTAATAAAGGGAATTGGGTAAATGATGTTTATAAGCTCAATTAAGAGTTATAGTAATGATGAGATGATTTTATAATTGATTAAAGTTAACAAGTTATGGGATTGGTTATCATATAATCAATATATGATTATATGATGATTATGGTTGTTAAAGATGAGGTAATGGTTGTACAGACCATGATTATAGTTATTTGGTCATGTATGATTAAGTGTTTATGTTATGATGTTTAGTTAGGATGCTAATATGGATGATGCTAATGATGATAATGGAGGTTGATGATGGTGATATTGATGTATGGCTTAACTGGAGCTAAGGTAAGTAACTAGGTTAATAAGTGTATAATATGGATGTATCCATACTTTGTTATTATGATTATAGATATTATAGTTGGAATTGATGGATTAGGAAGTGTGTTATTATAGTGAACTTGCTTAGTAGATGACTCGGAATGTTAGACTATGATGTTGAAATGGCTAAGGTATGATGTGATGTTTATGTGTAATGGCATTGCGTGTTGAATGGTTTATGTGTTCATAATGCGTATATGTGGATTGATGTATTGTTCATGTGTTAACTTGGTTACTTACTAAGCGTTATCGCTTACCGTTATAATTGACAATGTTGTGTAGGTTCGTGTATATTGAAGATGCTATGTCTTGGACATTGGAAGGGTTATGTGGAAGATTGGAAGGTAGTATGTGTTAGGAGCTTAGTATAGAATATCGAGCTCAAATCGATGTTGCACCCCCATTGGTCTTTCAATGGTTTGTAACGTGTGTTCGAGTGTCAAAATGTATGTCAAGGTTGTTATAGTGAATTGGTGGTCAATTGGTATGTTGTATTATAGTTAAAGGTTTATGGTCAAGGTTAAAAGGGTGTTTAGGATAACGTGTAATTATACCCATTTTGGGTTGTAAACGGGTTAATGATTATAAATATGATTTATTATGTTAAGTCAATGATTTATAGAAGTTTTGAAGTAATTCGGAAGTGGGAAAAGTCGTTTTCTAGAAAATAGGTCAAAATATGTAAGTGCAGAAAACCTGCAGGAAATGGGTGTATTTTAGACTGCAAATGGGTGCATTTTAGACTAATAACCGAGGTAATAGTTTCTGTTTAAAGTTCCGGAAAAAGGTGTATTTTAGACTGCAAATGGATGCATTTTAGACTAATACTTGGGGAAATAGTGTTTGTTTAAAGTGCAGGGAAAAGGGTGTATTTTAGACAGAAAATGAGTCCATTTTAGAGTCTGAATGTTAATAAATTTTTATCAGTTTATTAAATAGTAACAGAAGGTCCGTTGAAGTTGGGTCGTTTACGTGTAAAAGTTTCAAAAATTGAGTATTTTATGACATGGCGTTCACGGGGTGTTACAAATTGGTATCAGAGCTTTGGTTTAAGTGAATTAGGTTTCTACTATAGGTTGCCTAGACTTAAACCACTCATAGATGCGATGGATGTGAAGTTAAGAAAGCGAAAATGTATATGTTAAGTTATAGAATGGATTACACGTTGGGTTATGTGAATTTAAGATGGAAGTATTGTATATGTGTTATAGTATTCATGTGTAAGTAATGAAGGTCTATGACGGACTATATGTGTTAAGGTGATTAGGTCACCGGTGAATGTAATGTGATTATGTTATTATGTGTTATAGAAGTAATAGCGAGGTATGAATAGAAGAGGTAAGCGTTATGATTGCTTATAGAAAGCATGACTAGAATGTCATTATACTTAGAAGTTATAGATGGGAATGTGATGAAGTATGAACCATATAGCGTAGATGACCAATATATGGTCTCATCGTATTTATTAGCTAATGGTTGACTATTAATGTGGCATTAGAGATGAGCTAATAATGAGTTATAGTATGCGATGTGTAAGCATGAGTGTGTGAAGAAGAGTGTGTTATAGTTGATGACCTACGTAAGGTGTATATGTGAAATAAAATGTTAAAGCCCTAGTGTTATAAAACGTACACAAATTGAGTACGCTTGCTAGCTCGACATGGCATGATAGTGCGCGTATAATATTTGAACCCGCAAGTGAGGTTGGCGTAAACATTTTTATTCGTTTGTCCAACGTTTGTGATGTGGCAAGTCCCTAGGCGTTTATTATTTACTTGGTAAGTCATAAGTGTCACAACTCACAATCATTCAATAAATTATGCTCTCAACTTGAAGTGTTTATCTACCCTAACAACCTCATTTACTTATGTCGTGTTTCTACCAAAAAAAGTTGAAAACACACACACCACTTCTACACCTCTAGGTGCGACGACAATATTATAAGAAAGCAAATTTTGGAGTGCGACAGTGGTGATCTTTTTTGGACACACTTTGTTTCCGCTTCAAGTACACACCACGTTTAGATAAATTATAACGGCACAATGTAACCCTAGCGTACAAAATGTGAGTACGCCAACTTAAAATGGACTCACGTCGCGCAATGCACAATAGCACACAACATGGAGTGCTACACAAATGTAAACTATAGCATAAAAGTGACAAATTAAATTTTTAAGACTGAAAGGAGTAGCGGTGAGTTTGTCATGGTGAGTGACTCAGTCACGCGTGAGTTCCAAAACATATACAGTAGGTCACGACAATTTTGCATGTGTTGTATGGTGAGTTGCTCACCATAGTGAGAAATCTGAAACTGTGGGCCCTAACTGTAAAAGTAATGTTTTTTATTTGTTTTGTAAGTGTGTGGAATACTTAGTGAGGTATATTTTGTATAGAGTGGGTATTTTAATGAAAGGTGAGGTATGATGACCAAAATAGATGTATGATGAGTAGGAGTGAGTGGAAGTGCAAGGAGAGAGAAAGCTGAGGTGGTGGTAAATGACTCACCCACCACTATTTTCAGCCTAAGAGTACAAGGTATGGTAGACATTTAACATGCCATTCGTCGATTTTTTTCGTGCCATTCGTGAGCCACCATACCGGCCAACATGCCAAAGTTGAGCCAAATGAATTTGAGTTAGTGAAATGGCTTAAGCCAATGGTTATTTTTTTTTAATTGTGAGTGAGTGGGTATTTTTAGTGGGGTATTTTGTGGGACCCAATAACATATTAGTGGTGTGTTATGAAGGAGGGCTGTTTTAGTTATTGGTGTGTTATTGAATGGAGATAAGGTGACGCTGATGTGTTATTGGATAACACTATACCTAGTGCTCTAATATATAGTGGTGATATCGAAATGATATTAAATGACAATCCATCACCTTTTTTCTGTTTTGAAAGTTACAACTCAAAATCATGAAGCACTGTTTTACACGTTGTACAAAAATGGGTATGGGGTGTTACAGGCATCTTTGAGAATCATAGGACAAGATTTCTATTTTTAACCTAGCTTTGTCATTTCATAGATATCCTTAAATGTGCATTTGTTACTTGTGCAATATAACATGTACATTTCATCTTGGTTAAAACACACACCTTGACATCTGAATATTGAAACCCAAGTATCAAAATGCCTTACGTGAAAAAAGGAAAGAAAAACAAAGGTGATGAAGCTCCAACTAAACGTTCCTCTAGCTACATCAGAAAGTAGTTAGTCCTTTGGAGACACTGAATCCATATTTCATGGTGAAGCGTGATGCTCCGCTACTACAGCTTATGATCGAATGGGGTGCTCGTGCGAATGTGGACTACGTTGTTTGTCGATTCACGCATGATGGCAAGAGGATTCAAGAACATAACACGCCTAATGACTTTGAGATGGAGGATGATGACTATATCGATGCATGGACTTATCTACTAGGTGGTCATTAGATGATTTAACCGGTTATTTTAGTAGTTGTCGTCTTAATATTAAGTGTGCTTTGTTAGTTTTCAAGAATGTTTAGCTGTTAGTCTTCAGTTTGTTTTAGGGTTTATGTTTGTCTGTAATGCTTGAAGTAATGGAAGTTAGTTAATGTTTGAGTTATTTGGATGTTTTCTCTAAGGTTCGGTCTCATCCGATGCAGTAGCTGATAGAGCTGGGTTGGGGTTAGCAGGCTTAGTGACAGTTTTAGAGGACATAACGTCTTCCATCTCGGAATCCGAGGACAGAACAACAGGGTGGGATGCAGACATGGTACTGTAATAACCCATAAAATAGTAATGTAAGTAAAATGCCAAAATAATATGATCAACAAGATTTTAGTTAGTTGTGCACATATGCCAAGCAAATCTCCATGCCTAACTAAAATAAATGCAATTTACTTATGATCTAGTGATGCATTAATCCTAATGCATAGAGCGGTCATGGAGGGCATAAGGTAGTGGTGTAAAATAGTCCCGTTTTAAAAGTGCAGTTATAGTCCAAATGTTTTAGAAAAACTCTTTGGTTCTCTATAACCTGGCTCTGATACCAATCTGTAACACCCCCTGTGATCATAATGACAGCGGAAGACTAATCGAGGTGTTACTTGGATGGGGATCACAGTCAATAATCATAGAAAACGACTCGAAAGAGACGTTTTAAGAAAATTAGTTATCATTCATCGAAAACTCATTGTTGTTACCATATACTCCAAATTGTTTCAAATGTTTCCCCAAAATACTAATCATGAGTTTGAAAGAAATGACAACTTTATGTTTTGCACCACAAGTAAAGGTCTTGATATGCCCACTCCGCGCCTTGAACTTAATCTTCATTGATTACCTGAGATAACATTCTTAAAAAGGTCAACAAAAAGTTGAGTGAAATCCATAGGTTTAAATTAAAGTTGAACACAAGAACATGAACATGATAATTGTAAACAATATATCATAAAGAAAATCACAGATTATTATGCGCTAAGCTCATGCAACCAAGACTCAACTGCATACACTGAATTACTGGTGTACGTAATAGTTTGCCCCAAAGGAGGTAATAGCCAATTACCTAATGCAATTCAAATATGGTGCGCCCTGGTTATTTCCTATAACCAAGACGGGGTCGTTACTCCCCATAGTACTATTTACGATATCTGCGTTTACTCGCGGTGACTAATGGTTCATTATACAGGGGACTTATGGCTAAATACTTAGGCAATTCCAATAATCAAGAAGCAAACATTCATGAAAAACCTTGTGTTCTAGTTTAGAGCATGTATCTCCCTCGCGGGGTTTTCAAATAAAAGTAAAAGCGAGGCTAAGAACTCACCTTAATGAAAATGAACAAGCACAATATGATCAAGCACGATGTAGCGGAAGTTCCAAACCGAAACCTAAAAATGAGATGGCAAGTCTCAGAATATGATAAACCTTTGGGTCGCGACCAAAATAATAGAGCATTGAATATTCTTATTCAATAGATCATTGAATTATCCAATTCAATAGAGTGTTGTGCGTGCTTAATATTTTAAGTTCAATTTACATGCTACATCGACTTAGTTTGATATTTATCAAAGTCCTCACTTACGCATAAGTGAAATGTTTCCCCCCGTTGTGATCTTGTGGAAATGATGATGTTATCGAGTGTTTTAGTTCGTTTATATTCAAAATGTATTATTACCGTATTACGGTTATAATTATAACTTTTATAATCATATATATATATATAAGTGAATTTCCAAAGTAAAAATACTCATTATACACTTTAAATTGTCAAAATACTCATTTTTACGAAGTCGTGATAAACTTATAAGTTTTTTAAACTTTTTCCCGAATTTACACTTTTTACCCTCAAGTTTCAAAATATACAAGATTAGTCCCTCAACTTTGAGAAAATGACAATTTCTACCCCAAAATACTTTTTATTCCAAATTTTCAGAATTGTCAGTTTTGGTCCTTGTGAAAAACTGTTTTTAATGTTTAGAAATCGATTTTAACACATTTAATCCCTTAACTTTCCAAATTTACAATTTTGACACAACTTTATATTTTACTTTTTATAACTAGTTTGGAATATTTACACCTTCGCCCCTTGGACTTCCCATGCACACACGTGCATGTATAAATCCACCCTTTAAGTTTCGGACAATCACCCTTTTTACCCTAGACTTTCCCTTGCAACAATTTACGTACCAAATCGACCCTTAAACTTTCGAAAGGTTTCATTTTTCCACCCGATTACCAAACGATTTTCAAAAATAGTCCAATTTCATGTTTTCGACTTATAAATTCATTTAGCTTCTTCAAAAGCTTAAGTTAGCTTATATTTAGCTTAAAGTGTGCTTATAGCTTATTAGTTTTCGTATTGGGTCTGTTTTAATGGTTTTGGGCTTTAGTTTTCTCGTTTTGGTCCTTAAGGCCCAATCGGTTTTTGGTTGATTTCTGGAAACGAACGAGATAATGGGGGGGGTTTAGAGGGTTTCTAGTTCGATTGTTTGTGTCGTGTGTGTGGTGTGGTGTGTTCATATGACATCATAAGTAAGATTACATGTCGAATGTAATGTGATTCATTTTATACATGTTTTATAAAAGAAATAACAAGACAATAAGTGCGTTTAATTGTTTTAACTTGTGATATATGTATGTAAACGAGAGAACAAGTTGGGAGAGACTTACTACACTCACAATGAGTGGTGATGATACGTGAACGAGAATAGATACCCACGAGAACCCTTTGTTCTCCTTATAACCCAATATAATCTACCCAAGTCTTGCGTGTTTCTTTTCTTTCCCTTCTTCCTTCGACAGTACCACAATGGAAATTTTGAGACTTTGAGTGAGTACAAGTGAGTTTTTTGTGAGAGTAACTTGTGTGAATTTCCTAAGTGTTGAGGTGGTTATAAAGGAAATGTGATTATGGCCTTTGAAATATTATATGTTTGATTCTTTGTAGTGTTGCGAAGCATGAGGAGATGGCAGTTGAAATTCGTGGCATGCCAAGGCTTGTCAAATCGAATAAAACATAAAATCCAATGGGTCATGGGGTCAAAGCTAGGTCAAAGTGATCTTGGTGGGTTTAGGGGATTAAATTAATTTGTTTAGGGTGGCTGATTCCTCCCGAACTACCTTCTTTTATTTCTCCGTCACACTTATCAACCGTTTGTGAACGGTCAACCGTAACAGATGATAAAAGGGCGGCGGCCCGGGAGAGAAATGGGATGTTTACCAAGGATTAAAATATCCTTGGATCGTTTATGTCCTGGTGAGGCGTGATATCCTGAATACAATGACTGTGTGTGAAGAAAAGATATAGAATGTACAAAAACAGGAATCTGATTGACTAACACTAGGAATGTGAATAGTAATAGCTCTGTCACAGCTACGTTGTTAAAAACGTACAATCAGAAACCTAAAAACGCAAAAGATATACAAACGTACGTTTAACATAAATTAAACGTAAACGTAATAAAACAAAATGATTATAACTACAGTAGGGATATGCATGTCTTAGCGACTTAAATGCAAATTAAATAAAATTTAAATATTTAACTATAATTTACAAATATTATGAAAGTAAGGAAAACTTAAAAACTAAAACAACAAATACATATTTACATATGTAATAATTACACAAACAAAATAAAACAGGAAAAGGAAAATAAATAATTATACTAAGAAATTAAAACTTATAAAAATTTGAAGTCATTTTAATTCTATTTTTACAATTGTTTACCGATTAAAATCTAAAAACTTACGTTTACTAAATTTTACGTAAACATACAAAATAAAAACGTGAATTCAGTCCAATACAACTCCCACAAATGTGAAAACTATATTTTTAGAATCCTAAAAAGATAAGAAAATATTTAGAAAATAAAAATAAATTTTCACACTATTAAATTAATTAATATAAATTAAAAATGAATTAAATGTATTTAATAAAGAGTTAAATAACAAGAAAATCTAAAATTAACTTAAATAAATGAAATAAAGAATCTGAAAAATCTAAAATATCATAAAATAATTAATGAAACTGAAAATGTATTTTTTACATAATTATTCTATTTATTATTAATTATTTACTATTATTAAGTATTAAAATCTATTATTGATTTATTAAAAATATTAAATGAATAAAGAAAAATCTGAAACTTTTTACAAAATTCTAAAATAAATACAAGAAGCTAGGAAAAATATAAAAACTATAGGTTATTAACATAAATAAGCTAATAAGCAAATAAGCTTTTAAGAAAAAGCTTTCACTTAGCTTTAAAATAGTTCTTTTTGGTTTTTTTTTGTTTTCTGGACTTATTTAAGTACTGATATTATACATATTTAATAAAAATAAAACTTTACAAACCTAAAAATAAGCCATACAATAGCTTATGAGTCCAACAGTTGAGCTTTTAGCTTGACTGTTGGAGCTCAAGCTATAAACAAGCTTGAAAAAGCTATACAATGGAGACAAAAAACAGAAGAAGCATGCACACAAGCCAAATGGCCAAGTATAAACATGTGTGTGCACTGGAAAAGCTCAAATGAGCAAAGTGTGAACTTGTGGTTTAGACAGTCAAGCCAAAGGCTTGACTTGGATGGAATTGAGGCTTCAAAGAACCTGTAACAAGCTCCACACTGAAAAAGAAAGAAAAGATAAGTTTGTACAATGTTTATAAGCAAATATGAACAAGCATGTTAACTGAGTTTGGCCAATAAGCTCACAAAAGCTTATAAGCTTTACTCAGATAAACAGCCTAGCCAAACACCCCTGCAGCTTATTTGATGGACAGATTCAGCTTAACAAATAAGCTGAATAAGCCATATAAAGAGTTGGAGTAGCAAGGCATGCTGGTTGGCTTTCCAAAAAGCTACAACTCAACTTATGAGGATCACAGATGAGCTTATGCAAAGCTTATGAAGATGCTAGGAATACACTGAGTAGGCCTATATACTCAGATATGGGACAATCAAAAAGCTCATTGCAGCCCTTATTAATAGGCTACAAAATTGAAAAGTAAACTTGGAACCTCAAGATGACTAGGTTGGCTATCTAAAGAACCAAGATTTACAAGTTATGGTATACTGGAGAGCTTTTTGTGAGCTTATAAGAAACTGTAGGTAATGGTGTAAGTTCAAATGTGAACTGTTGGGAATGGGCAAACTACAAGTTTCTATAGGACTATCAAATAAGCTAATAAGAGCTCAACAAACACTGCACTAGAGATTATGGTAGCTTAGCTTTGTGAAAAACCAGAGCTCACAAGCTCAAGCTTAGTAAGGAACTTTTTATAAGCTTTTGAAAACTACTCCACTACACTGTTTGCTTCAGTGTAGTGGATGAGATGGGACAAAAAAGTTTGGGTAATTAAGCTATGCAAATAAGCTGAATAAATAAAAACAAGCATGAAAATAATGAAAAGGCCACAAAAGCTACATAAAACAGTAAAGTGCACAAGCTAGGACCAAGTAATGAAGCTTATGCAAGCTCATTAACTTGACACCTAAACCTGTGCACAGGGCATGGTTTTTGAACAGGTATCTAAAGAAAGGCTGAAAATAAGCACTTAAAAAGCTGAGAAATAGTGAACTAATATTTTTCTATTTAAGTTTAGCAGCTAAATTTAACTATCCCAAAAGGATTAAGACTAAAACTTAACACTTAGTCCTACACAAAATTATACATTTTATTCAAAAACGACTATTTGAAAATTTGACTTTTCACAAGAACATAAAAGTTTGACTTAAATGAATTTAAAACTTAATCTACTGACTTAATATGTTATATAAAACTATAAGAACATGAAATAAAGCTAGATATCATACTTATACATTACTGTGATGAAATTTACATTGCAAATCCTAAACAGTAAGCTACAATTGAAAGATTAAAAATGATTTGACTATTTTAACAAGTAAGGACTGAATATTATGCTTGCATTAAACTACTAGGTACTAATGTCACATAGAACAATGACAAACAACAACACACATACACTGGAACTCTTATTAATCAGCAAATCCAAACAATATTTAAATGAGATTGTTTTGAGTTTTACAAAGCATAAGACTGCATAAGCTAATTCCATCCAATCCAGAGATACCAAAGTGTCAAAGTGGATCTTTTTCAACCTAAACCAGATGTCAAACCAGTCTAGGTCTAGGTTTTTCAAGAATTGACATTTTAACAGTTAACATACCATATCAAACCACAATCCAATCCAAGGCAATACAACCTAATATTAAGCTATAACATGACTAACAAACAATAAAGAAACACAGAAACATGAAGATTAAAGCATTAAAAGCATTAAAACAGTAAAATGCAAAAATTAAGAAAATTGCTTACAAGATGCATCAAACTGAGAAACATGGAACCAAAGGCAAGGTTACACCCAATAGCTTCCCATCAAGCTCCTAATACCCTTAGCAATCCAAATTTACCCCTGCTTCATCATCTTCTTCATTAACCCACTATTTTTTATTTTTCATTGATTTTCTTGATTTTTTAGTATTTTTGGTTTTAAAAGACTATGACTGAATTAATGGTTCTAAAAGCTTCATGAGCTTTGTCAAGAGCTTATGTGGCTTATAGATTCCAATAAACAACTAGTTAATCTAGAAATTAAAGAAAAGGAAAGATTAAAGGAAATTAAGCAAAATCATTAAACTGAAATTAACTTGACATTAAACTGAATTTAAAAGGTTCATTACACTACTTTAAAGAAGATTACAACATTAAAACTTTTAAATGACAAGAAATTAAAGAAAGCATTCTAAAAAACTATACTACGTGACCAAGGCTAGCCCAAGGTGATTTCTCCTCTCTTTCTTCTTCCTTTTATACTCCAAGCACCTTCTCACTAGTACTCTGATTGTTTCCCACCATATCTGAGCCCTTGAATCACTGAAATGAATCAAAACCGTCCAAGTGGATTTTGGCGCCAAATATGTCAAGAGCAGGTTTTTGTTATTAATGGGGTGGGTTGAGTCAATTAAGAGAGTTTGGTTGTTAGTGGATGTGGAGGGGACAAAGTATGGGGAGGGTGGTAGAAAAAGTCATGGAAACTGCTCTGGTTTTGGTGTATCAGCTATGGGAGAGACAGAGCACAGTGTTGGCGGTTTTTAGTTATTTGACTTTCGTTGACCTGGGGGATTAATAATACGGGGGAGGTCAAAAAGGCTTATGACTGGGGTTCACAATGGGTTGTGGACTGGGGGTCAAGGTTCAAGGCCAAGGGTCAAGGTGTTGGGCTAAAGCTTGGGCCAGCTGCTGTTTGGACTTGGATTGGGCTTTGATATATATGACATTGTGTCCGTTTGGTTTAAGTGGTAAACAAGGACCAAAAATGCAAATTTGCCAAACTTCAAGGACTGAAAATGAACTTTTTCCAATGCTCTCACAAGGACCAAACATGACAAACATTGATAGAACAAGGACCATTTTTGCATAAAATTTCATTTTAAAATGTCCAAGGACCTTAATTGTCATTTTTGGATTTTGAGGGACTAAAAGTGTAATTTCCCAAAAGTTTATCAAAATGTTCCAAATTTTCAATCATGCATAGTACAAGGGTATTATTTGTAAAATTCCAAGTTTGAATACCCAGGGACCATTTTTGCCAATTTTGTAACTTGAGGGGTAGAAATTGCCATTTTGTGTAAACTTTTATCCAGGGATGTTTTGTGAACATTTTTGATTTCCCAAGGACTTAAGTTGACTTTTCATTCATTTAAAACATTTAGGGACTAGTTTTGCCAATTTGTGTAACTCCAGGGACTGAAAACGACAATTGTTGTGAAATTGATCATTTTTCACTTGTTTTTCAATCTTTTGTACCTGAATCAAATAAAAACACATTTTTATGAATTTGTATCATTTTGAGTCATTTGTGTGTTTTTGGTTGTTTTGTGGGTTTAAATAGTATAAAATATATGTGTAATTAGACACATATCAGTGGCTAAGCATTGGTTTTTGTCTCCTCTTTCTTACACACACACGTAAAGACTAGGGACTAAGGGGGGATGAATTTGCCTTTGATACTTAGTATTTTGGTTTGTGTTGTGACTTTGTTTCTTTTTTTGTGCTTTGTCCGGTTCGCAGAAACAATACACCACAACAATTTTTACTAAAAAGTATAGTTGGGATAGTGTAGACAATGGTAAGGCCCAAGGGAATGAAATGGAGTGTTGGGCTTGGATTGATGTTTGGCTCGTTTGGTCACAGGAACAAGGGAGGGGGGAAATAAGTGGTTAAGTTCTAGTGTAAATGTTATGTTCTAAAAATTAATTTCGGTGTCGTTGGACTGACAGAAGGCGAGGCCCAAAGGGATGATTTGGATGGGCTTGGACTAGGTGTTGGATTGGACGCAAGATGAAGCCCAAGGTGTTATAAGGGTGAGTTGGGCTCGGTTGAGGCCCAAGGTGAAACGGGCGTGAGTTGGGCTTTTAGGCCCGATCCGATATAATATAAAATTATTTTTATTAATTCTATATTTTTATATAATTTATATATATATACTTTAAATATTTAAAGATTTTGGGATCGAGGGCAATTTCGCTCGGATCACAATGGTATAATTTTGAACACTTGGGTCGCGTTGAACATGCATATGTCAAAAGATATAAAAAACGATGAGTGGAGAATTTCATGATGTTCTAAGTCGTGCTTTATTCGTGTTTAAGATGTTAATCACAATGAAATTTTCCGGGAGCTTACACTTGCACGCTCACTTTATTTGTTTTTATTCTTCATTCTCCTTTCTATTTTGTTTTATACAAATAACATTCTTTTCATAATGTGTAAATATACTTCAAATAAATAGTTTATTATTTTATAGGTAGGCTCATTTATTATTTATCATATTTTATTACTAAACAATTCCAATTTTTATCCAAATATACTAAACAAACAATTTTTAAATTCAAATCTAAAGCATAATCTAAATTCAAATCTTAATCCTAAACATATCCACAAATCAAACGGGCTCTAAATATCTAAAAGAATTCGACATAGACACAACACAAGCAATCTCTACAGAAACTATTACCATAAACTTTAACAAGGATACCAAGTAAAAGTTTAATTTAACATGAAGATTCACTAAAGAAACTTCCTCATTTTGGGATAGCAAATTACGCCATAGACCTAATAAGCTAATTGTATAACCAAACCTTCCATTAAACCCATTTGTTTACAAAATCGTCAACAACGACGTACACAAATTGAGTACGCTTGCTGGCTCGACATGGCATGATAGTGCGCGTATAATATTTGAACCCGCAAGTGAGGTTGGCGCAAACATGTTTTGAGCATTTGTCCACCGTTTGTGATGTGGCAAGTCCCTAGGCGTTTATTATTTACTTGGTAAGTCATAAGTGTCACAACTCACAATCATTCAATAAATTATGCTCTTAACTTGGAGTGTTTATCTACCCTAACAACCTCATTTACTTATTTCGTGTTTCTATCAGAAAAATTTGAAAGCACACACCACTTCTACACCTCTAGGTACCACGACAATATTAGAAGAAAGCAAATTTTGGAATGCGACGGTGGTGATCTTTTTTGGACACACTTTGTTTGCGCGTCAAGTACACACTACGTTTAGATAAATTATAACGGCACAATGTAACCCTAGTGTACAAAATGTGAGTACACCAAATTACAATGGACTCACATTGCGCAATGCTTAATAGCACACAACATGGAGTGTGACATAAATGTAAACTATAGTATAAAAGTGACAAATTAAATTTGTAAGACTAAGAGGAGTGGCGGTGAATTTGGCATGGTGAGTGACTCAGTCACACGTGAGTTCCAAAACATATATAGTAGGTCACGACAATTTTGCATGTGTATGGTGAGTTGTTCACCATAGTGAGAAATCTGAAACTGTGGGCCCCAACTGTAAAAGTAATGTTTTTATTTGTTTTGTGAGTGTGTGTAGAATATTTAGTGGGTTATATTTTCTATAAAGTAAGTATTTTAATAAAATGTGGGGTATGGTGACCAAAACAGATGTATGATGAGTGGGAGTGAGTGGAATTGAGAGGAGATATAAAGTTGAGGTGGGGGTGACTGACTTGCCCACCACTACTTTCAGCCTAAGAGCACAAGGTATGGGGTGTCATTGGTGTGCCAAATGCATGTCATTCGTGTGCCAACCATACCGGAGCATCGTGGCATTCGTGAGCCAAACGTTTTGAGTCAATGCAATAGCTCACACCATTTGAATTCTTGTGTTTTTTTTTTTTTTTTTTTTTTTTTTTTTTTATTGTGAGTGAGTGGGTATTTTTTATTTAGTATTTTATGGGACCCAATAACATGGTAGTGGTGTGTTATGAGGGCTGATGTGGCATACCAATAACAGGTTATTTGTATCTCCGTGCTCTAATACCGGTGATATTGAAATGATATTAAATGACAATCCATCACCTTTTTTCTGTTTTGAAAATTACAACTCAAAATCTGAAGCACTGTTTTACATGTTATACAAAAATGGGCAAAGAGTGTTAGAGGCATCTTTGAGAATCATAGGATATGATTTCTATTTTTAACCTAGCTTTGTCCTTTCATAGATAGCCTAAAATGTACATTTGTTACTTGTGCAATACGACATGTACATTTGATCTAGTTTAAAACACACACCTTGACATCTGAATATTGAACTTCCATCCATCTGGACCAACCCAAGTAGCAAAATGCCTTACGTGAAAAAAGGAAAGAAAAACAAAGGAGATGAAGCTCCAACTAGACGTTCCTCTAGCTACATCAATGTGAAAGTCGTTAGTCCTTTGGAGACACTGAATCCATATTTCAGGGTGAAGCGTGATGCTCCGCTGCTACAACTTATGATCGAATGGGGTGCTCGTGCGAATGTGGACTACACTGTTTGTAGATTCACGCATGATGGCAAGAGGATTCAAGAGCATAACACGCCTAATGACTTCGAAATGGAGGATGATGACTGTATCGATGCATGGACTGATCTACTAGGTGGTCATTAGATGATTTAGCCGTTTATTTTGGTTGTTGTCGTCTTAATATTAAGTGTGCTTTGTTAGTTTTCAAGAATGTTTAGCTGCTAGTCTTCAGTTTGTTTTAGGGTTTATGTTTGTCTGTAATGCTTGAGCCTTGAAGTAATGGAAGTTAATGTTTTGAGTTATTTTGATGTTTTCTCTAAGTTTTCTGTCGTTAAGTTTATGTAGTTTTAAAGATGCTTTTTTAGAATATTGATGATGATTACTATGTTTTAATTAAAAGGGAACTTGTTGAAGTTTTTAGTCATAGTCTCGGCCGTTTTGGGCCATATTCGCGGTCTTTGCTGTTTTGAGTCTCCTCAGTTGGTGGTATCGGGCGTTTGAGGCCATATTCACGGGTTTCACAGAAGGCTTTGTGTGAACTTTCTAGCATTTTTTACTATGGTCATTCCCATCATTTTAGTCTACTCTATTTGGGTTTTACAGCAGTTTTGTGTTGTTGTTTACTACTTGTTTTGGATCTCTCTCAAATTATATAACATGCCGCCTAAAAAAAATAAACTTTGGTTCATCGAGGATTTTGGCTCAAACTCTCAATGCATTATATGATAATTTACCATGGCCGTGATGATCTATAATACCAATTGAAGGTGTTTGTTCAAGATCTATTTTTTTACTTTCGGAATCACTCTCCTGTGACAGAATCGGCTGATCCGATTCGAAGTTCGGACTCATCAGTTAAAAAAGAACAAACTCATTTCAAAATAAAAATTAGAGGAACTCCCAACCTTGAAAAGGTGATGGAACAAATCAAGGGAATACGAATATATATTGAAACTGGTAAAAGAGAAAAGAGAGACATTTCACAGTGATAGTAAGACTAGACACAATTGTCATAATCTCAACCACAATTATACCTAGTGCTAAAATGGCTTGTGACTATCACTCTATAATGTGTGAGGTCTTAAGTTCAATTCTTGTTAGATGCAAACAAACTTAAGTAGCCAGGCCAACCTCCTGAAAAGGTAAGACTTTACTTGGTTTGAGTTTGTGTGGCGGTGGGTTCAAACCTCGTGGATTAGTCGGCCAAAAGGTCAGAAATCATGATTACCAAAAAAAAAAAAAAAAATGGTCACAATCTCCTCACCTCCCACCTCAATGTCACATCACCACTCCTCTCACGTTTCAGCCACAATGGTCACCACTTCACTCACCACCATTAAAAATAGTAAAATAATCACTTTATACAAACATACCACACAAAATACACTACACACTCTCACAAATCAAATAAATAATCAGTAACACCACTCGCTCTACTTTTTTCATTGGGTCACGCGTGACATGTGTGTTTCAGTGGTGTGGCGCGTGAGAAATAGAGGCGAAGGGTATACCCATTGTGATCGGCCTAAAAAGAAAACATATTTTTGAAAAATCAATGAAAAGACCGGAAAAAAAGTTTATTTTGTATGGGACATTGAAGGTAGTTAGGTAGACCTCGGATCCTCGCTAGCCGAGACGTAACACACAAGATTAGAGCACAGTTAAACTTTTTGTGTTTTAAGGGCAATAGTCGATGACTTTTGCATGGTTTGGGTTCATTTCGTGTGATTAGAAGTCCAGGTCTAAGCAAATATCCTTTGATCATCAACAACACAACAAACATCATCTTTGTAATTTGGGTAGATTTGTTTCCCATGGTTCAACATAAGCATCGTTACATTGTCTTTATCTGATTCACTTTCAACGAGCTATATCTCAATAGCATCTTTTCAAGAGTAGTGTTCTGAATGGTATAATGGTTGTCCAAAACTTAAAACAATCAGTTGTTAAGATCTGATGCCTTTCTGAGAAGACATATAGATGGATCTTGATAACTGGATATGTTATTTTTCATCAAAAGTAAATTTTATAACCCATTTCAGATTTCAATAATACATCTGTAAATGCAAAAAAAAAAAAAAAAAAAAAAAACTAAAGAAAACTATACCCCTCATCGTGGCTACCGAACAAGTCAAGGACGCATAAAAAACCATTGAAGAAGTATGTAGCTGTCAGTTTGGTTTGTTCACTGTCACAAAGTGAGATTTCGTTTGAAAATGGAACTGCAAATCTATAATCCATATGTTTAATACATAGGATCTACCAAAATACAATCTTATAACAGATTAAAGATGTATAAAAAGTTCCATAAGCATCACTTAACAACTTAGTAAAACATGGAGTCAAGAGTGCACATCACAAGTTCATTACAACCAAAAAAAGAGAGAAATGCAGACTTACCAAATGGTATAAAGGTCTACCGTCACCAATTAATAATGGCGAGCCCAAAATACGACACTTCAATGAGAATATATACAGTCAAAGTCGAACTAGAGGATCAAACCTTCAGCTGGTGGAGGCTTGGAAGGTGTCTGCTGCTGTTGGTGATGCTCGGTGGGACCCACAGCTTCGGGTGTCTCAGATAAATGAACTTGAGCAAAATCATCCACCATTTTTTGCTTGTGTTCATCTTCAACGATACCTACTTTCTCCTTAGTTTGTTGACCAACTTCCGATGCTGCTTTTGCCACTTTGTTAAAAGCGCCTGTTACCCATGCAGCGCTAGTGAAAACATACCTGTTTTTCATAATGGCGGATCCAGCATTACTCACGGTTTGCTCAGCAGCTGCAAATGCTGATTTGGCCTTCTCTGAAACTTGAAGTTTCTGGTCAACTTCTTTGACTTTTTCATTGACTATGGAGGTGCCTGTGCTGACCTTTTCGGTGAATCCAATTTTCTTGTCAAATGAAGCGACTTTAGCTGATGCAGTGGATGTCAAACCATGTTTCTCATCAAAGGACTTAGCTTTACTAACAGCATCTTTCCCCAAGACAAAACCCTTTGCAAACATGCTGCTGACAACATCCTCAGCCTTACGGAGAGCAGATTCAGGTTCTGCCGGAGCGTTCATGCTACGCGGCTGTAAAAAATATTAAGGTGACTACTCGTGTAGCAATGAAAATTGTAGAGGTGAAAAAATATTTCATTATTGTACACGTTGAAACAGGTCATGTTGGGTTTACTTGGAATACTTATTTTCTTTCCAAAACTTTAGATTGTTTTAATAAATAATTAGTCTGGCACATCTTTTACAAAGATATTATAGTTCTAACAATAATCTAATCCGTTTAAATACGATGATTTAGGAGCTTTAATGCATCGCAAGTACACTCGGGATGACTATGGACCTGTTTGACATGTTAAGACTGCTATGACCCATTTAACGTGTTACGAAAAATAAAAAATAAAAAATAAAAAAATACAGCATGAACGGATTAATTACAAGTAAATGGGCCAAAATTGCCTCATCCAGGAAATCGTAAGCATCTGAAAAAACTTACAGAAAGAGAGGCTATGGCTTCTGGTGAAAGCTGGTACTCTGGTTCAAGGGCTACAATGACGACCGTATCCGCTATGGTTGCTCCCTGATAGTACATACTTAATGTATTGAGCACATGCAAAATGAGCAAAAAAGTATGTATCTACTACAATTTACATTAACTAAATAAGTAAATAGATAAATTCAACAATCTGGAGGTTGAATTGTTGCTGGAACTTTTTGGGGTTAAGGAATGGTCTTTTATTCTATTAAGAGTAATAATGGAATATATATTGATATGACTCTTGAAATTGGGATAACCTCATTTTCTGAGGGTTGTTTGACCCATGCCATGAGTATAGAGTACTGATTAAAAACACTACATGGTAACAAAAGATGGAACATAATATGGATGCAGATAATGTTGGAACCAAAAGTTATATGGCTATACGGAAACCAGAACCGATACGATACTACACCAAATTTCTCAGTCACCCATTTAGCTTTCAAGTCATTATGGTACTCTGTGAATGCAGAGAAAAAAACTATCTTCCAGATGCAAGTTACTTACCGAAAGAAGAACAGCGGTCTCTGCTCCTTGCAAATCTGTGAAAGTCACAAAGGCATTTTGGTAGTTGTCGCCATCACTGTGAAAGGAAAAAAAAAACAATTATAATAAGTTTTAATAGCAAATAATGAAATAATCAAAAACTGGAAATTAATTTCCATACTAACCTTTGCATCTCAACATAGACAATATCGCCAGAAAAGGAAAAGAACTCCTTTACATCTCTCTGAGAAGCCTTTAGAGAAAGATTGCTAACTTTAACAGTTTTTGCCTGCACGAATGACAGGTACAATTAACATATATAGGAAAACAATCAATCGGTCAGATAGTGAGGAAAATGGTACAGTAAATAACCAAGTTCAACCAAATTTCCCAATAATATGTTGTGTGGTATATTCAAAAAGCTTCAACACCGCGCTAATTGTGATCCAAAAATTTCATCGTACATTTAGCAAGGCGGTAATGTAAATGAAATTCAGGAAAACAGTTTATACTTTATAGAACCGTATTAAGACACAATTATATCAATAGCATAAATACAATTAAGTTTTGCATTATTCAAAACAGGCCTGAATGACTGAATCCTTTCTTTGTCTGCTTTCTGTTATGAAAGCTCTAATAATGTATTTCTATCGAGATTGTTGGAATATAGGGGCACGTCTTGTTGTTTCATAAACCACAAAATCTAAGATTTTAGCAAATGTAATGCATGTAAATAAAAGTCTCTTGTTATTTTAGAAGCCTCTCCAAGTGAAGGGTGATCAGAATCTAGGATCAAGGACTCAAGGTAGTTAAGGAAAAGGCACAACTACGGTGACCAACCTAGGATCTCTGCGTCTCGCCTTATATAAAAAACGTTATAAATTATGAATTGCCAAGAAAAGAAGCCTTAAACGCAATAAAAAATCCACGAATTTTTGTAGTTTCCTGTTCTCTTTACAACATGCTTGATGCTTGTAATCTTCAATCGCTATCATTATCAACTGTCTGCCTTTAAAGGTTATTAAAACACTGAGTTAGGATGCTGATAAGCTTCATAGAGGAGAGATGAGAGGGGTTCAATATTTCATAATCAATGCGGACCCAAAACCCTAATGTGTCATCAAATGACTATCTAAGGCTGGGTGTAATGGTCACCTAACCGACCTCCTCCACCTCAGCGCCACATCATTTCAGCACATCACCTAACAGCCGTAAACAAACACATAAAAATAACCCAGTCTAAACAAACATACCCCACAAAAAACCCCACACACACAAAAACAAAAGAAAAAAGGGTGTGCTTCGTTAGGTGGTCTGCACCACCTTACCAAGCCAAACTGACACCCACCGCGCGCGGTGGTGTTTTGACCGTTACGGGGGGACTACGCGTGGTCAGTGCCCACCGCGGATGTTAAACTGCACCATTACGCCCGGTCTAACATAAGGAACATTATTTCTTTCAAAAAAAGATGCAAAAATCCCGATATGTCACGGCTCAAAGCTGGAGTGCCACACCAGCAAAGGCGAGGGCCTTCCTGGCAGAAGCTAGGGTCTGAGTGATGTGGTCTGGTCTGGCTAGGATAAGAATGCTTCTTACCTATTGTCATCGGTAGAATATTCAGAATTTCAACAATGACAGTTGCGGGATAAGTGAAACACCACCTTCCTAGGCCTCCATCCTAGCAATCTAAGACCTGAAGTGCCTAAAAACGACATGAATCATTTCTGAATAGCAACTCGTATTGAAGAAGTGTTGCATCTGGACATGTTTTTATGCATCGGCATCATGCCAAAAATGATCTACAGTCCTTTAAAGAAGTTCCATATCAATCAACCATTTGAGCACGTTGTATTAGGGACACTAAATCGATCGTACTGTACTTTCACACTAATGAAATCCTTAAATATAGCTCTATAGTCTATACCATGTCTCAGAGCATGATCCACTCAAGAAAAAATATCACATAAACAGCATGATATTAGTTCACAAGTGAAGCAGCTAATTAAGAAACTCTGCTAAAAAAAGTGTGAAATCGTGATAAAGGAATCGTTGTGATTGGTTAATAGAAAGAGATACTCCAATGATTTCCTCACTCTAGGTTTGGTATAATAAGGAATTAGGAATGGAAAAAATGTAAATAGGTAATAATTAGATGATTTTGGTATGTTATAATGGAACAATGCATTGATAATTAGTTGGTAATGAAGCATCTTTTGAGCTAAGTTAGTTCCACCGACCAGCAAACAGTGTTGGCAAGAAAACACCATCCAAACATGTCGACAAGGAATCTACAAAATGAAAGAAAAACGCACAGACAAAAAAAACCATCCACTTAATTTGAATACTTGCAAGACAATCTTTTATTAACTTTTAGTCCCGGTCTTTCTTGAAGTTGGATGTTCACCAAAAATTAATTGAATCTACAACTAGCATTAAGTAAGAAAACCATAAAATCCGATAAAATTGACCTTTTTTGAGTCATCAGTGAAGACATTACCCTCTATGATCTTTATGCTTATGTTAGATAGATAAAGTACCCTATTAAAATATTTCAATTATTCCCTAACCTGTCTCTATTAATACCTACCGTATTCTATCATAAACCTATACCGCAAATTCGTACATAATAAAAAGACTCTCTAGCTCAGCCTCAACATAGCACGATTACTCAGATCACATAAACCACGCAAATTCTAAGTCATTTGTTTTTCGCTGTTATTCTTCATGCAATTGTTTCAGTTAGTTATTCCCTAACAACCTCCTTCCAAATCACACAGAGCCATCCAATTTCTATTGTTGCCATGACAAACATAATTCTTATTTTTATTTTTAAATTGTTAGCTTCCAATAAAGATCAAGAAATTATAACATAGTCCTCATATCTATATATCGCCTTATTAAACCTATCATTCCACCGAAATATCTAGTACGTTGTATTTAACTCAGACAGATCCACTCAAATTGAACAAAACTAAAGACGAATCATAAAGCATAAATCAGTAGCATTAATCGTAACAACAATGAATCAACAAACATAGCCAGCTACGATTAACACTCACTGACATTATGTATACTTAATATAAAATGAACCTGTTCGTCAGCGCAACACCAGTGACCCAGAAAAAAGTTGCCACAAAACCTAAAAATTGAGATAACATTTGACTAACGGTTTGAAAAGGTATCGAATTTTGAAAAAGGAAATTACTTGCTATAAAAAAATAAAACCTTTGATTATAACTTTGTACCATGTCTTAGACCATAAAAGAAAAAATATCAAATAGAATACTCAGCATGACGTGTTTACTCAAAATAAAACGCACGAAGTTACTGAAAACTGTGAATTCGTGATAGTCACGAAACTACAAGAGACTGACAACGCTACCTAACTCAAGGTGCAACCGGTCAATCCAGATGTTACAAATAATCCGTAATCTTAGATTAGTGTCACCCAACCACTAACATCAAAACAATCCAAAGGTCAACATTACGAAGCACAAAGCATAACCTCGTCTTCAGCAATCACAAAACGTACTCCGTATTTCTTAAAGTTCAATAAACAATTAAACGAGCCGCCAGACTTCTATTCTTGTCCCATATAGATGACAAACACAATTTTTTTATACACTTCTTATTTGTTTTTTGTTATCTTCCAAAAAATATTTAACTAAAAAAAAAACTACCACAATCATCTATATATTTAATACATAAATCAGCTAATTTAAACAGCTTATTCAACTTAATCAGATCTACAAAAATTATATAAAATTAAACACGATTCATTTAATAAGATATAAAAACAGAAGCTAAAAAGCTACGATCAGCACTCACCGACATTACGAGTGATGTGAATGAAATGAACAGGTGGCCGGAAAGATGACGTCAGAGTGAGGAGGGTTTTGAAGTTTGAAAATGAAATAGTAATAAAGGTGTAATGTGTTTTAGACGTTATAAGGAGAGTGAAATGTACAAGTGGTGATGCGTGATGTACAAGATGTAGATGCGTGGGTGGGGTTTTAGTGTGATTTTTGTATTTTAGGAATCGTGGAGGCGAGTTATACGTGTAGGAAGGGATTCTTTGAATATCTTTTGATCGTATGGGACCCGGTTGGACCGGATCTTGTGCCCGTTTCGATTTTTCATTGAATATTGATCGGAATACCTAATTAATATGATTAATGTAATAAACAACTTGCACATCAATTTAAACATAAAATTAGTCACATATTTAAGTCTTTCAATCATTTTCTTTTTTCACTCACATGTTATTCTTGTGTTTATTAATAAAGTTGGAATGATTGATTTGTAAATTTTGTTTTGGGAATGGAGTTTGTTATTGTAATTTTGATATCTTGACGATTTTGGCAATTGTAAAATACTAAAGTCAAGTACATAAAATTATACTGTAATTGGCTAACACATTATAGAAGAAAATTTTGAAGTTAATATTTGGTTTCAGCTAGAAAGGCGGGTGGCGATGGCCAAAACGTGGAACCAACGTTTTCCTTTGTTACAAAATTTGGTTCCACCATCCTTTAGTGATTCCCAATACAAGTTATTTTTGAAATATTTAGATGGACGGATAAATGAGTTTTCGGTTAACACGGTTTTGGCACATGATCAAATTGAGTTCTCAGAATGTTACATGGTATTCATTTGTGTGGATCACACAATGCATTTCAAGACACTTATTCCTTGTTTGGTTACTAGTGGGAGAGATACTGAAAACACAAAATAAACTGAAGCATCGGAGGTTCAAAATATAAGTGTGAATGCTTTGATATGCCCTTTTTGTAAGGGCTGGCCTACGTAGGCACCCCATGAAATCCTTGGCAGGCACCTCAAGTAGGGTGGACCCCCCAATCCGTACGGTTTTGAATACCGGGTGCCGCCCACGTTTTTACCCAACCCACTCAATAATACCCTTTTGTCCTCTCTCACTCAAACTATTTTCTCACTCTCTCTTGTAAAATATTCTCTCTTCTCTCACTCAAAAAATACCGGCGACCTTATATCTTTCTGGCCACGCACCACCGGAAATTTTCACCTCATATACCAAACGATAGATCGGGAAAAGGTGATCATTTTAACATAGGGCACGCGCGGTATTTCTCACCGACGCGCCCTACATCGAAAGTTTTAGATTCGTGATGGTTCGTTTTTTGTTGTATTTTTTGGGGTGGCGCCATATCTCAGCATTTTTTGGGGTCATGATGGTTCCTTACATGATGATAAAAGTGTGAAAGATTCCTTACATGATGAACTTGATAAAAGTTCTTCATTGAGCTGTTTTGGACACAAAAATTTTGGCCCGTGGGTTTATAAACTTGATAAAAGGTTGATTAATTTTTTTTTTTTTTTTAAATGTTGTACTTGTTTAAAGATTGCATGTTCAAAAAGTTTTGCAGGTTCATAAATTTTTTTTAAACAAAAATGTTGTACTTGTTTATAATTTTTTTTTTTTTAAATGTTGATACCGTGGGTTTATAAACTTGATTAAAGGAAATAAAAGAGTAAAAAAAACTTGGCACGGAAATCGAGAAACCAATTATTACTAATGATTGAATACCCATGATTGGCACGGAAATCGAGGCAAAAAATTCAGCCACCCCCTACCATGAGGTGACTGCATAGGAGGACCCTGTTGTAAATCAAACCACACTCTCATTCACTTTTTATTCTTAGGTTTGGTCGAAAGCTAGACAAAACATTTAGATTCCTGTTATTAGCAACACGTGAAGAGATTATGTGCATGTTGTAATCCCTTTGGCTCTAAGAAGAATATCTCAAGTGGTTGTAGCAAAACTAGTTTTTGGATAAGCAATGTACTTCATTTGGCAAGAAAGAAGCAAAACATTTGTCTGAAAAGATTTCTGCATGCAGAAGCCAATTTTTTAGAAGTTATATACTCGACACTTCGACTTAACACAACAAGTGAATATGAAGTGGGTGTGAAATATCTCATATTAATGTGTGATACTACTGTTATTTAACGAGGATTTTTTTCGACGCGTTGCGGCAGGTGTAAAAACATACATCTATATTATATTTACTTTTAAATTGTCATTTACGTAAACAGGTAATATTACTATTAAAAACTTAAAAGATGTATATATATTATATGAGTATTGGGGATATTATGAAAATTAAGAATTCAAAAAGGTATGATTTAAATTATTAGATTTTAAAAAATCGGAACTAAAAAGAAAGATAAAAATAAGATTTGAACACGGGCCGACAACAATAAACCCTTAAACCATTAGACCATGGGAGCTTTCTTTAAGGGCTCGTTTGCTTTGTAGATGAGTTTTGGATTTAGATTTTAATTTTAATTTGGATTTGGATTTGCATTTGAATAAAAAATATGTTTGGTTTGTAAAAATGAATTAAAAAATAAACTATAAATTAATGATTTCCTTACGCTCTGTTATCGAGTTTTTTTTAAAGTAATGGAAGGGGATGGGAAGAGAAATCAAAAAAAAGGGCGTTCTAAAGTTTTTTTTAAGATGGAAAGGTAGGAGATGAGAAGGTGGGAGCTGAGGGAGGGAAGGGATGGACTTTTGTATGTAATTTTGTTCCGTCCAATTTTTAGAGGATTAGGAAGGGAAATAAGTAATTAACATCATGGGCTTTTGTAAAATTACAATCTTAACCTCAATTATAGTTGTGTGTTTTCTTTATAGCTATATATTATGATCATAATCGTTAAACTAATGATACTTTGTTGTTTTAATAACTTTGCATTGTTACAAACTAGTCAATTGAAGTATAAAGGTGACTCGTACTTCTATTTGTCAAATAATATACTTGTATATTAGAAAGGTTTGATTTTTTGAGAAATAATGGGGACATTCGTTAGTAATTCTTAATATATGCACCTTGTGATCTCATTTCCCTATAAGACACATCGTAGACTAAAATGGCATGTCATGTTTAACAAATTAGCTCGCTGATATCATTGGTTATTTCACGCAATTTGCTTCTTTTTAACATAGATGATTCATGCGTTAAATGTTGGTAAAATCTTTAACTAAGTTGTAATGTTGGCTGCATAAAACACATGTAATGTGTAAATAATGTTTTGAGGGTATATTGGTAATTTGGGTAGCTACCTATCCTTTCCTTGCAACTTAAAATAAAACTCAAGAACACGAATAAAAGTAACCACTTTCCTCACAGTGTCATTCCTTACTTTGCCCTTCTCATCTCATCCTCTTCCATTCTTTAAAATTTAGACTTGAGAACAGAGCGTTAAAGTTTAAAAGTAGTAATAGTGGAGAAATGGGCCCACAAGAAATCTTTTCAAAGAAAAGCCAAAGAATTGGATGGATGAGAAAAAAGAACGGCTCATTATTTCATGCTTTTGTCAGCTAAACCAAGTTAACATGCGAGGAGTTAAAGAAGCGGAATATCAAGCACTCCCAACGAAATCTAAAACCTATCCCCTTTATGCCAAACGTGTTTTATTACCATCACTCCATAACCCAAATCCAAAACCCTTATAACAAACACACCCTAAATCATTTATAGGCTTTCAATTATCAATTAAATATGTAATATTTTTTGGAAAGGAAAATGGGTTTACTGTGTAGTGAACAGTAAACAAAGACTAATTTGTTAATATTTAAAACTGAAATATTAGGGTTGTTGAGTCGTTGAATTTGTAGGGGCAACCGTGATATATTGTTGACTAGTTGTTAGTTTTGTCTACGATTTATGTCTTGTGATATTTAACCAAAGTTTGTATAAATAAATTGTATATGGTATAAACCCTTTAACAAATAGATTGTACCGCAAAACTTGATGGCATAGTGTTAGGATACAAAAAGTGTAAATCGTTGGTGTAAGGTATTCTATGTAAACTATGTAATAGATAGGGCATATATGTGTCGCATCACAGTTATAAAAATTAGCTATAACTATGATGCACCAATTTTTATAACCGTGATGCAACTTGGTTTTTAATGCATCATATTTATAATTTTATTATATTATAGTTATAAGAAACTGCATCATCCTAAGTTTTCTACATCATATATGTATGTAATTGCACGTTTTAGTCTGTTTTTACACGTTTTCATCTGTTTTCGACGTTTCGTCCGTTTTTACACGTTTCGGCCCGTTCTTACACGGCTTTGCACGTTTTTGTCCGTTTTTGCACGTTTCTGTACGTTTTTGCACGTTTCCATAATTTTTTCCACGTTTTTGTCTGTTTTTGCACGTTTTCGTTCGTTTTTACACGTTTTCGTCCGTTTTTGCACTTTTTACACTCGTGTATAAAAACGTGTAAAAACGGACAAAATGTCCAAAATATGTAAAAACAGACCGAAACGTGTAAAAACAGACGAAAACGTGCAAAAACGGATGAAAACATGTAAAAACAGACGGAAACGTGTAAAAATGGATGGAAACGTGCAAAAACGGATGAAAACATGCAAAAACAGACGAATACGTGTAAAAACGGGCTGAAACGTGCAAAAAACGGACGAAAACGTGCAAAACAGGCGAAAACGTGTAAAAACATACGGAAACGTGCAAAAACATACGGAAACGTGCAAAAACAGACAGAAACGTGCAAAAACGGACGAAAACATGAAAACAGATGAAAACGTGCAAAAACAAACGAAGACATGCAAAAACGGACGAAAACGTGTAAAAACGGACATAACGTGTAAAAATGGACCAAACATGAAATGCCTATACAAACTCAAGGACCAAATGTAACACCCCCGAAATCTTAATGATAGCGGAAGACTAATCCGAGTGTTACTCGAATGGAGATCATTATCAACAATTATAGAAAACGACTCGAAAGAGGCGTTTTATTAAAAGTAGTTATCATTCATAGAAAACTTATAGTTGTTACAAAACATTGTAAATTGTTCAAGCGTTTTCCCAAGATAAAGATCATGAGTTTGAAAGAAATGACAACTTTATGTTTACACCACAAGAAAAGCCTTGACATGACCCACTCCGTGCCTTGGTCATAATCTTCACTGATTACCTGAGATAACATGATTAAAAAGCTCAACAAAAATGTTGAGTGAAGTTCAAAGGTTTAAACAACAGTTGAACACAAGAATATGAGCATGATCATTGTAAACTAACAATATCATAAAGAAAATCACAGACTATTATGCGCTAAGCTCATGCAACCAAGACTCAACTGCATACACCGAATTACTGGTGTACGTAAGTTTGCCCCAAAGGAGGTAATAGCCAATTACATAATGCAATTCAAATATGGTGCGCCCCGGTTATTTCCTATAACCAAGACGGGGTCGTTACTCCCCATAGTACTTCACGATATCTGCGTTCACTCGCGGTGACTAATGGTTCATGATACATGGGACTTATGGCTAAATACTTAGGCAATTCCAATAATCAAGAAGCGAACATTTATGAAAAACCTTGTGTTCTAGTTTAGAGCATGTATCTCCCTCGCGGGGTTTGAAAATAAAAGTAAAAGCGAGGCTATGAACTCACCTTGATGATAATGAACAACCACAAACAGATCAAGCACAATGTAGCGGAGGTTCCAAACCGAAACCTAAAAATGATGAGATGGCGAGTCTCAGATGTGATAAACATTTTGGTTCGCGACCAAAATAATAGAGCATTGAATATTCTTATTCAATAGATCATTGAATTGTCCAATTCATTAGTGTGTGCGTGCTTAACGTTTTAAGTTAATTTTACTTGATACATTGCCTTAATTAATGATCCTCACTTACGCATAAGTGAAAAGTTTTCCCCCGTTGTGATCTCGTAAAAATGATAGTGTTGTTGAGTATTTTAGCTTGTGTTAGATCCCACGTGCGTTTTATCGGATTATATATATATAATTATAATCTTATAAATATATATACGTAATATATTTAACGATATCCGATAATAAAATACTTTGAGAACACTTATATGATCCCCAAATACTCGTTTTTACGAAGTTACGATAAGTTTATAAGTTTTTCTAAACTTTTCCCTAATTTACACTTTTTACCCTCAAGTTTTAAAATGTACAAGTTTAGTCCCTCAAGTTTAAGCAATTTACACTTTCTACCCAAAACTATTTTATATCAAAACTTTCGAATTTTGACAGTTTTAACCCCAAAGTGAAACTGTTTTTCAAAAATACCCCCAAGGTTACATTTGTACGCTTTTTACCTTAAAGTTTCCACTTTTACACTTTCCACCCAAAAGTATTATTTCAGCTAGTTTCGACAGTTTACATAAATGGTCCTTGTAGTTTTCATTCGTGTACATGCATACGTGTCTTTATCCCCTTATACTTTCAAATAGCACACATTTGGTCCCTCAACCTTTCATGCACGTATTTTTACGTTTTAGATCAACCCCTAGACTTTTAAAAAGCTACGGTTTTAACCCAAAGTTAACACGATTTGCAAATTAGGTCCGAAGTACCATTTTAATATACGAAAACTTTGTAAAACATTTACAAGTTTATTTCTAGCTTATTTTTAGTGCTTATTAGCTTATTCTCACCTTATTGGGCCGGGTGAAGGTTTGTTTGGACTTTGTTTGGGCTTATTGGGCTCGCGCATTGGGCTTTAGGCCCGTTTATCTTCGCGTATGTAATTAAAGTGTACGAGAGGTTCCAAGGTTTTCAGGAGATTTGTAACTTGTTTTCGTTATGAATTACAAGCTTTAATCTAGTTAACGTGCCTATATAGTGAGCAAGTAAGTGTCGTGGGTTTCTTATTTCGAGTTAACATGTATATAACTTAGTGTAAAAGGTGCGCTTAATGTTTAACGTGCGATATGTGTACGTGTTATATGAAAACGAATTAAACAATATAGTATGAGCTAGGGAAAGACTTACTACACTCGTTTAGAGTGTTGATGAAACATGAGGTTAGAGTGGTTTGTGAACTATTCGACCCCTTGTTCCCCTTATAATACCACACGAACTAATGTTTACCCAATGTCTTCTCTAAACCTTGCTTGGTCACTGATAACATCAAATAGTCCTGAATATTAAGTGTCAATTTCCCCCGATAATGCTTGTAATTTATATCATTTATATGGATTTACGCTTGTTTTCCATTGTTTTCCACTTTCAGGTAAATTACGAGCAGTAGAGCTAAAGAGACGCGGAACTGGAGAAATATCAAAAGATTTATCACAGTATGCTACTTTGATGAAGTTACGGCGTAACTCATCTCTCACATTACGCCGTAACTATTGCGTGACTCAGAAAACCAACTTATCAGAAGGTTACGGCGTAACTCTTCCCAAAGGCTACGACGTAACTATATTAGGTCAAATGAGGTTCCACGTCGTTTATACTTACGCCGTAACTATTTCATCAACTACGGCGTAACCAAGTTTATTGAAGACTACGGCGTAACCACTTATAAGGTTACGCCGTAACTAGCAGATCTAGTGCAAAATACGGAGGAATTGAAGGTTACGGCGTAACTCTTGTTATGGTTACGCCGTAACCCAGATCTGGCCTATAAATACCCCACGAATTACAGCATTTCTAATCATCCCATTCCACACACAACAATCAGAGAACGTGGGAAAAAGCTCAAGGAGGGTCTAGAGGAGCATACAGAGCTGTCTCCAAGGGAGAAATCACTCCCCTACGATAAGCATTAGCATTTTATATTTTCTTTACTTTCAATTCATGTATTTCGTACCTTTGAATATTGAATTGGTTTGTATGATTAATATGAGCGGCTAAGCACCTCTTGGTGCTGGCCTAGTTATGATTCCTTAATTGTTTTGTTTGCGTTTACATTACTTCCGAACAATTATTTCTAAGTGTATGCATGCATAGTTTATTGGTAGCCACCCTTGGTTCGGTAGTTTTGAAAGGCGGTAGAGGCCAATTGCCTAGGAGATATGACCAACTGACCCTAGGTGAGCGGACTGAGACGGGAAGGGTAAGATATGACCAACTGACGACCCTTTCTACTTGTGCGATTTGACCAACTGATCACCTACCGTTTGGATGAACTTAAAAATTAGGGGGTGAGTGTTTAAGTTGCTAACGCCCGGGCACTCACTATTATAGATCTAGCATGTAGCGGTACTTAATGAGTTGGCTTAGGGGACCAGGAACAACATGACTTATGAGGGGACACATGACTTCTCCTGTGGTGGCATCTTTGCTGATAGGTTAGGGCGAATTGACCAAATGTTGTCCTCTCGACTTTGACCCCACCTGAAGTAATTGGAAGTAAGTAGACGTAGACATAACTAGCTAGGAGGATTAACTAGGTTAGCACCACTCTCTTTTATTGATTTACCCTTCACCATTTATCTGCTTTTATTTGCTTTATTCTGCTTTAGTAGTTTAATTAATTAATTCCCTATCGAAACCATTATTAATCTGTGACACGTAGACTTAGTAATAATCCAACACACATAGCTATTGGGACGACCTTGGCTTTACCGATTACTACACTACACACGACCGGGTACACTGCCCGTTAGTGCACTAGGGTAGACCATAGGTATAACGAGACTTTATAAATATTAAAACCTGGTCAGTAAAACCTGCATCAAGTTTTTGGCGCCGCTGCCGGGGAGTTATATTAGGTACCATGGAAGTTGTTAACATCGATGACCTTACTCTTGAGGAATACTTGGCGTTGACAAGAGCGGAATAAGGGCCGGGTCTCGTAAGACCGGCAATTGGAGCAGATGTCTGTTTCGAAATCAAAGACCAATTTATGAGGGAGCTTCGTGCTAACCCTTTTTCAGGAAACAGGGACGAAGATGCATATGAGCACGTTGAAAATGTCCTATACATCGCTAGCCTTTTCAACATTCCGGGCGTGTCTCATGATGCTGTTATGCTAAGGGTATTCCCAATGACTCTTACTGGAGCTGCCAGAAGATGGATCGAAAGATTGCCCGTCGGGGCAATTAATACTTAGGCTCTACTTAAAAAGCACTTTATTCAGAGATATTGTCAGCCATCGAAGATTTCTAACCAGCTTTTGGAGATCCATAATTTCAAGCAAGTAGACGACGAAGCGTTGTATCAAGCCTGGGATAGATACAACGATCTCCTTTACAAGTGTCCTACACATGATCTGAACAACCAGCAGAAGGTCAACATTTTCTACAAAGGAATTAACGTAACTACAAGACAAATGCTGGACTATCAAGGACCTATCCCGAACATGACTCCTACTCTTGCAATTGAAGCCATTCAAAAAAATGGCTGATCATGTAGCCACCTGTAAAATTTCACTATCATCAATCTTCATATTAATAAACTAGATTGTTTATCAAAACTTATTTGAGCTAAATTGAGCATTTTAGCATGTACGTTTCATTTTATTGCATAAAAATTTATGCAACTCCGAGTAGTCTTATTTAATCATGCCCGATAATTACTGATAACTGAAATCAGTCTCACAAGAAATTTTCTTGTCTTACGAGCCGCACGCGTACCGACACTAAATTAGTTATGGCTAAAGTCAAATAAATATTTCTACAAGTTAGAATTAATATTTTATTTTATTTTATTTATTACCTTTATAAAAACATGCCAAAAATTTATATATTACACGTTAGCCAAAAACATCAAACCGGGACACCGTGACTCACATTTAAGCTCAAACGGGACACGATATACATAACGAAAATTTGAGATCTTTCTTTCTTTTTCTTGTAACCGAATGTACCCACAAAGTACCCCATCTCTTCCAAAACCTTGCAAATGCATTAACCTTGAAACTTTGTTTGAGAAATAAACTCAATAACCAACATATAACTAGACATTTGACTTTGGGAAACATGTTCCCCATGCACACAACTCATCTCATCTTCTTCTTGTCCTTGTAGCAGCCGAATACCACACAAAAACCACAAACCCATTTGCTTGTTTCTTAAATACTCCCTAGATGCAAGTAAAATCAAGATTGCATGTATCCAAGCTCAACATAAACCATTGGTCTTTAACCAAAGGCTCTCCTCTTTTTCTTCTTAAAAACCCACGAGCCACAATGCTCATCACATATTTCACTTACAAAATCTCATTCAAAAACCTCTAAGTGTATGCAAAGCTTGGCCTTGGAAGTTTGGATTTCTCTTGGGTTACTCTAGCTCACGTCGACCCCCACACTTACTCTTCCACACCCTTTTCAAACTCATTAAACTTTCAAACACTCAAAAGAAAACTAAGGGTACTTGATAACGAGCATAAAGGTTTAGAAGCAAGGTAGTCGGGTTCACTTTGGAAAGCATATCGGGTTTCTTTGGTTACCATTCTTGTCTACACGTATTCCCCACCACCATTCTTGGTGTCGTAAGTCCTTTCTCTTTTCTTTTTCCATATATAGGACGATATAGTTTCTTAACCATTTAAAAACACATCGATGCATTTTCACGACACTTGTACACGACCTCATTATAACTAGCTACGTTGTCAAACCAACTACATTTCGAAACCAACAACATTTCGGAACAAATTAATAAACTTGAGTGGATAGAAACTCGTTTTGTTGACAACCCATTTCGAAACTAACTAATAAACTTGAATGGATAGAAACTCGTTTTGTTGTTAACCTATTTCGAAACTAACAATAAACGCGAATGTAAGGCTTAGATTGTTTCCTTGGTACACTCGGCATCTTTGTTAAAAATCACCAAACAAAAGAAGATGTATTGCACTTGCATGCAAAAACTTTCGAACTTGCTACTGTGAAGAAATACAAATCAAGCATGAAACAGTCGAACCAACCATTAAATAGTATAACGCTGTAAAATCTAACACAAAAGGGCCCTTGGCTCATTTGGTGGGAGCGCTGTCTGTTGGCAGGAGAGGTTGTGGGTTCGAAACTGCCTCATGGCAGTTACCCATTTTTTTTGTGTAATACTTGTAACTTTCGTAACTTGACAAATCCAGTCCCCCAACTTCGCACCTCTTATCATATTTCTCAAGATCTTTTATAAGCCTTGTAAACTAATATTGATAGCTACGATTTCAACCCTCGACTTTGAACCACTTAACACATTTTCTCAAAATCCTTATAAAATTTGAAACTTATATAAATCTTTACAACTTTGATCCCTCCAAGTTCTACACTTAACGTTTTCCATCCTAAGAACTTCTATAAGACAATAAATTTATATTTTCTACGAGTCTTCGTCACATAAATATGATTGGTACATATTTCTATTTGACAACCACGTTTGCATAAACTAGAAAATATTATACTTTTCTAAATATAATATTTTCCCACAACTTAGATAAAATATATATTGTACATATATATATACTTTTCAAAATTAAACAAAAATCAAATAAATATAAGTCGATTTGTAATTATTTCCGCTTTAATAAATATACTCGAGCCAACTCTTATACGAATGTTTCGTAAACTATCCCACCCACTTTTCCAAGAGCCAAAGACTTATAAGCATTTCGAAACTTATTTAAACTTACCCGTTGTCACACAAGCAATAATAAACACAAACTCTTGAAAATACTTCAACCATCTTCAATACATTAAATCGTGGATAAAAACAATAAACTAAGACTTGCCATGCAAATTATAGGTCGCGTGACGGTACTTCGTGCTCATACTACTTGACCTTACACTACTCGGATACCATTTGCAAAGGTGAGTTCATAGCCTCGCCTTTACTTATTTCTTTCAAACCCCGCGAGGGAGATGCATGCTATAAACTAGAACACAAGTCTTTTCTTAAACTGTATGCTTATCTGATCATTATTATTATAGCCTAAGTTGCCTGCCATAAGTCCCTTACATCATGAACCATTAATCACTTGCTAGTGAACGCGAATATTGTGGATAGTACTATGGGAATTAACGACCCCGACTCGGTTATCGGAAATAACTGGGGCGCACTATATTTGGTTAACTATGGAATTGGCAATTCCATCTCTGAGGGCAATATTATTACTTACGCCAGTAATTAGGTGTATGCAGTTAGTTTGGTGTCATGAGCTTAGTGCATAATAATAATCTATGTTTTCCATGGTGATTGTATTCGAAGCAATTATCATCTCTTACTTGTGTTCAACTTATTATTTAAACCTATGAATATCACTCAACTTTGTTGACTTTTAAGCATGTTCATCTCAGGTACTAATTAGAATATCATGAAGGCGTGAAGCGGATGTCGTGGGACACTTGAAGTGGTGTTGTTTTCAATTAAAGTTATCATTTCATAAATATTCAAACTATCTTTTGTGTAACTTCAAAACATGTGGTATTCCCTTTTGTGTTTCTAAAACGCTGAGATTTATGAAATGGTAACTACTTTTTATTAAAACGTCTCTTTAGAGCCGTTTTCTATAACTTGTGACTATGATCCTCTAAGTAATACCCCAAATAGTCTTCCGCTGTCACATTGTGATTTTGGGGGTGTTACAGATCACTCTCAAAAATGGCACGACGGAGGAAGTAAAAGAAACCAAGGCGGAAATTTTGACGGAATTGCAGCAATCGCTAGTAAAATTGAAAATCTTAGTCGAGATATGCTGAAGGTCAGAGAAACCGTTCATGCCATCCAAGTGGGTTGTGAAAGTTGTGGAGGAGGACATCTCACAAAAAATTGTCCTCATAACGACGACGAAATTGAAGAAGCCAAGTATGGAGAAAATCGACCGTTTTACAGAGATAATCGAAATAGTAACGGGTATCGTGGAAATTACAACCGTGGGCCTTATGGAGAAAGAAAGCCCAGTCTTGAAGAAACAATTAACAATTTCCTGGAGAGTTCAGCCCAAAGACAAAAGGAGCAAGATGAGTGGTTAAAAGAATTCCAGGAAAATACTGACAGAAACCTTTCCAAGTACAACACAACCCTAAAAAACCTAGAATCTATGGTGGAAAAGCTCAGTGAAAAAGTAAGGATGAATAACAATAAACCTGAAGGATCGAAACCCGCTATGGAATGTAAAGTGATTTTTGCTGATGATAACTCAAAGGTTCAGGCCAATGATACATATTCAGGGGTTGATCCAGTCGACAGATCTGAGTTACGCCGTAACCTGCCTTATGAGTTACGGCGTAACTATGTTTTTGACAGCGATAACGGGGTTATGAAGAATATTTATGAAATCGACTCTAACGAGTTACGTCGTAACCAAGAATCTCAGTTACGGCGTAACTGCGATACGTGGGCAGAAAAATTCCTCGAAGTAGACGAATCAAGAACATCTGAGATTAACGACTGGTCTCACGACGTTAACTTGTGCCCCCTGCCTAGATCTAAGAGGAAATATCACTGGTGCAAAATGATACCCGTTGCTAAGGGAGATTGGTACGATCTTTGGGCCTTGTGTGACCCGAGAAATGAGGTTTGCGATGGAGGAAGCAGTAAGGATAGGATCAACCATAACAAATTTATGTGGCCCGCATATACTGATGATGAAAGACTCAAGAAACTCTCCCTATAAGATGAAGAAGAGCCGCTTATCACTCACTGGTGTACTCCGATCATCATAACTGACGAGGAATCCACACGAGCATGGCCTACATGCAACCCCTTCCGCGAGTATTGCAACGGCGGGGATAGTGAAAGAGAGGAAGAGTGGACATGCCCTCACGAGCGTGAAAGACATTGTATAAAGTTCGGTGACTTAGCATTTGATGATTGGTACGCAATACAGTTCGGGAATGCCAAGATTAACCCGAATCTACTTAAGAAGCTAAAAGTTGACTACGAGGAGCACAATCAGAAAAAGGAAGTGGCTAATAATGACATCTACTGTATGGAAGAGCATTTAAGTGAAACTGACAACATTGAAATACGCAGTCACTGGTGTGAAAGAATAAAATCTCCTGGGGAAATTTTCTGGGCGTCATGCAACCCTTATGACGATATGTGTAACGGGGGAAACAGCTCAAGGAGAATAGGAAAAGACGAATTCTTTTGGTCCTCAACCAACGATGAGGAGAGAACGAGTTTGCCTTGGCTGGACAACCTGGGATTCGATAGCTGGTTGAAGATTAAGTATGGACATGTTGATACGTTAACCAAAGAGAAGATTTGGAAGGAGTACATGGGTAGATAAAATTCAAACAACGAAAGCCTTAACATCACGAGTGAAATAACGATTGAAGATGACAAGGAGTTGGTTAGTGATGAAAAAGAAGAATGCAAGCGTGTACTATTGGAGAATCTGCTCGATGAAGAATGGTTTAAAGGTACCGCTTCTGATAACGATGACATTGAAGGGATCCTATGTAAAACCTGAAAATCTAAAACATAGATAAAGACGAAAATACCCTTGGAATCAAAAAGTATAAAATACGTAAAACACGTTTATAATCGTTTAACGAAATTTAAAAACTAATATACGAATAATAAAAACTTAACGAATATATTACGTGGTCGAATTTGGTATGACGAAGGAGTTTAACGTTTCGTTAATATGTTGGGCCGTTCGTTTGTTGGATGGGCTCGTTTCTTTTGTTTTGTCTTGCGCCAAGCCGAGAGCCCAAGGAAGAAGCCAAGGGGCGTTTGTTTTGGTTCGGATGGACTCAAGGGCCGAAGCCCACATGGGCGTGAGCTTGTGTGCTCGGTTGGACTAGGCCGAACCCAACCCCTCTCCTAAAACCCTAAACTAAATGCTACAACTATAAATATAACTCAAAAGCTCAAAAGTGAAACCCTAGTTTAGTCTTTGCCTCTTTTCTTTTCTTTGCTCCTATTCGGCCGAACCTTAGCACCCATTGGAGTCGAGTTTTTGCTTCAACCAAGTCAAGGTATAACATGTTCTCATCTTCCTTTGATGTACCTTACGTTAATATGTTGTGTTATGTTTCGTTTAGTCGAGTTTCTTGTTTCTTTTTGTTGGCCGAGACGTGTGAACCAAACCAAGGCAAACCCTAATGAATTAAACTTGATAAATATTAAGGAACATGTAACATAATAAGTATTATTGAATCGAATCATGGTTAAGTCTAAATATATAGGGCCGAACCATATGTATTAGAACCGAACCATTTGTAATCAATTCGGCCTATGTAAAACTTAATAACTTGAATATGTGAAGTGTTTAGATGAGCTAGGACTTGCGTAAAGTATTGTAGCCGAAACCCTAGTTTGAACTGAACCATATATAAAAGCTTTGAACATGTATTAAACGAGTAAAGGTCTTGTAAACATAAACCCTAGTTTAATATGTGAACCGAATAAGGTATGCCGAAACCCTAATGGTTTGTGAACTTTGTCTCATATGCGTGCGTTATTATAACTAAAGTGAACTTGTAAAGATGTGTAAACGTGTAATTAATCCGAGTAATGAGTAACTCGTATGTCACATAAAATCATAAACGTGCATGATGAAACATAAAAGGAAAGGTTGTTTTCATTACGCGTTAGGTTAAGTAGCGAGTCATTAAAAGATGTAACATGTAAAATAAATGCATATTAATGAGATATTAAAGAAGGAGAAAACCCTAGAACATAAATGAGAATCGATTAGGGTTTGAGCTAAGTATGGTAATTCGTTATTTCATGTGTGAGTTATGACATATAAACTATTTTCACTTTTAACCCTAAACTTTAATAAATGACATAATGAACCCTAATCTACAATATTAATTATAAAACATTTAAGTCTCATTTAATCATAAAACCCTAAAGTATGAAGAGCACTGAATACACTAAGTATAACACCAAATATTAAAAGATCATTTCGACGATTATGGAATCATAAATAACATGGACGACCGTTAATGTGTATAGGTTCTGTGAAGAAGGAGTAATCATTTGTCTTCCGTATTTCTGCTTTTCGATCATTTGCTTTGGAATAAGGTACAGATATTCTGACCTTTTCAGTAAAGTTTCCTTTTAAAGTTTTCTTTCGTTAGCTTTTCTATTAGGGTTTCCTAAGCCTTTGCTATGAACCCCATTCTGATTTGTTTGAGCTGTTGCTTATCTGAACTCTGATTTCTGAATTATGAAACATCTGATTTTGAACTATATGATATGAAAACTCTGATTTTGGAAATATGAATAACTTTCTGATAAAATATGATCTGTGTCAGTTATGACATTCTGATTTGACCTAAGATAGTTTGACACCCGAGCCAAATATTTCACTACTCATGGGGGTTCCATGTCCGTATCAGTAATGCACTTCTGATATGACTCTAGGGCAGTAGAGTGATGTTCTGCCACGTCTCTAGATGGTGAAGCATATTTTGTATATGTAGGAAGGGGCGTATGGATGCATCCTAGATCTGTTATCTGTTATTTGTTATCTGTTATATGTTATCTGATGATTGATGCTGCGTGCATGCACGTCCTTCATAACTTTGGTAGGTCTCCCCTACAAAATGTTGCCTTACGAGAAATGTTGCCTTATGAGAATATGATTATGATCTGATATTTGTTTCTGGGCTCGTGGTAGTTAACTATAAACTTTATTTGAAATATTGATTTATACTTTGAAAATGATTATGATTTTGCTATCGCTCATTCACTTTATTTCACATTCGATATCGTTTAGTATTTCGCTTTTGCTTCCATATCTGTTCACTGGGCTTTTGAAGCTCAGCCGCATTTTCTTTTCTTCCGCGGCAGGTATTTAAGCATTGGAAGCTGGGTTTTGCTTTGGGATGAGTGCATGAGTGGACTTACCTTAGAGATTTTTAGCTTTGATTCTTATGATGCCATTTAAAACTATTTATTTCAGATATTTTGTTAAAGTTTATCTTCCGCTGGGACCTATGTATTGAAGTCATTTTGACTTGAATTATTTCCGCATTTATGTTAAGATTTGGTTTGGTTATTTATGTTTTGCTTTGATATGACACCATTACTTGTGATTCCTTTACCCTTGTCGGGTCGGGGTGTTACAATTTATGGCATCAGAGCCCAGGTTTACGACTTGTAGTCAGGACCTGTGAACATAAGAACCCTAGGTTTTCCCTTAGAGCTTAGGCTTTGACCTGTGAGGATTGGGTAGACTTTAGGTTTCCTTCTGCGAACTTCCATTTCGTATCTCACCTTTGTTCATTTTGCTAATCGTTTGAATATCGTTCAGATGGTTCGAACTCGTACTACCGGTAGCGCGGATGGAGACGATGATGCTACTAATATTGATGCTGCGGTTGCTAATGCTCTCAACACTCTTTTCCCTGGTCTTACTACACCTGAGATGATGGAGCAGGTGATCAACAACATTCGTAATCAGAATGGTGCTTCGGGTAGTGGTGGAGGAAATCAACCCACCGGCATTCACACTTGGCTCGAGCGTTTCGGTAAGCTCAAGCCTCTTTCTTTTAGCACTGCTGCCACTCCCACTGAGGCCGAGGACTGGATCACTCATATTGAGAAGCTGTTTGAAGTATTGGGTTGTGGAGACGAGTTTAAGACTCGTTTGGGTGCGTTTAAGTTGGAAGGTGATGCTTTGAATTGGTGGAAGGCGCTGAAACAAGCACGAGGAGGAGATGCTTTTGCTGTTACTTGTACTTGGACTGAGTTTCGGACTATCTTCTATAACCGTTACTTCCCTGATGCTGAACAGCAAAGGTATGAGAGGGATTATCAGGGAATCTACCAGTTTGATCATGAGAACTCCAATGAGTACATGAGTAGGTTTATGAGACTGGTAAGCTTTGTGGGAACGATTGCTGGAGATGGTAGACGCCAAGCTAAGCACTTCAAGCGGGGATTGAAGAAGTGGGTGTTGGACCGACTGCTTAACACGGAATATGAGGATGTGTCGGCCTGCAATGACGCAGCTCGTAACATTGAGATCTTTCATGAGGGTTCGGGTTACAACAAGCGTAATCGCGATGGTGATCGGATTCAAGGTAGGACTCAAAGTAATGATTATAAGGGAAATTCTGGCAGGAGTTATGATTCGAAAGGACAAGTGGATAAGGGTTATGATCAAAGGGGTCAGTCAGGAAGGAATGTGGACTCTAGGCGCCCTGAGGCGAGGAATCAGGATAGCAGAGCTGCTGGTAAGAATGGGAATCATCGTCAGAATCAAGGTAACAATAACCAGCGTTACAACAAGGATCAGTCGGCTCGAGGATCAAATCAGGGTCGTGCTTCAGGATCTTCTGGTCAGCAAAGGACAGCTGAAGTTTTGCCTCCCCCACCTATCTGTACTACTTGTGGAAAGGCTCATCCGGGACCGTGTTTCAAGGCCACTGGTGGATGTTTCTCTTGTGGTTCCACTACTCACAAAATCAAGGATTGCCCTAAGAGGAACCCGACGATTCCTGGAAACTACACCAAGCCGCCACCTACTACTGGACGTGTTTATGCTACTACTCGGAATCAGGCGGAGCACACTTCAGGTACCATTACGGGAACTCTTTTCATTGATGATTATTCTATCTTCGCTTTATTTGACACCGGTGCCACACACTCCATTATATCTGTCACATGTGCTAAGAAACTTAATATGAAGCCCAAACTATTAAAAAATCACTTATCGATATCTACGCCTATGAAAAACCACATGATCATTGATCATAAATACGTTAAGTGTCCTCTTCGTTTTGATGATCGTATTCGCTCTGCAAATCTGTATCCTCTCGATATGGTCGACTTTGATATCATTCTAGGCATGGATTGGTTGGCTTATCATAGAGCTTCCATTGACTGCTATGCTAGAACTGTGATCTTTGGAGACGTAAAACATCCTGAATTTGTTTATTACGGTTCTCAACCTCTCAAATCTGTTAAGTTCATTTCTGCTATGAAGGCACGGACCATGATTGCTCATGGGTGTCAAGGTTTTCTGGCATCTGTTAAGGACACATCTTTGGAGAGTCCTAACATTGAAAATATTTCTGTTGTTTGTGAATTCGCCGACGTTTTTCCCGATGAACTTCCTGGTCTTCCTCCAGCTAGAGAAGTTGAGTTTAGCATTGAGTTAATTCCTGGTACTGAACCGATTTCGAAAGCTCCATATCGTATGGCACTTGTAGAACTGAAGGAGTTGAAGGAACAGCTGCAAGAGATGATAGATAATGGATTCATTCGACCTAGTGTTTCTCCATGGGGTGCACCTGTCTTGTTTGTGAAGAAGAAGGATGGAAGTATGCGTCTATGTATCGACTATCGTGAACTCAACCATATTACTATTCGAAACCGTTATCCTCTTCCGCGTATCGATGATTTGTTTGATCAACTGCAAGGAGCTAAGTTCTTTTCTAAGATTGATCTGAGATCTGGTTATCATCAGCTACGTGTGAGGGAGCAAGATGTTCCTAAGACCGCGTTTCGTACCAGATATGGTCATTATGAGTTTCTCGTTATGCCTTTCGGTTTGACAAATGCGCCTGCGGTGTTTATGGACCTAATGAATCGTGTTTTCCATGAGTTCCTCGACAAGTTCGTTATCGTTTTCATCGACGACATTTTAGTTTACTCTAAGTCTGAAGAAGAGCATGAAGAACATCTCCGGATAGTTTTGGAAATTTTGAGGAAGAAGAAGTTGTATGCCAAATTTTCGAAGTGTGAATTTTGGCTAAGATAAGTCGCGTTCCTTGGTCATATCGTATCTGCTGATGGTATCACCATGGATCCGTCTAAGGTTGAGGCTATCACTAAATGGCCAAGACCTACGACAGTGACTGAGGTTAGGAGTTTTCTAGGACTTGCTGGTTACTACCGACGTTTTGTAGAAGGTTTCTCTCGTTTAGCTTTGCCCCTAACCCAACTGATGAGAAAAGGTGAAAAGTTCGTATGGACGGATGAACGAGAAAAGAGTTTTGAGGAGTTGAAACGGAGATTGGTGTCCACTCCCATTTTGACTCTTCCATCTGGTTCTGGAGGATTTCAAATTTATAGCGACGCATCTAAGAAAGGATTAGGCTGTGTTTTGATGCAACATGGAAAAGTGATAGCTTACGCATCAAGGCAACTGAAACCGTATGAGGAGAATTACCCAACTCATGACCTCGAGTTAGTTGCTGTGGTGTTCGCGTTGAAGATCTGGAGACATTACTTGTATGGAGAGACGTGTGACATTTTCACCGATCATAAGAGTCTCAAGTATATTTTCACTCAAAAAGAACTCAACATGAGACAAAGAAGATGGTTAGAACTTCTTAAGGATTATGACACCAACATTCAGTACCATCCGGGTAAGGCTAATGTAGTTGCTGACGCACTTAGCCGGAAATCAGGTATTCTTGCAAGTATTGAGATTGAACCTAGGATTATTCGTGACTTAGAATGTTTGGACGTTGAGTTGTGTGTACGAGGTTTTGATGGATACTGGGCTAGTATGAAGGTGGAGTCGAACCTTATACTGCAAATTAAAGAAGCTCAGAAAGATGACGGCGAGCTGTGGGCCGTGGCGCAAAATGTTGAAGAAGGTAAGCAGACGGAGTTTAAGGTTGATAATGACAATATTGTATGGTATGAAGATAGGCTTTGTGTTCCCAATGATCAAGTACTTCGTGAGAAAGTTATGACTGAAGCTCATAGTTCTCCTTTCACTATCCATCCTGGATCTACCAAGATGTATAGGGATTTGAAACAGTACTTCTGGTGGAATGGCATGAAGCAAGATGTGGCGACGTTTGTGTCGAAGTGTATGGTTTGTCAGCAGGTTAAGATTGAACATCAAAGAGCTAGTGGACTGTTACAACCATTGGATATTCCGACATGGAAGTGGGATAAGATATCTATGGATTTTGTGACTGGACTACCTCTTACCAAGAAGAAGCATGATGCGATTTGGGTAGTTGTTGATCGACTAACCAAATCTGCTCATTTCTTACCAATCAGAAAAGATTATGGTATTGGTAGATTGGCGGAGATTTTTCAGCAAGAGATCGTTAGACTTCATGGTACTCCGGCATCTATTGTGTCCGATAGGGATCCGCGTTTTACTTCTCGTTTTTGGAAAGGTTTGCAAAAAGCATGGGGTACTCAACTTAATTTCAGTACGGCATTTCATCCTCAAACAGATGGTCAGTCAGAGAGGACTATTCAGACCTTAGAGGACATGCTAAGGGCTTGTGCTCTGGAATGGACTGGTAGCTGGGATGAATATTTGTGTTTAGTAGAGTTTGCATACAACAACAGTTGGCATGCTAGCATTAAGGCAGCACCGTTTGAACTTCTGTATGGAAGAAAATGTAGAGCACCTATTTGTTGGGATGAAGTAGGTGAATGCTTAATTGAAGGACCGGAAATGATTGAGATCACTAATGAGAAAGTAGTTGTTGCTAGAGAAAGGTTGAAAGAGGCTAGGTCTCGTCAGAAAAGTTATGCCGACAAGCATCGCCGTGATTTAGAATTTCGGGTTGGAGATCGTGTATTTTTGAAAGTCTCGCCGTTTAGAGGTGTGAAACGTTTTGGAATCAAGGGCAAGCTCAGTCCTCGATTCATCGGTCCGTTTGAAATTCTGGAGCGTATAGGAGAAGTTTCGTATCGTTTAGCACTTCCGCCTCAGTTATCGCATGTTCATGATGTTTTCCATGTATCTCTCCTAAGGGGATACAATTATCATCCGTTACACGTTGCTTCTTATCCGTTTGATCAAATTCAATCCGATATGTCTTTATCTGAAGAACCGGAAGCTATTTTAGAAAGACAAGAAAGAGTCATGAGAAATAAAGTCATTCCGTTCGTTAAGATTCTTTGGAAAAATCACCCGGAGCGTGAGGCTACTTGGGAAACCGAAGAGTCGATGCGAGCTAGTTATCCTCATTTCTTTGAATAATTTGGTATGTTCTCATCTCGTTTTCGTTTCGTTTCATTTCAATTTTCGAGGACGAAATTTTTTTTTTAGAGGGGAAGAATTGTAAAACCTGAAAATCTAAAACATAGATAAAGACGAAAATACCCTTGGAATCAAAAAGTATAAAATACGTAAAACACGTTTATAATCGTTTAACGAAATTTAAAAACTAATATACGAATAATAAAAACTTAACGAATATATTACGTGATCGACTTTGGTACGACGAAGGAGTTTAACGTTTCGCTAATATGTTGGGTCGTTCGTTTGTTGGATGGGCTCGTTTCTTTTGTTTTGTCTTGCGCCAAGCCGAGAGCCCAAGGAAGAAGCCAAGGGGCGTTTGTTTTGGTTCGGATGGACTCAAGGGCCGAAGCCCACATGGGCGTGAGCTTGTGTGCTCGGTTGGACTAGGCCGAACCCAACCCCTCTCCTAAAACCCTAAACTAAATGTTACAACTATAAATATAACTCAAAAGCTCAAAAGTGAAAACCTAGTTTAGTCTTTGCCTATTTTCTTTTCTTTGCTCCTATTCGGCCGAACCTTAGCACCCATTGGTGTCGAGTTTTTGCTTCAACCAAGTCAAGGTATAACATGTTCTCGTCTTCCTTTGATGTACCTTACGTTAATATGTTGTGTTATGTTTCGTTTAGTCGAGTTTCTTGTTTCTTTTTGTTGGCCGAGACGTGTGAACCAAACCAAGGCAAACCCTAATGAATTAAACTTGATAAATATTAAGGAACATGTAACGTAATAAGTATTATTGAATCGAATCATGGTTAAGTCTAAATATATAGGGCCGAACCATATGTATTAGAACCGAACCATTTGTAATCAATTCGGCCTATGTAAAACTTAATAACTTGAATATGTGAAGTGTTTAGATAAGCTAGGACTTGCGTAAAGTATTGTAGCCGAAACCCTAGTTTGAACCGAACCATATATAAAAGCTTTGAACATGTATTAAACGAGTAAAGGTCTTGTAAACATAAACCCTAGTTTAATGTGAACCGAATAAGGTATGCCGAAACCCTAATGGTTTGTGAACTTTGTCTCATATGCGTGCGTTATTATAACTAAAGTGAACTTGTAAAGATGTGTAAACGTGTAATTAATCCGAGTAATGAGTAACTAGTATGTCACATAAAATCATAAACGTGCATGATGAAACATAAAAGGAAAGGTTGTTTTCATTACGCGTTAGGTTAAGTAGCGAGTCATTAAAAGACGTAACATGTAAAATAAATGCATATTAATGAGATATTAAAGAAGGAGAAAACCCTAGAACATAAATGAGAATCGATTAGGGTTTGAGCTAAGTATGGTAATTCATTATTTCATGTGTGAGTTATGACATATAAACTATTTTCACTTTTAACCCTAAACTTTAATAAATGACATAATGAACCCTAATCTACAATATTAATTATAAAACATTTAAGTCTCATTTAATCATAAAACCCTAAAGTATGAAGAGCACTGAATACACTAAGTATAACACCAAATATTAAAAGATCATTTCGACGATTATGGAATCATAAATAACATGGACGACCGTTAATGTGTATAGGTTCTGTGAAGAAGGAGTAATCCTTTGTCTTCCGTATTTCTGCTTTTCGATCATTTGCTTTGGAATAAGGTACAGATATTCTGACCTTTTCAGTAAAGGTTCCTTTTAAAGTTTTCTTTCGTTAGCTTTTCTATTAGGGTTTCCTAAGCCTTTGCTATGAACCCCATTCAGATTTGTTTGAGCTGTTGCTTATCTGAACTCTGATTTCTGAATTATGAAACATCTTATTTTGAACTATATGATATGAAAACTCTGATTTTGGAAATATGAATAACTTTCTGATAAAATATGATCTGTGTCAGTTATGACATTCTGATTTGACCTAAGATAGTTTGACACCCGAGCCAAATATTTCACTAGTCATGGGGGTTCCATGTCCGTATCAGTGATGCACTTCTGATATGACTCTAGGGCAGTAGAGTGATGTTCTGCCACGTCTCTGGATGGTGAAGCATATTTTGTATATGTATGAAGGGGCGTATGGATGCATCCTAGATCTGTTATCTGTTATTTGTTATCTGTTATATGTTATCTGATGATTGATGCTGCATGCATGCACGTCCTTCATAACTCTGGTAGGTCTCCCCTACAAAATGTTGCCTTACGAGAAATGTTGCCTTATGAGAATATGATTATGATCTGATATTTGTTTCTGGGCTCGTGGTAGTTAACTATAAACTTTATTTGAAATATTGATTTATACTTTGAAAATGATTATGATTTTGCTATCGCTCATTCACTTTATTTCACATTCGATATCGTTTAGTATTTCGCTTTTGCTTCCATATCTGTTCACTGGGCTTTTGAAGCTCAGCCGCATTTTCTTTTCTTCCGCGGCAGGTATCTAAGCATTGGAAGCTGGGTTTTGCTTTGGGATGAGTGCATGAGTGGACTTACCTTAGAGATTTTTAGCTTTGATTCTTATGATGCCATTTAAGACTATTTATTTCAGATATTTTGTTAAAGTTTATCTTCCGCTGGGACCTATGTATTGAAGTCATTTTGACTTGAATTATTTCCGAATTTATGTTAAGATTTGGTTTGGTTATTTATGTTTTGCTTTGATATGACACCATTACTTGTGATTCCTTTACCCTTGTCGGGTCGGGGCGTTACATCCTATATTACCTTGAATTGTAAGGAATGAGGAGTTTACTGATCCCGACGACGAAGCTTATGATCAAAGGAGGTGGAAACTCCTTGGGATTCCCTACAAGAGACCGCCACCAATTATTGTCGAATAATACGAATTCACTCGCTACCACTTGGGACCGGAGGAAAATTTTTGCAAAATCCGAAAAATCAAAACTAATGAATACCGCCAAACTGCCACGAATGTCGCTTGGATGAGGCATAACTTGATGAAAGATATTAAGAGGTCGGGGAAGTCCAAGGGCCCCCATAGTAGCCCCGCAGCTCTGAGTCTAACTTAAAGACTCGTAAATAAAGAAAAGTGCTCTTTCGGGAGACAACCCGAATTATCCCTTTATCTTATTTTATTTCCATTTCTGTAGGGTTTTGTGTTTTCTAACCATTTTTGCAGGAAACGAGGAAGTAATTGCTGCTGCAGTTTGCTGATCTGACCAGAGTTACGGCGTAACTCATCTAAGTGATTACGCCGTAACCAACCTTTTTGCAGCAGAATTCTTGACGCATTAATCATTACGGCGTAATACCATATCTGTGGTTACGCCGTAACCACTCGCTTTGCAGCTTATGTCAGGTTTTGATAGTTACGGCGTAACTCCCTCAAAAGAGTTACGACGTAACCTTCCTCTGGTTTAATTCTTTCATTTTAAAACACAGTAACCTTGTATTAGTATTTTAAATGAACTTTGTGGGTGTGTTCCCTGTAAACCCTCATGAGACTTCACTCGTCCACTTGGGACACCAAGTGGTTTAAAAGGCTTGTTGCATATGCTAAATGCAACCGTGATTCCTACTAAAGTGAGTTAGGTTTGTTTTTCATTTTTTATTTTTCATTTTTTTTCTTTTTAGAATTATGCTTGTCGGTAGTGTGATTTCAGGGATTGAAGTTTGTTCATGATGCTTATACGAAGGCACGTCTCTTTTTCGTGGGCCTTCTTTCTTTATGGAGCAAATTTCAGGAAAGTTCTCGCTCTAATTCTACTTTTTCTCTTCACCTTTATTTAATACTTAGTACAAAAGGGACTTTATACAATTCAAGTGGGGGGACGGGAGTAGAATTATCTCTTGAACATTATTTTGCCTCGTTTTTCTAGTTTATTTTGAAAAATTATGTCATTTTTAAAATTTTGACATGTTTTTCTTAACCTAACTAGAGTAGACCTTAGCCGAGAACATACAACCCTTGATATATTATGGTGAGATTAGCCTTATCCGTTTCCAATATTTTACCCCAAATCCACCAAATTATGAGTGTGCCGATAGCTTGTAAACTTTAGAACTTGGCCTTTGCATCATTTCGAGACCATAGACGAGGTATGTTGAGTTAGCTCGATGTGTTTGGACTTTTCAGTTTTAGAAGGCAATATTATAGGATTATCACCCAAATAGCCTACCATTGTGTGCCTATCGATTAGTCACCTCGACTTCTCGACCCCCATGTGAAACCCTAATGTTGCACTCACCTTTAGTGCAAGATACCCCTAGATACACCCATCTGAGCCATTCCTTTCATTTTGTTAACCCGATATATTGTTTCGATACACCTATACACCTTAGCCTACCCTGTAGTCTTTATTTGTGATTGGGAAGTCATCATTTGCCTAAGTTCAAGGTTCGAGTGGAAAGGTTTAGAAATCACGCTTTCATCAACAACATTCCTGAAGATCATTGAAGACCCCCCGAATTCCCATTGTTCATCTCAAGTGGGGGGATATTATGTTTAGTTATTATTGTTATGTTGATTCAAAAAAAAGAAAAAAAAAAAGAAAAAAAGAAAAGTAGTTGTTATATTGTAAAGTGCAAAGTTATAAGCACTATGTTATGAGCTTTATAGATTTAGTATCGAGGAGACCACCTCGGTCACATTTGAAGATTGGAGTTGGTAATTATACCAACAATTGGAGAAAAGGTAGTGTGCCCATCACGACGTCCTCTAATGACACATCTACCTTATATTTCATGATCCGGTTTCTTGACTTCAAAGCTTGAACTTTGGGCAGACGGTAAGTGGTGATGACTTAGTTATAGATTTAGACTACCTGCTTGTTTTTTATTTTACACCATTTATACATCCCATGTCTTATCCTACCCTTTAGTCGTGAAGCGTGTCTAGGTGATGCAGCGAGCAATCTTTGGTGTCTTGGCCATGGATTTGGTCATGTATCATTGATTTTGTCCACTTCGCCGTGACATGTTAGTAATGACGAGTCACCCCTTAACCTTTGTCGTGTCTACCCATATTGCCTTCGAGAATTGTTTAGCCCTTAACTCTAGTGGTCGAGATTTGTGTAACCGCCAAGCTTATGATAGAATACATGCTATGACTGTGCGATTGAGTGATCACCCCGAAATTGACACTTAGAATAGTTGAGAGATTTGAGTGTTTTGTTCCCCTTTCGTGAGGTGTTCGACTTTGTTTTATTCTAGCATAAGGGATTTGTAAACTTATATTTTCCAGGTTATGGGAGATATCTTTTTAGGAATCTTTCTAATAAGGTATACTTGAGGGCAAGTAGAGTTCAAGTGGGGGGATATTTGATAACATCAAATAGTCCTGAATATTAAATGTCAATTTCCCCCGATAATGCTTGTAATTTATATCATTTATATGGCTTTACGCTTGTTTTCCATTGTTTTCCACTTTCAGGTAAATTACGAGCATTAGAGCTAAAGAGACGCGAAAGTGGAGAAATATCAAAAGATTTATCACAGTATGCTACTTTGATGAAGTTACGGCGTAACTCATCTCTCACATTACGCCGTGACTATTGCGTGACTCAGAAAACCAACTTATCAGAAGGTTACGGCGTAACTCTTCCCAAAGGCTACGACGTAACTGTATTAGGTCAAATGAGGTTCCACGCCGCTGATACTTACGCCGTAACTATTTCATCAACTACGGCGTAACCAAGTTTATTGAAGACTACGGCGTAACCACTTATAAGGTTACGTCGTAACTAGCAGATCTAGTGCAAAATACGGAGGAATTGAAGGTTACGGCGTAACTCTTGTTATAGTTACGCTGTAACCCAGATCTGGCCTATAAATACCCCACGAATTCCAGCATTTCTAATCATCCCATTCCACACACGGCAATCAGAGAACGTAGGAAAAAGCTCAAGGAAGGTCTAGAGGAGCATACGGAGCTGTCTCCAAGGGAGAAATCACTCCTCTACGATAAGCATTAGCATTTTATATTTTCTTTACTTTTAATTCATGTATTTCGTACCTCTGAATATTGAATTGGTTTGTATGATTAATATGAGCGGCTAAGCACCTCTTGGTGCTGGCCTAGTTATGATTCCTTAATTGTTTTGTTTACGTGTACATTACTTCCGAACAATTATTTCTAAGTGTATGCATGCATAGTTTATTGGTAGCCACCCTTGGTTCGGTAGTTTTGAATGGCGGTAGAGGCCAATTGCCTAGGAGATATGACTAACTGACCCTAGGTGAGCCGACTGAGACTGGAAGGGTAAGATATGACCAACTGACGACCCTTTCTACTTGTGCGATTTGACCAACTGATCACCTACCGTTTGGATGAACTTAAGAATTAGGGGGTGAGTGTTTAAGTTGCTAACGCCCGGGCACTCACTATTATAGATCTAGCATGTAGCGGTACTTAATGACTTGGCTTAGGGGACCAGGAACAACAGGACTTATGAGGGGACACCTGACTTCTCCTGTGGTGGCATCTTTGCTGATAGGTTAGGGCGAATTGACCAAATGTTGTCCTCTCGACTTTGACCCCACCTAAAGTAATTGGAAGTAAGTAGACGTAGACATAACTAGCTAGGAGGATTAACTAGGTTAGCACCACTCTCCTCTATTGATTTACCCTCCACCATTTATCTGCTTTTATTTGCTTTATTCTGCTTTAGTAGTTTAATTAATTAATTCCCTATCGAAACCATTATTAATCTGAGACACCTAGACTTAGTAATAATCCAACACACATAGCTCTTGGGACGACCTCGGCTTTACCGATTACTACACTACACACGACCGGGTACACTACCCGTTAGTGCACTAGGGTAGACCATAGGTATAACGAGACTTTATAAATATTAAAACCTGGTCAGTAAAACCTGCATCAGTCACGCCTTGCTTTTCTACCCTTTTTCCTTCGAGTACCACAGTGGACGATTTATATGAAATAAGCTAGTGTTTTGAGAGTAGTTTGATAAGTGATTTTGTGCGAATGTTTCTAAGTGTTAAGAGGGCTTATAAAAGGGAGAATGGGTATGGCTTTTGGACTAAAATATTGCATGCTTCTTGTTTGTTCATGGCATGCAACTATGGCAGCCGAATTTGTGGGAAGGGGGTATGGTCATGTCGAGTTATGTTAGGCAAGAAGGAACACATTATCCATTGTGTAATGTGGTCAAAGTAAGGTCAAGGTAGATTTAGATTATTAAACAAATAACTTAGGGTGGCTAATGTGTTTTGTCTCCTCTTGTTCATCTACACACGCAATATTTAGAATCCAAGAGAAAAGTTCTTAGTTGGGTTTGTTAGTTGCTTCGACCGGTTATAATTCAAAAGGAAGAATTCACATGAATTTTGCTAGTGAAATTTGAGGTAAGATCTTTAGGTGTGTTTGTTGGGCTCGGTTATTAGATCAAACACAAAGAAAAGCAAAGGCCCAATGGTGAAAAATGGTGTTGGGCTTGAATTGGTAGCGAGGCCCAATGAAATGATAAGTTGGGCTCAAGTTTAACGCTAGGCCCAAAGGAGTTGGTTGGGTCGTGTGGTGGTACGAGGCCCAATAAGTTTCTAGGCCCAATCCGAATTTAATATATTTTTATTTTTATTTATTTCGTATTTTTATAAATTTTTACATATATATTATGTATTTTAAGAATATCGGGATCGTGGGGAATTTCATTCTGATCACAACGGTATTTTTATGAACGCTCAAGCTACGTTGATCATGCATATGCCAAATGATATGCGAATGTGATAATTAGAAAATTTCATGATGATATAAATCGTGCTTAATTTCTTATTAAGGTATTAAGTACATTGAAATTTTCCGGGAGCTTACAGTACCTACCCCTTAAGAGAACCGCGTCATGCGGTTTAACTCGCAGAGGTTGTCATCGGTGGTTAGATGAACAGGTGGGGATACTTGGAACGCATTACATCCTCGCGCTCCCAGGTGAACTCTGCACCTCGTTTCTTGTGATTCCATCAAACTTTAACGATTGGAATGCGGATTTGCTTAAGCCTCTTGACTTCCCTGTCCATGATCTCAACGTGTTCTTCTATGAAGCTAAGTTTGTCATTGAGCTGTTGATACGCGTACAACGCGCGTTCGGGGTCAAAGGAAACTTCCTTTTCTTCAAGCAAGTTTTTCAACCACCTAGGCAGTGAACCTAATCGTTGTAGTGTAGTATTAAGGTAAGCCTCGGGATTGATATCGTTCTCTAGGGGAATAGGAATGCTAGTGAGAAATTACTACGCTAAGGTTGGGGTTGAGGAAGATTATTTTTTTTATCTTTTTTATATTTTTTTAGAAAATTGAAAGGTACGAATCTCGGGGTATTGGATTTGAGGGATGGTATTTCTACCGATTACTCTACTATTATCTATTCTAATTAACTAAGCTAAGGGGTAGTCTATGTCTAATTGATGTGTGATCGTATGATGATTAAAAATGTGTCTACCTAGATACTATTACTCCCTAGTTATCTTTTATTGGTGGTTGAATTGTCCCGTCCTTGTTCTTAACGCGTTGTGTCTTCTAAGGTCGTAGGGTATGCTTTTTTCCCTAACTCTTTGAGGATACCTTAAGGTTATTGCCAACAAAATCTATAGGATTCATAAACTAACTCTAAGGTTATCTTTGGATTTTTAGCATACAATAACTCTAGGCGATTATAAACTAATGTTCACAAAGATTACTCAAGCATTAAAAACACAACGGTGGCCTATTGTAATCCTAAGCCAATTACAATTAAGATAAGAGACAACCAATCAATATTCAATAACTAGGTTTCATAGATCTAAGCAAACACACAAGTAAATTAGCCGGACATGGTAAACATGCAAGCATACACACATACAATCGAAGACATAATGAAATCAATGAAGTAGATTACTTATCTTGTTGTAAAATAGGGTATGAGAACCCTAAGATACTGCCCAAGATAGACCAAAATCGTTTTAGGGTTTTACTCCACAATTCTACCTCTCCAAAGTCTGAAAATTCGAATTCTATATATAGAGTTACAACTGCGACGGTGTCACTATTTAATTGTGACGCCGTCGGATCGCCGCCATTAGGTTTTCGTCTTGACCAAGTCAACTTTGTGACGGCGTCACGTTGTGGTTGTGACGCCATCAGCTTCATCTTCTGACGCCGTCTGAATCTGGATCTAGGCCGTCTGAGTTGTGACGTCCTACTCTTTAAAGCCTGACGCCGTCAGGTACAAAATAGCAATTTCACTCCTGAGCCGTCGCAATTAGAGGGACGGCGTCGCCCTTTATCTGTGATGCCGTCGGGTGCACTTCCATCAGCTTGAGTGTCTTGAACTTGACTTTAGCCATTTTCTTCACATATTCACGCCTTTTCGTCCAAATAAGTGTCATTCCAGCATTTTGCCTTTAAGAGACCTAAAAAGTGAAAAGGAACGAAATTAAGCAGTAACGGATATAAAAGTGGTCGATTAAGGGCTTAAATGACCCCTCAAAAGTGTACCTTTTAAATCCTTATCAGTTGTATGTCCTTTAGGGGTACGACTAGGGTTTCGTCCGTTAGGCACTTTTTAAGATTTGAAACATGGAAAGTGTCATGTACTCGACTAAGCTCTTCGGGAAGTTCGAGCTTATGTGCCACTGGACCAATTCTTTGTAGAATTTTGAACGGTCCTACGTATCGAGGTTTGAGTTTTCCTCTCTTTCCAAACCTGACCATTCCCGTCTAGGGTGATACTTTGAGCATTACACGGTCTCCGACTTGGAATTCCTTCGGTCTTATTCTGACATCTGCATAGCTCTTTTGTCTATCTCGAGCTGCTTGTAGTCGTTGTCTAATTTGCATTATCTTTTCAGTTGTCTCCTGGACAATCTCGGGGCCTGTGAGTTGTACTTCTCCAACTTCTGCCCAGCAAACAGGCGATTGGCATTTTCTTCTGTAAAGCGCTTCAAAAGGAGCGGCTTTAATGCTGGCGTGGTAGTTGTTATTGTACGAGAATTCAGCCGGAGGTAAGTGCTTATCCCATCCTTTTCCGAAATCGATTACACATGCTCTTATCATGTCTTCAAGAGTTTGGATTGTTCTTTCACTTTGTCCATCTGTTTGAGGATGGTATGCGGTACTCATATCCAATTTGGTACCCATGGCGTTTTGGAGTGTTTGCCAAAATCTCGAGGTGAATCGGCTATTTCGATCAGATATGATAGAGATTGGTACACCGTGACGAGAAACAATCTCCTTGATGTACAGTCTATCGAGTGTAATCATCTCGTCGTTCTCCTTGATTGGCAGAAAATGAGCGGATTTCGTGAGACGGTCTACAATGACCCAAATGGTGTCAAAACCATTAGAAGTTCTCGGTAACTTTGGGATGAAATCCATTGTGATCCTTTCCCATTTCCATACAGGAAGTTCTGGTTGGGTTAGCAATCCTGACGGCTTTTGATGCTCTGCTTTGAACTCTCAAACATGTCAAGCATTTACTGGCATATTTGCCGATATCAGCCTTCATGTTTGGCCACCAGTACAAAAGCTTTAGATCTTGATACATCTTGTTGGGACCAGGATGTATGGAATACTTCGATTTATGTGATTCATGCATGATGAGTTCTCGGATACCTCCGTAACGTGGAATCCAACTTCGATCTTTGAAATATAACATTCCGTCCGATCTTTTCACAAATCCATTTTAATTCTCCGGCATGCCATAAATCTTCTCATTCGGCCTGTTTTCTTTTTTAAGAGCTTCGATATGAGCTTCAAGAATTTTCGATGGTAGGAGTAAATTGATTACCATACCAAATGATCTCACTCTAAGTGGCTTAGGGCGATCTTTTCTGCTCAAGGCGTCGGCAACAACGTTTGCCTTTCCGGGATGGTAACGAATCTCGCAGTCATAATCACTGAGCAATTCTAGCCAGCGGCGTTGACGCATATTCAGTTCTTTTTTATCTAAGATGTGTTGAAAACTTTTGTGATCAGTGTATACTATACACTTGGTTCGTACAAATAATGTCTCCATAACTTGAGTGCAAATACCACAACGCCAAGTTCTAGATTGTGAGTAATATAATTCTTCTCATGAGTTTTTAGTTGACGTGATGCGTAAGCAATCACTTTGTTACTTTGCATGAGAACAGCGCCTAAACCCATATGTGAAGCATCGCAATATACAACAAAATCTTCTACTCCTTTAGGTAGTGCCAAGATGGGTGCTTCGAAAAGCTTGCTCTTAAGGAGTTGAAAAGCTGATTCTTGATCGTCTCCCCATTCGAATTTCTTCGTTTTCTGGGTTAACTCGGTCAATGGTTTGGCTATTTTCGAAAAACCTTCGATGAATCTCCGATAATAACCAGCAAGTCCTAAGAATTGATGAATCTCAGTGGGGTTGGTGGGTACTGACCAATTCTTTACGGATTCGATCTTTGCGGGATCCACGTGGATTCCTTTACTGTCGATCACATGACCAAGAAATTGGACTGTCTCAATCCAAAAATCGCATTTGGAAAATTGTGCATATAGTTCTTCATCCTTGAGTAACTTCAGGACAGTTCTTAGATGTTCTGCATGTTCTTCTTTATCACGAGAGTAGATAAGAATATCGTCAATGAACACAATGACGAATTTATCCAGGTATGGTTTACAGACTATATTCATGAGGTCCATAAATACAGCGGGTGCATTAGTTAAACCGAATGACATTACTTGGAATTCATAACATATCGATTCCTAAATGCGGTCTTGGGTATATCTTCCTTTTTTACCCTTAACTGATGGTATCCATATCTTAAATCAATCTTCGAGTATACACTCGAGCCTTGTAACTGATCAAACAGATCATTGATTCTTGGTAAGGGATAGCGGTTCTTGATTGTGAGCTTGTTCAATTCTCTGTAATCGATACACATCCGAAATGATCCATCTTTCTTCTTAACGAATAAAACCAGTGCTCTCAGGTTGAGGAACTTGGTCTAATGAATCTTTTGTCAGATAGATCTTCTAGTTGCTTAGACAATTCTTGCATTTCTGAGGGTGCTAAACGGTATGGTGCTCGTGCTACGGGAGTAGCTCCGGGAATAAGATCGATTTGAAATTCGACTTGTCGAGCAGGTGGAAGTCCAGGAAAATCTTCTGGAAACACCTCAGGAAATTCTCTAACTACAGGTACATCCTCTGGTCGTTTCTTTTCCGTTACTTGAGCTAAGAAGGCATAACATCCTTTCTCCATGTACTTTATCTACTTCGCACAGGATATGATACTTAAGTACTTTCTACTTTGATCTCCTTGAATAACTAAGGTTTCACCGTGTTTAGACAACCAATCCATGCCAATTACGACATCGAAACTACCAATTTTGATTGGCAAAAGATCTATGAGGAACGAATGATCTTGTAACAGAATATGGCAATTACGGATTACGCTATTGGTTCCTATTATCTTTTCATCGGCTAGTTCTATCTCATAAGTTGTATCTAAGGCAATTGGGGATATTTCAAGTAATGGTGCAAAGGTAGTAGATACAAAACTCTTATCGGCTTCAGAGCCAAACAATATTTTTGCATAATGGTTGTTAAGAGAATACGTACCCGTCACAACATCAGGGTTCAACGTCACATGATGCAGGTTTTACTGACCAGGTCTTAATATTTATAGTGTCTCGCTATACCTATGGTCTATCCTAATGCACTAACGGGCAGTGTACCCGGTCGTGTGTAGTGTAGTAAATGGTAAAGCCGAGGTCGTCCCAAGAGCTATGTGTGTCGGATAATTACTAAGTCTGATTGTCACAGAATATTAAAGGTTTGATAGGGTTTTAATTAATTAAACTACTAATGCAGAATATAAAGTAAAGCAAATAAATGTGTGAAGGGAAATCAATAGAGGAATAGTGGTGCTAACCTAGTTAATCCTCCTAACTAGTTATGTCTACGTCTACCTACTTCCAATTACTTCAGGTGGGGTCAAATTCGAGAGGACAGGATTTGGTCAATTCGCCCTAACTTATCAGCAAAGATGCCACCACGGGATAAAATCAGGCGCACCATCATAAGTCATGTTGTTCCTGGTCCCCTAAGCCGAGTCATTAAGTACCGCTACATGCTAGATTCTAAATAGTGAGTGCCCGGCCGTTAGGAACTTAGACACTACACCCCCCAATTCTTAAGTTCATCCAAACAATAGGTGATCAGTTGGTCAAATCGCACAAGTAGAAAGGGTCGTCAGTTGGTCATATCTTACCCTTCCCGTCTCAGTCCGCTCACCTAGGGTCAGTTGGTCATATCTCCTAGGAAATTGGCCTCTATCGCCATTCAAAACTACCGAACCAGGGGTGACTACCAAAGAACTATGCATGCATACACTTAGAAATAATTGTACGGAAGTAAAGGTAAACGCAAACAAAATAATTAAGGAATCATAACTAGGCTAGCACCAAAGGGTGCTTAGCCGCTCATATTAATCATGCACATCAATTCAATATTCAAAGGTACGAAATACAAGAATTGAAAGTAAAAGAAATAATAAACGCTAAAGCTTATCGTAATGGTGTGACTTCTCCCTTGGAAACAGCTCCGTATGCTTCCCTAGACCTCCATTGAGCTTTTTCGCACGTTCTCAGAGTGTTGTGTGTGGAATGGGATGCTTTGAAATGCTGGAATTCGTGGGGTATTTATAGGCCAGGTCTGGGTTACAGCATAACCAATAGATGAGTTATGCCGTAACCTTCTATTTCTCCGTAAATGCACTAGATCTGCTAGTTACGGCTTAACCTTATAAGTGGTTACGCCGTAGTCTTCAATAAACTTGGTTACGTCATAAGTGTAGCAGTAGTTACAGTGTAAGTATCAGCGACGTGGAACCTCTTTTGACCTAATAGAGTTACGTCGTAACCTTTGGGAGGAGTTACGCCGTAACCTCTTGATAAGTTGGACTTCTGGGTCACGCAATAGTTACGGCATAATGTGAGAGATGAGTTACGCCGTAACTCATCAAAATAAGCATACTGTGATAAATCTTTAGTAACGTTTCTATTTCCGCGTCTCTTTAGCTCAAATGCTCGTAATTTACCTGAAAGTGTAAAACAATGGAAAACACGCGCAAATCCATATAAATGATATAAATAACAAGCATTAACGGGGGGAATTGACACTTAGTATTCAGGACTATTTGATGCTATCAAATATCCCCCCACTTGAACTTTACTTGCCCTCAAGTAGACCTTATTAGATAGATTCCTAAAAAGATATCTCCCAAAACCTGGAAAATATGAGTTTACAAATCCCTTATGCTAGAATAAAACAAAGCCGAACACCTCACGAAAGGGGAACAAACACTCAAATCTCTCAATTATTCTAAGTGTCAATTTTGGGGTGATCAATCAATCGCACAGTCATAGCATGTATTCTATCATAAGCTTGGCGGTTACACAAATATCCACCACTAGAGTTAAGGGCTAAACAGTTCTCGAAGGCAATATGGGTAGACACGACAAAGGTTAAGGAGTGACTCGTCATTACTAACATGTCACGGCGAAGTGGACAAAATCAATGATACATGACCAAATCCATGGCCAAGACACCAAAGATTGCTCGCTGCATAACCTAGACACGCTTCATGACTAAAGGGTAGGATAAGTAATGGGATATATAATTGGTGTAAAATGAAAAACAAGCAGGTAGTCTAAATCTATAACTAAGTCATCACCACTTACAGTCCGCCCAAAGTTCAAGCTTAGAAGTCTAGAGACCGGATCATGAAATGCAAGGTAGATGTGTCATTAGAGGACGTCGTGATGGACACACTACCTTTTCTTCTTCAGTTGGTATAACTCCAACTCCAATCTTCCAATGTGACCGAGGTGGCCTCCTCGATACTAAACAATAAAGCTAATACTATAGTGCTTATAACATCGCACTTTACAACATCATAACTCAATCAACTTTTTTTTTTTTTTGAACATAACATGATAACATAACATCCCCCCACTTGAGATGAACAATGGGAATTCGGGGGGTCTTCAATGATCTTCATAATTGTTGTCGATGAAAGCGTGATTTCCAAACTTTCCACTCGAACCTTGAACTTAGGCAAATGATGATTTCCCAATTACAAATAAAGACTACAGGGTAGGCTAAGGTGTAAGGGTGTAACGAAACAATATATTGGGGTGGCAAAATGAAAGGAATGGCTCAGAAGGGTGTATCTAGGGGTATCTTGCACTAAAGGGGAGTGCAACAAAAGGGTTTCACATGGGGGTCGAAAAGTCGAGGTGAATAATCGATAGACTCACAATGGAAGGCTGTTTGGGTGATAATCCTATAATACTGCCTTCTAAAACTGAAAAGTCCAAATACATCGAGCTAACTCAACATACCTCGTCTATGGTCTCGAAATGATGCAAAGGCCAAGTTCTAAAGTTTACAAGCTACCGACACACTCATAATTTGGTGGATTTGGGGTAAAATATTGGAAACGGATAAGGCTAATCTCACCATGTAATATCAAGGGTTGTATGTGCTCGGCTAAGGTCTAATCTAGTTAAGTTCGGAAAAACATGTCAAAATTTTAAAAATGGCATAATTTTTCAAAATAAACTAGAAAAAAGAGGGCGAAATAAAGTTCAAGAGATAATTCTACTCCCGTCCCCCCACTTGAATTGTATAAAGTCCTTTTTGTACTAGCCATTAAAATAAAGGTGAAGAGAAAGGTATAATTAGAGCGAGAACTTCCCTGAAATTTGCTCCAAAAAGAAGAAGGCCCACGAGAAAGGATCGTGCCTTCGTTTAAGCGTCATGAACAAACTTCAATCCCTGAAATCACAATACCGACAAGCATAATTCTAAAAAGAAAAAATAAAATGAAAAACAAACCTAACTCACTTTCATAGGAATCACGGTTGCATTTAGCGAATGCAACAAGCCTTTTAAACCACTTGGTGTCCCAAGTGGACGAGTGAAGTCTCGTGAGGGTTTACAGGGAACACACCCACAAAGTTCATTTAAAAACTAATACAAGGTTATTGTGTTTTAAAATGAAAGAATTAAAGCAGAGGAGAGTTACGTCGTAACTCCTATGAGAGAGTTACTTCGTAACTGGCAAAACCTGGTATGAGCTGTGAAGCGAATAGTTACGGCATAACCACTGAGATGGTATTACGTCGTAGTTGGTAATGCGTCAAGAATTCTGCTGCTAAAATGTTGTTTACGGCATAATCACCAAGATGAGTTACGCCGTAACTCTGTTCAGATCAGCAACTGCAGCAATAATTACTTCATTGTCTCCTGCAAAAATGGTTAGAAAACACAAAACCCAACAGAAATGAAATAAAAACAAAAGAAAGGGATAATTTGGGTTGTCTCCCGAAAGAGCACTTTTCTTTATTTACAAGTCTTTAAGTTAGACTCTTAGCCGTGGGGCTCTATGGGGGCCTTTGAGCTTGCACCACTTCTTCAATATCCTTCATCAAATTGTGCCTCATCCATGCAACATTTGAGGCAGTTCGGAGGTATTCAATGGTTTCGATCTTTTGGACTTTACAAAATTTCTCCTTCGGACCTAGGTGGTAGCGAGTGAATTCGTATTTTTCAATTATAATTGAAGGTGGTATTTTGTAGGGTATCCCCAGGAGTTTGCACCTCCTTTGTACGTAAGCTTCGTCATCGGGATCAGTGAACTCCTCATTTCCTTGCAACTCAAGGTAATCTAGCATCCCTTCGAAATCATCGTTATCAGAAACAGTTCCCTTGAACCATTCTTCATCGAGCAAATTCTCCACTAGAACGTGCTTGCATTCTTCTTTATCATTACTCACCCGCTCTATGTCATCGTCAATTGTTATTTTACTCGTGTTTTCGAGACATTTGTCTTCTGAATTTTCTTGATCCATGTATTCCTTCCAAATCATATCTTTTGTTAATGTGTCCACATGCCCATACTTAATTTTTACCCAACTATCGAACCCCAGGTTGTCCATCTAAGGTAAACTCGTTCTCTCCTCATCATTGGTTGAGGGCCAAAAGAATTCATCTTTTTCCTAATCTTGCAGAGTTGCTTCCACCATTACACATATCGTCATACGGGTTGCATGACGCCCAAAAAATTTCCCCAGGAGATTTTACTTTTTCGCACCAGTGACTACGTAGTTCTTTGTTGTCAGTTTCACTTAAATGCTCATCCGTGCAGAGTATATCATTATTAGTCTCTTCCTACTGAATATGCTCCGCGTAATCAATTTTTAGTTTCATAAGAAGATTTGGATTGATCTTGGCATTCCCAAATTGAATTGCGTACAAATCATTAAAGGCCAAATTACCAAATTTTATGTCATGTCTTTCACGCTCATGAGGGCACGTCCATTCTTCCTTTCTTTCATTGTCTCCTCCATTGCAATACTCGTGGAAGGGGCTGCATGTAGGCCATTCCCTTGTGGTTTCTTCATTAGTAATGACGACAGGAGTACACCAGTGAGTGATAAGTGGCTCTTCTTCATCTTCAAGGGAGAGTTCCTCGAGTTTTTCTGACCCATCCAAGTCGAGGAATTTTTCTGCCCATGTATCCCAGTTACGCCGTAACTGAGATTCTTGGTTACGGCGTAATTCATTAGAGTCACATTCCTCAGAATTCTTCACAACCCCGTTGTCGCTGTCAAACACGAGGTTACGCCGTAACTCATTAGGCATGTTATGGCGTAACTCAGATCTGTTGACGAAATCGTCCCCTAAACCCGTATCACTGGCCTGAACCTTCGAGTTATCATCCGAGAAAATTACCTTACATTCCATAGCTGGTTTAGATCCTTCAGGTTTATCGTTATTTCTCCTTACTTTTTCACTGAGCTTTATCACCATGGATTTAAGGTTTTTTAGAATTGAGTCGTGTTTGGAAATGTTTCTATCAGTGTTTTCCTGGAATTCCTTCAACCACTCATCTTGCTCCTTTTGTCTTTGGGCTGAATTTTCCAGAAATTTATTAATTGTTTCTTCAAGACTGGGCTTTCTTTCTCCATAAGGCCCACGGTTGTAATTTCCACGATAACCATTACTATTTCGATTATCGCCGTAAAATGGTTGATTTTCTCCATACTTAGCCTCTTCAATACCCTCTTCGTCCATATGAGGAAAATTCTTCGTAAGATGTCCTCCTCTACAGCTTTCACAACCCACTTGGATGGCATGAATGGTTTCTCTGACCTTCAGCATATCTCGACTGAGATTTTCAAGTTTACTAGCTATTGCTGCAATTCCGTCGAAACTTCCGCCTTGGTTTCTTATACTTCCAACGTCGTGCCATTTTTGAGAATGGTCCGCCATTTTTTGAAAGGCTTCAATTGCAATAGTAGGAGTCATGTTTGAAATAGGTCCTTGATAGTCCAGCATCTGTCTTGTTGTTACATTTATTCCTTTGTAGAAAATATTTACCTTCTGCTGGTTATTAAGATCATTGGTAGGACACTTATAAAGAAGATCGTTGTATCTGTCCCAAGCTTGATACAGAGTTTCGTCGTCTTCTTGTTTGAAATTGTGGATCTCCAAGAGTTGATTAGAAATCTTTGATGGTGGGCAATATCTTTGGATAAAGTGTTTCTTTAGTAGCACCCAAGTATTAACTGCCCCGGCGGGCAATCTTTCGATCCATCTTCTGGCTGCCCCAGTAAGAGTCATTGGGAAGACCCTGAGCATAACAGCTTCATGAGACATGCCCGAAATGCTGAAAAGGCTAGCGATGTATAGGACATTTTCAACGTGCTCATATGCGTCTTCGTCCCTGTATCCTGAAAAAGGGTTAGCGCGAAGCTCCCTCATAAATTGGTCTTTAATCTCGAAACGAACATCCGCTCCGATTGCCGGTCTTACGAGACCCGGCCCTTGATCAGCTCTAGTCAACGCCAAGTATTCCTCAAGAGTGAGGTCATCAATGTTAACAACTTCCATGGTACCTGAAAACTTGAAATGTGATCGTGAGAAAAGTTTAAGAATGAAATGAAAGACTTAATATCAATCCTAATATAGCTCCCCGGCAGCGGCGCCAAAAACTTGATGCAGGTTTTACTGACCAGGTCTTAATATTTATAGTGTCTCGCTATACCTATGGTCTATCCTAATGTACTAACGGGCAATGTACCCGGTCGTGTGTAGTGTAGTAAATGGTAAAGTCGAAGTCGTCCCAAGAGCTATGTGTGTCGGATAATTACTAAGTCTGATTATCACAGAATATTAAAGGTTTGATAGGGTTTTAATTAATTAAACTACTAATGCAGAATATAAAGTAAAGCAAATAAATGTGTGAAGGGAAATCAATAGAGGAATAGTGGTGCTAACCTAGTTAATCCTCCTAACTAGTTATGTCTACGTCTACCTACTTCCAATTACTTCAGGTGGGGTCAAATTCGAGAGGACAACATTTGGTCAATTCGCCCTAACCTATCAGCAAAGATGCCACCACAGGAGAAATCAGGCGCACCGTCATAAGTCCTGTTGTTCCTGGTCCCCTAAGCCGAGTCATTAAGTACCGCTACATGCTAGATTCTAAATAGTGAGTGCCCGACCGTTAGGAACTTAGACACTACACCCCCTAATTCTTAAGTTCATACAAACGATAGGTGATCAGTTGGTCAAATCGCACAAGTAGAAAGGGTCGTCAGTTGGTCATATCTTACCCTTCCCGTCTCAGTCCGCTCACCTAGGGTCAGTTGGTCATATCTCCTAGGCAATTGGCCTCTATCGCCATTCAAAACTACCGAACCAGGGGTGACTACCAAAGAACTATGCATGCATACACTTAGAAATAATTGTACGGAAGTAAAGGTAAACGCAAACAAAACAATTAAGGAATCATAACTAGGCTAGCACCAAAGGGTGCTTAGCCGCTCATATTAATCATGCACATCAATTCAATATTCAAAGGTACGAAATACATGAATTGAAAGTAAAAGAAACAATAAAGGCTAAAGCTTATCGTAATGGTGTGACTTCTCCCTTGGAAACAGCTCCGTATGCTTCCCTAGACCTCCCTTGAGCTTTTTCCCACGTTCTCAGAGTGCTGTGTGTGGAATGGGATGCTTTGAAATGCTGGAATTCGTGGGGTATTTATAGGCCAGGTCTGGGTTACGGCGTAACCAATAGATGAGTTACGTCGTAACCTTCTATTTCTCCGTAAATGCACTAGATCTGCTAGTTACGGCGTAACCTTATAAGTGGTTACGCCGTAGTCTTCAATAAACTTGGTTACGTCGTAAGTGTAGCAGTAGTTACGACTTAAGTATCAGCGGCGTGGAACCTCTTTTGACCTAATGAAGTTACGTCGTAAACTTTGGGAGGAGTTACGCCGTAACCTCTTGATAAGTTGGACTTCTGGGTCACGCAATAGTTACGGCGTAATGTGAGAGATGAGTTACGCCGTAACTTCATCAAAATAAGCATATTGTGATAAATCTTTAGTAACGTTTCCATTTCCGCGTCTCTTTAGCTCCAATGCTCGTAATTTACCTGAAAGTGTAAAACAATGGAAAACAAGCATAAATCCATATAAATGATATAAATAACGAGCATTAATGGGGGAAATTGACACTTAATATTCAGGACTATCTCCATCTACTAGTACGTACGCCCTTGCACGCGAATTGTTCGGTTGAGCTGCATTCATCTTTGGGCATTGACTCTTGAAATGACCCTTCTCTCCACATCCATAACAACTTATATTTGCCATAGTGTTTCCACCTCCAGGGTTTCAACAATGCTTTCCTTGATGACCTACCTTTTTGCACTTGTCACACTTCACAGTGCACGGTCCAGAATGGTGCATCAAACATCTATTGCACTGGGGATGTGGTCCGGCATATCCTTTTCCGGCAGTGGGTGCAGCATAAGCCCTTTCGGCTTCTTGTCTTCGGATTTGCCGATTGTGATGCTGGTTTCTGTTGCGGTGATACTGGTTGTTGTTGTTCCGATTGTTGTTGATGGACTGATGGTGGTTGGAATTTGAGCTTTTCTGATCATCAAGCTTTCTTTTGTTGTCACTTAAGCCTTGTGCATTTGAAAGCTTCAATATCGGCTCCATAAGGCGGTGGGATACGATGACAACTTCTTCAACAGTCTTTGGATTAGAAGCGATGACATCTCCTTCAATGTTCCGAGGTAGACCTCCGATCAAAGCTTCCAAAAGCTTTTCATTGGTAGGGAACATATGAGGACACAGAGCTCTCAGCTCGTGGAATCTCTTGAAGTATGTCTTGAGATCATTACCTTTAGCAGCCAAATGGTAATACTCATCTTCAAGCTTCTTTATCTCAGTTCTCGGGCAGTACTGTTTCATCAACAGTTGTTTAAGATCTGACCATGAAATTCTACAAGCTTCTTCTATTCTGATTGGTTAAGCATAGGCTTTCCACCAAGATAACACATCTTCTAGCAAAGTTCCAGTTGCAAACTTGACCTTGCAATCGTCTGTGCAGTCACTTAGTAGAAACACAGTCTCGGTTCTCTCAAACCAATGAAGTAGACCAATAGCACCTTCTGTGCCCTTGAAGAATTTTGGCTTGCAGTTCATGAATTCCTTGTAGCTACACTTACGAGCTACGGAAGACTCACTTTGATTTGTTGGATTGTTGGTTTCATTTGAGTTTGCCATTTCAACAATTCGTGCTGCTGTTGCGATACGAGTTGCTTCAGCAAGACGAGCAACCTCGACTTCATGTGTTGCTTGGGCAACATGCTCAGTTTCAGCTTCTCGAGCAATCTCCGCTTCTCGGGCAATCTCAGCTTCTCTTGCAATTTCAGCCTCTCTTGCAATCTCAGCTTCCCTAGCAATTTCGGCTTCTCTTGCAGCAATTTCAGCTTCACGTGCCTCTTGGGCAATTCGATCAGCTTCAGCAATGCGTTCAGCTTCGGCTCTAGCAGTGTCAGCGGCATGCTGAGCTATAGCAGCGCTAACGCTTTCAGCGACCATTTTTCGAACAGCTGCTGGAGTGATAATGGATGAGGTAGCTTTCTTCTTGACCATTTTTCTAAAATTACCAAGAAATAAACACCAAGATTAAGAATCATCGACGATAATAAAAGTGATTACATATTATAAATATCATAATAGTCAAGATCATCACTTTAAATCAATGAGATGATATTGTTATGGACAATAATAAGTGAATCATGATTTATCTCAACAAAATCATAACATATATAAGGACATAATGATCTGTTCGACATATAGGACCGACGAATAATATCACAACACAAGAATATAGAAATACAACCATAGATAACATAGAATACATCGATACATAGTAATTGTTCATAACCATAGGTTACAACATCAACATTCTTGTTCCATAGTTACAAACCAAAAGGATACAAGCCTTAATGCCTAATATGACGGCTTTATGATACATACTATAATAAAGATGACTAGAATCCACGCATCTCCCGATGCGTCATCATGACGACGGCGAATCTCCTCAACCATGGTTGTCAAATCTCGGATCTTCTGCTCACGTGCTCGATCTCTCTCCTCGAGGCCATCAATCCTATGCTCTAGTATAGCAGTGTGAGCATGAGCGGATGCAAGCTCGTGATGCAAGGCTCTCTCTCAGCCTAAGCCATGTCTCTCAAAGTACTGACATCTCGAACAGTAGTCTCAAGCCTCTGGGTCAATCTGGTCACGACATCTCTCGCCTCCACAATCTGGGCGCTCATCATGTCAAATACAATCTCAATGGAGTAGCGACCTATCACGAGGTTTTCGACCTCTTCCTCCAAGATCTCTATCCTAACTAACGGAATCTCATCATAATGTGCCAGGAGCTCACTCAGCTGGTCCTCGTGTCTAACGAGTCTAGTCGCCAACAGAGGAATGGTGTGGTGTACAGGCTCACCGGTAACTGGTAGAATTGGAGTTGGTGCAGTAGTTGAGCTCTCTCCAAGCTCGTAAGAACTAGGTGCTCCCTCATCTTCTCACCAACGACGAAGTAGATGTATCAAGAATGACCATCGTCTAGCGCCGACCTTCTTCCTAGGTCCGGTCTCGACGTCCACTTGAGTAGGCATGTAAGGATCAGATAGTGATGGTGGATAACATTTAATGCTAAGTGGCAAAGATGGCTCACTGAAAGTGTCCAATGGTGGTGATGTTGTAGGCAGTGATAAAACATGAACAATGGTGGTCTGATGGTAGAATACAGTAGGTGGCGGTGGTGGTGAAGTAGCAGTAGGTGGAACAGTGAGTGAAACTGGTGATGACTGAGCAGGTGGTAACTGAGCTGATGGTAGCTGAGTTGATGGTGTCACATGAGTCATAGTGATGGATCGCACACGCTTCCTAGCTGTATGTTTGAAGATGGTGCCCTTAGGATCCTACGTCGGCGTCGATGGATCGGTAGAGAAGATGATACAGAAGAGTCTGATAAAGCAGAATCAGTTCTCTTGGATGACTTGGATGATCCATCATCCACTGCGACATCTGAAGCAGGTAGCCATTGCTGCGACTCATAATACTGATCTAGTGTCATAGGAGCAAAAGCATTATGCTCTTGAGAGCGAGCAATCATAGCTGGAATGGTAGGAGTTCGGGCAACCTCGCCTTCCTCGAAAGGTTCAGTCTCGTCCGAAACAGTGGCTGGTATGATTGGGCTAGGATGAACTGGCATATTGACAGTCGTAGAGGACATAGTATCTTCCATCTCAGTGTCTGAGGACAGAACAACCGGGTGGGAAGCAGACATGGTACTGTAACAACCCATAAAATAATCATGTAAGTAAAATGCCAAATAGTATGATTAACAAGATTTTAGTTTGTTGCGCATATCTGCTAAGCAAATCTCCATGCCTAACAAAAATGAATGCAATTTACTTATGATCTAGTGATGCATCAATCCTAATGCATAGAGCGGTCACGGAAGGGCATAGGGCAGTGGTGTAAAATAGTCTCGTTTAAAAAGTGCGGTTATAGTCCAAATGTTTTTGAAAAACTCTTTGGTTCTTTATAACCTTGGCTCTGATACCAATATGTAACACCCCCGAAATCTTAATGACAGCGGAAGACTAATCCGGGTGTTACTCGAATGGAGATCATAGTCAACAATTATAGAAAACGACTCGAAAGAGGCGTTTTATTAAAAGTAGTTATCATTCATCGAAAACTCATAGTTGTTACAAAACATTGTAAATTGTTCAAGCGTTTTCCCAAAATAAAGATCATGAGTTTGAAAGAAATGACAACTTTATGTTTACACCACAAGAAAAGCCTTGACATGCCCCACTCCGTGCCTTGGTCATAATCTTCACTGATTACCTGAGATAACATGCTTAAAAATTAAACGTCAACAAAAATGTTGAGTGAAGTTCATAGGTTTAAACAACAGTTGAACACAAGAATATGAGCATGATCATTGTAAACTAACAATATCATAAAAAAAATCACAGGTTATTATGCGCTAAGCTCATGCAACCAAGACTCAACTGCATACACCGAATTACTGGTGTACGTAAGTTTGCCCCAAAGGAGGTAATAGCCAATTACCTAATGCAATTCAAATATGGTGCGCCCCGGTTATTTCCTATAACCAAGACGGGGTCGTTACTCCCCATAGTACTTCATGATATCTGCGTTCACTCGCGGTGACTAATGGTTCATGATACATGGGACTTATGGCTATATACTTAGGCAATTCCAATAATCAAGAAGCGAACATTTATGAAAAACCTTGTGTTCTAGTTTAGAGCATGTATCCCCCTCGCGGGGTTTCAAAATAAAAGTAAAAGCGAAGCTATGAACTCACCTTGATGATAATGAACACGCACAAACAAATCAAGCACAATGTAGCAGAGGTTCCAAACCGAAACCTAAAAATGATGAGATGGCGAGTATCAGATGTGATAAACATTTTGGTTCGCGACCAAAATAATAGAGCATTGAATATTCTTATTCAATAGATCATTGAATTGTCCAATTCAATAGTGTGTGCGTGCTTAACGTTTTAAGTTAATTTTACTTGCTACATTGCCTTAATTAATGATCCTCACTTACGCATAAGTGAAATGTTTTCCCCCGTTGTGATCTCGTAAAAATGATAGTGTTGTTGAGTATTTTAGCTTGTTTAGATCCCACGTGCGTTTTATCGGATTATATATATATAATTATAATCTTATAAATATATATACGTAATATATTTAACGATATCCGATAATAAAATACTTTGAGAACACTTATATGATCAAAATACTCGTTTTTACGAAGTTACGATAAGTTTATAAGTTTTTCTAAACTTTTCCCGAATTTACACTTTTTGCCCTCAAGTTTCAAAATGTACAAGTTTAGTCCCTCAAGTTTAAGCAATTTACACTTTCTACCCAAAACTATTTTATATCAAAACTTTCAGATTTTGACAGTTTTAACCCCTAAGTGAAACTATTTTTCAAAAATACCCCCAAGGTTACATTTGTACGCTTTTTCCCTTAAAGTTTCCACTTTTACACTTTCCACCCAAAAGTATTATTTCAACTAGTTTTGACAGTTTACATAAATGGTCCTTGTAGTTTTCATTCGTGTACATGCATACGTGTCTTTATCCCCTTATACTTTCAAATAGCGCACGTTTGGTCCCTCAACCTTTCATGCACGTATTTTTACGTTTTAGATCAACCCTTAGACTTTTAAAAAGTTACGGTTTTAACCCAAAGTTAACACGATTTGCAAATTAGGTCCGAAGTACCATTTTAATATACGAAAACTTTGTAAAACGTTTACAAGTTTATTTCTAGCTTATTTTTAGTGCTTATTAGCTTATTCTCACCTTATTGGGCCGGGTAAAGTTTTGTTTGGACTTTGTTTGGGCTTATTGGGCTCGCGCATTGGGCTTTATGCCCGTTTATCTTCGCGTATGAAATTAAAGTGTACGAGAGGTTCCAAGGTTTTCAAGAGATTTGTAACTTGTTTTCATTAAGAATTAGAAGCTTTAATCTAGTTAACGTGCCTATATAGTGAGCAAGTAAGTGTCGTGGGTTTCTTATTTCGAGTTAACATGTATATAACTTAGTGTAAAAGGTGCGTTTAATGTTTAACGTGTGATATGTGTACGTGTGATATGAAAACAAATGAAACAATATAGCATGAGCTAGGGAAAGACTTACTACACTCGTTTAGAGTGGTGATGAAACGTGAGGTTAGAGTGGTTTGTGAACTATTCGACCCCTTGTTCCCCTTATAATACCACACGAACTAATGTCTACCCAATGTCTTCTCTAAACCTTGCTTGGTCACGCCTTGCTTTTCTCCCCTTTTTCCTTCGAGTACCACAGTGGACGATTTATGTGAAATAGGCTAGTGTTTTGAGAGTAGTTTGATAAGTGATTTTGTGTGAATGTTTCTAAGTGTTGAGACTTGAGAGGGCTTATAAAAGGGAGAATGGGTATGGCTTTTGGACTAAAATATTTCATGCTTCTTGTTTGTTCATGGCATGCTACTATGGCAGCCGAATTTGTGGGAAGGGGGTATGGTCATGTCGAGTTATGTTAGGCAAGAAGGAACACATTATCCATTGTGTAATGTGGTCAAAGTAAGGTCAAGGTAGATTTAGATTATTAAACAAATAACTTAGGGTGGGTAATGTGTTTTGTCTCCTCTTGTTCATCTACACACACACTATTTAGAATCCAAGAGAAAAGTTCTTAGTTGGGTTTGTTAGTTGCTTCGACCGGTTATAATTCAAAAGGAAGAATTCACATGAATTTTGCTAATGAAATTTGAGGTAAGATCTTTAGGTGTGTTTGTTGGGCTCGGTTATTGGATCGAACACAAAGAAAAGCAAAGGCCCAATGGTGAAAAATGGTGTTGGGCTTGAATTGGTAGCGAGGCCCAATGAAATGATAAGTTGGGCTCAAGTTTAACGCTAGGCCCAAAGGAGTTGGTTAGGTCATGTGGTGGTACGAGGCCCAATAAGTTTCTAGGCCCAATCCAAATCTAATATATTTTTATTTTTATTTATTTCGTATTTTTATAAATTTTTACATATATATTATGTATTTTAAGAATATCGAGATCGTGGGGAATTTCATTCTGATCGCAACGGTATTTTTATGAACGCTCAAGCTGCGTTGATCATGATAATTAGAAATTTAATGATGATATAAATCGTGCTTAATTTCTGATTAAGGTTTTAAGTACATTGAAATTTTCTGGGAGCTTACACCAAACATGTAATTTACTAACAAAATGGTTAACGGAAGTAAGAAAAAAACCTAAATCGGCCAAAAAAAAAGTCGGTACCTTAAATTGAGGGGAAAAAAAGTAGTAGTACCTTTTATTAAAATTGGATCTAAGATGAATACCTTTTTATGCAATTTGCCCTTATTTTATTTATAAAATAATATATCAATCACTTAGGGGTCGTTTCGTTGGTGAAAATTTCTCATTTTTCTAGAAAATTTTTCATATGAAAAGGGAAAAACTGAAAATCAGTTTACTTACACTTTTTTTCAACAATTTTCAAAAAATGTGAAATTCTCATTCTCTAAAGAGTAAACTCCAAAATACATCCCTGATCCCTCGGTTAAAATATGGACTAAAGGTGCAAATTATTTCTCCGTTATCTCCTAACGAGACAAAATGTTTACACCGTTAGTCCTCTTGGTTTTCGTCCGTTTTTTTTTACCTTCTTTTAAAAAAAAAAAAAAAAAAAAAATGTTTTTGTCTGTTTTTTAACGTTTTCGTCCGTTTTTTAAGTTTTCGTCTGCCTTTTTATGTTTTCGTATGCTTTTTTATGTTTTCGTCTGTTTTGTTACGTTTTCGTCCATTTTTTTTACATTTTCGCCCGCTTTTTTATGATTTCATCTGTGACAACCCGGTATTTTCCAAAACTTATTTTATACCACATCGTAATTAATTTTAAATATTTGGTCATGGCAAATGACTTTGGGCATGTTGGATTTGTTATGTGAGATTATTTTGAGCTACGCAAGTTATTTGGTGGTATGTGAGATTATCATATGAATACTCGTTTTTATTGGAAAAAATGATTTTAAAAATATTGGCACAAGTTTCGAAGTCTCGAGAAGATTTTATCTAGCCTAAACGAGCCCCGAGAGCCGTTTTGTTGAAAGATTAGGAAAACTGCAAGTTTAGCCCCTCGCTGGAAGTTTCACCGCGCCCCTTGTACTTTTGGTTTTGACGTTTTTGGCCCAAAACTAGTTTAAGAGGGTGTAACCCTCTCATTTACAAACCCTAAACCTAATTTTTGTTTCTCCCTCCCCTCTCTTGTGCAGCCATCGGCGAAACCCCAACCACCGCCGTCACCACTTCACACCACGACCTCCACAACCAAAAAACCACCACTCCACCCCTAATCGGGTATTGTGAACACGATTTTGAGGGTCACGCGCGGGTAACCTTTTACCGCGCCCCACCATCGCCGCTATTTCTTTTGCGTATTTTGTCTCGTTAAGTGTGAAACAGTAACATGTGTTTGGATCTAATATAAAACCCGATTCACAAGCTTTTGTGAATCGGTGTGGCTTAAAATGATTGGGAATGGGTGGATTTTGTTTAAAAACGAATCGGTTAGTTGGTCTCATCGTGTTTATGTCGTGTTTTCGTTTTGTGGGTTTGCGTGTAAGCTCAGTACGAGCTTAGTCATTTGGGTTTCGAGCTTGTCTCAAGCTTACTTTTGAGTTTGTGAGCTTAGTTTTGTGGTTTGAGCTTATTTTGATTTTGGTTGTGTGGTTGTGTTTGGAACCGTAACCCACTCGAGGTGGTATTATTTGTGTTTTATTTGTTTTGATCCGCATATAGTTGGTCCCGAAAAAAAAATGAAAAACAAGCGGATGAAAATGTAAAATACGGACGAAAACGTAAAAAATGGATGAAAACGTAAAAAAACGGACGAAAACGTAAAAAAGGGCAAAAACGTAAAAAATGGACGAAAACGCAAAAAAACGTAAAAAAACATATGAAAAGGTAAAAAAGGACTAAACGGTGCAAATACCGTTAACCCAGAGGACTAACGATGTAATCATTTTCTGTCTCGTTAGGAGATAACGGATAAACAATTTGCACCGTTAGTCCATATTTTATCTGAGGGATGTATATAGGTTAACTTTTACTAACGGAGTGATGTATCCGTTGACACTTTTGCGAGAGGGATGTATAGTCGAATCGGGGTAAACCGCATGGATGTATTTTGGAGTTCACTCTTCTCTAAATTTTAACTACAAATTTGAAAAGCTCATTCTACTCTTATCACTTTTTTCATTCTCACTTTTTATACGTCCGTTTTAAATACGTTTTCATCCGTTTTTTACGTTATTATTTGTTTATATACGTTTACTTACGTTGTCATCCGTTTTCTTACGTTTTCGTCTGTTTTTTACGTTTTTGTCCTTTTTATAAGTTTTCGCCCGTTATTTTACGTTTTCGTCCGTTATTTTACGTTTTCGTCTGATTTTTTTAAGTTTTCGTTCGTTTTTTATGTTTTCGTCCGTTTTTTACGTTTCCGTATTTTTTTACGTTTTCGTCAGTTATTTTACGTTTTCTTATGATTTTTGTACGTTTTCGTTCGTTTTTTTACATGTCCGTCCATTTTTTTACGTTTCCATCTGTTTTTGTCCGTTTTTTAACGTTTTCGTCTGCTTTTTTACGTTTTCAGTCGTTTTTCACGTTTTCGGCCTTATTTTACATTTTCGTCCGTTTTTTACGTTTTCGTCCATTTTTAACGTTGTCGCCCGTTTTTTCATTTTCGTCCGTTTATTTACGTTTTCTTTTGTTTTTTTACGTTTTCGTCCGTTTTTTTCATTACATTTTCGTCCGTTTTTTTAAAACGAAAAAACAAACGAAAACGTTAAAACAGACAAAAACGTAAAAAGGTAGACGAAAGCATAAAAAAATGGACGAAAACGTAAAAAAATGACAAAAACGTATAAAAACGGACGAAAACGTAAAAAAACAGAGGAAAACGTAAAATAGACCAGACGAAAACGTAAAAAAAAAAGACGAAAACGTAAAATAATGGACGAAACCAAAAAAAAAGGACGAAAACTTAAAAAACAGACGAAAACATAAAAACCGTAATAAAACCGGATGAAACGTATAAAGATGGATAAAAACAAATGATAACGTACAAAAACAGAAGAAACTGGTGAAAACGTATAAAACAGTATAAAATGGATAAAAACGTACAAAGATTTAATATGAAAAAAAAAATTGATTTAAAAAAGAAAAAAATATTTGAAAAGAGCTTTATTTAAACATCTTTTCATTTTTCAAAAAAAATATATATATATATATATAAATCCGTATAAACGTGTTTTCAAAATTCCCAACTCTTTTCTGAACGAAAAAACAAATTTTTTTTTACCAACTAAACGGAACATTATTCTTTCTCATTTTTTTATCTTTGATTTATAATCCAAATCCAAATCCAAATCGTATTCACCAAAACAAGTAGCACTTTCTCATTTTTTTATCTTTGATTTATAATTCAAATCCAAATCCAAATGTATTCACCAAAACAAGTAGCACTTTCTCATTTTTTTATCTTTGATTTATAATCCAAATCCAAATCGTATTCACCAAAACAAGTAGCACCAGGGAATAATCGTTTAAAGAAGGCAGGTAGGTATAAAACGCATTCACATACACCCATTCCAACAACAACGACCACATATTAAACAATTGCCACATCCCCATCTATTTGACCCACACGCGCCGTCCTCGAACAACTCAAAAACACAAAAACCACAACTTTTTTATTAAGAAAAACCCCAATCATTACTTTCACGTCAACTCTCTCCCTCAATTTCGCCCAAATTACTCAAATCAAATTAGGGTTTTTCATCAATTTTGTATTAATAAATAAGATCAAATAAAAGAGATGAGTTTTCAGGATCTTGAAGCGGGTCGGTTAAGAAGATCAAACAATGGATATACAAATGGGTTTAAGCAAATGGATCCGACCCAAGCAATAGCTTCAGGGATATTTCAGATTAATACTGGTGTAAATACTTTTCAAAGGCTTGTTAATACTCTTGGTACTCCTAAAGATACACCTGAACTTCGTGATAAATTGTATGTCTTTTTTTTAATCACTTTTTTATATAATTCTGTTGAATTGTAATTATGTAATTAGTTAGGTTGTGATTTGTAGAATTGGGTAATTAGGGGGTGTTTGGGATTGGTTATAAGCAGCTAAGATAAGTGGTTTGGGAAATCGTGTTTATTGGTGTAGTTTAAGTTTAGCGTAAGCGGTCTAATGTATTTATGAGAAGAATAATGGAGGGGTGTATATCTTTTTAAGGTTAGATACGAGAGTAAAATGTCATGTTTATCCCAAAATGAGCAGATAAGCAGTAGCAGTTTGTAGGTTGTGTAGATATATAATTGATTTGTAAAGCGAGAATTAAGTTATTGGATAGGTGTTTGTTAACTTTTCTTCTTAGTATGGAGGTAAAAAGTAACATTTACTTAAAATAAGTAGATTGGATGATCCAAACATGCCAAACTGCTTATCTGCCTAATTTTAAGAAGAATAGTAGAAAAAGATAAGCGATCTTAAAATAAGCTGATAAGCAGAAGCGGTTTGTAGGTGGTGTTATGATATAACTGAATGTAAAGCAAACATTCAGGTTATTGGAAAGGTGGTCAGTGAACTTGAAGTATTTTAAGTGTACCAGCTTGCCTCTTAGTATTGGTTTATAAATCTGATTAGCGAACTGAAATGTATATAATGCGTATTGGAAGCTGTTAGTAACTAAAAGCAATGTTTATATCTTTAAAGGTTTTTAGGGTAGATATGCTGATTAAATGTCGCACTTATTCCAAAATAAGCAGATAAGTGGAATCGGGTTGGATAATTGAACACTCGGAACTGCTTATATTTCTAATAATAAGAATACAAGCAGAAAAAAATATCATTGAATTGTGAATCAAGCATTTAAGATATTGGAAAGGTGGTTAATGAACTCGAATTTAGCTATTGCCTCATATTATTGGTTTAGAAACCGGGTTAGGAAACACAATTTTGGAATTTAGGTGTATTGGAAGCTGTCGGTAACTAAAATCAGTGTTGATGATTAATATTTTGTTAACCCTTTGGCCTATGCCCTCTAGTCAGTGCCGCCTCGCCTCTATTTTTGTTACATGATGCCTCGAATATGACCAACAGCATGATTTTCTCTTGTTTTCATTTTGGCAACTGTGTTTTTGCTCGTAATAAAGAAAGTAGTAAGTGTTTTATAAAGAAGCGATGGAATAAGGAATATAGTTGTTATGTAGACTCTAGTATCTGTAAGAGGGTAAGGTAACTTAGATCTCCTTAAGTGCTGCTTAAACCTTAGAGATGACGAGATTTGAGTGATTGTGGGCGTTGATGTGTATATCATGAACTAGCACATTATGTTAAAATCTGATACTAGCAAAAAGAATTTTCAAATGGCTCTTGTCACTTACTATTTTCTGATTTTGGATGTGAAATATTTGATACTTGAGCTCTTGCTGTATACGAAGTTGTCTCTGTTCTTGTGGTTGACATGACCCAATTGGGACCTAGTATTATGGAAAGCTTTGACTAGTTTAACTTTAGCGGGCAAGTTTGCTGTTAATGGTTTTGGTTATGCATTGTTGGGAAATAATTGTATGTCAATCCATGGTTTTTTACATTATTGCATGTAAGCTATATTGTTCTTGTGAAACTGTTAATTGTATATATGTACCAAATATTACAAAGTTAGTCCATTTTCCGAGGACAAATCCCTTGGCAAAAGGAAACTAATCAAATAACCAAACTAAACAATCTGCAACATTACTTACTGCTAATACTTACATGAAAAGAAAAACACTAATGCAAACAAATACAATCCTGACATATGTAAGCTGTATCAATTGGTAAATAAAGCATCAAACCTTGTTAACATAGAGTGACATAGTTTTTTCGAATCAAGTACTACGAAATGATTTTGGCTTTCATGATTATCAAGTCAGTTTTTATAATTTATAGTTCATATTCACCATGCAATTGCTAAATATTTTGCTGTTATTAATTGTTAGGCACAAGACAAGATTACATATTGGGCAATTGGTGAAGGACACCTCAGATAAACTCAAGAAAGCTAGTGAAACAGACCATCGTACTGAAGTTAGTGTAAGTGACTGCCACTCAGACACCATATACACATCCGATACAAGAGGTCGTGGTTTATTAGATTTATTTAAAGCTGATATGTGCTGCTTTGTGTGGCTCTGTATCATCTTCCTCTAAATTTTAATCTTCCTCTAAAATTCAAGTCTTTATACTCAACTGTTCTTATTTAGTTGCAACAGTGCTGATGTTTTATCATTGAAAAGCTTTCTGGTTTAGATGAACATCATAACACTAATCTTTTTGGTGATTTGATTCGTTTTTTTCCTTCTTTCGTGCAGGCCAGCAAAAAAATTACAGATGCTAAACTTGCAAAAGATTTTCAAGCAGTTTTGAAAGAATTTCAGAAGGCTCAGCGCCTTGCAGCAGAAAGAGAGACAGCTTACGTTCCTTTTGTTCCGCAAGCCGTTCTTCCATCAAGGTAAAATATTTGGAAGTTCTTTTGATGTGAATATGTGTGTCATGCTTTTAAGAATTTGGATAAAAGCATAAACTAACCTATAAATTTTTGCTATATATAAAATTTATTATACTTCTATCAGTTATGCAGCAAGTGAAATGGATATAAGATCAGACAAAGATCCAGAACAGCGAGCTCTTCTTGTGGAATCTAGAAGGTGAGGGTTACTTGCGCTTGACTATTTTTAAAATGCTGACTCCAAAATAAGTTAACCATGTATTTAACCAAATTTGAGAAGTGTCTTTTAACCAGCGAATGAACTTTTCTGTGTGCAGACAGGAGGTTTTGCTACTGGACAATGAGATTGCATTTAATGAGGCTATTATCGAGGAAAGAGATCAAGGAATACAAGAAATTCAGAACCAAATTGGTGAGGTAAACGAGATATTCAAAGATCTTGCTGTTTTGGTTCATGAGCAAGGAGCTATGATTGGTAAGCATGATTTCTTTTTCCAGTTCATGTTTCCTGTTGTGTTATGTGTGCGAGATGCCTGAGCTGTTTGTTCTTCCAGATGATATCGGCTCGAATATTGAGAACTCTCATGCTGCAACTGCACAGGCAAGATCTCACCTTGCGCAAGCATCAAAAACTCAAAGAGCCAACTCTTCCATGGTAAACCCCTGAAAGTTCTTGGTTGCTGAATATTTGACTTACGTTGCTTAATATGGAAATTGTATGAGCACAACTGCGTCTCATGTTTGCTTACATTGACTTTTAGTCAGCTCACGATTTGCAATCCTGTTGATATACATAGAGGTAGCAACTTATGCAGGTCCGGTGGGTTGGCAAATAGGTCAAAGTACAGTTAAATGGGTTGAAACACTTTCTGTCTACGGAAATCAATTCTTATAAACATGCAGTGTGTCAAATATGATGAATGAATATAATATTTTGAATAAAGTTGTTTTTATGCAAAAAAACTACACATCGAGCATTAAATGTTTCGACCCATTTGACAGGTTTCCAATTTAGTTAGCTATATTTAATTTTGCAGTTTGACCTGTTTGATATAAGGAATAACCGATATCAATATCTTCATTCATGAATATGTTGAAATTTCCACCTCCAATTATCGACGCTCTTTTTTGAGTTCCTATGATGTTAATGTCCATGCCTTCTTTTTGTGCAGACTTGCTTGCTTTTGGTGATAGTCGGGATCGTCCTTGCCATAGTGATCATAATCCTTGCAGTTTGACCTCAAACCATCGTGCCTATATATAAAACGAAAACTTGTTTACGGGTCAGAAGGACTTGATTTGCTCCCTTCAAGCATCTTGGATTCTACATGGATTGATTCTTCCTCTGTTTCATTGTGTGATTATGTACGTGAAAATTGTATTTGTTTGCAGGGATTCTTTCTGTACTATTAACAAGTTTTATGTGTTAAGTTTTTTTATGTTGTCATTCATTTAAAGACTACACACAGGTTACTTATAAATTAAGAGCGGAATAATGTTATATGTAGCCTGGTATGCATGTACCTGTGCTAATACACAGCTGTAGCATTAGGCTGCCGTGGCCCTCGGTGGGGCCTTCGAGTCCGATGAAATCTTTGGGGTTTCTTTAACCTTCCGTTATTCTTAAATAACTCCTGTTCGGAAGATACTAATAAGCACTCGGGCAATGGAGATGGGTATCTTAGTCGATCATAACAGTAACTATAGTACATGTACTTTTCTCGGAACCACTTATTTGCTTGGCGTTGCCGTGGAGTGATGGTGGCAAATTCTGAGGATTCGAGTTCATCAGTGGCGTCATTGCAGTTAGTTGACGTGGCATCAGTCGGGTCAACTTGACAACCCTGGAGGACAAGGTCCTGAAACTCGGAGGTAAAGGGCTCAAACCTGTAATCTACTTTGTGTTGGCCACCGCCAGTAGCCCAGGAGGATGCGTCCCATACTGTGGCGTACGATGACATGGGCTTTGATGGGTAGTCACCTCCCATATTCTCGTCGCGTAAAACCTCCCGTATTGGGATTTCGTCAACGTAAAATCTGAAGAAAACAAATACTCCATCAAATATTTAGAATGTTAATTTTCTGCTTTTAGCTACTCACGGAACAACCAATTTTCATATAACTACCAGAACCTGCTAAGAATCACTATAAGAAAATAAACGATTTATTTGAAGTATCAATGGAGGGTAAGCTAACTTACATGATCTTGTTATGTGACCAAAAGATGCTGTATCGATGAAATTCCTTACTCGGATCAAACCACAGCCTGTATCGCTCTTCACGGCCACGGGTAGTGCTACCGTTACCGTAGATGTTTGTCTGGAACCTCCATGGCTTCCCTCTTATATTTCCCAAAAATTCCAAGTCTAATTCGTCATGAGTCTTGGGAAACATATCTACATTAGACGTCTGCATCATATAAGTTATAATAATAGTCTATTAAAACTGTTTCGTTTAGTTATTAATAGCTTTTTGATACAGTCTGTAAGTTTTAAATTCCAGACAGAAACAAAGTGGTTCATGATGTGGTAAATCTTTAGAGATGAAATAAGGTACCAGGACTGATCATTTAAACATTTCGCCTGATTATAATTAGTGACTTTATTTTTTAATTGAAGTTTTACAGAATTTCCGTAGTTTCTTTACATGATTTGGAGATGATAATTTACGTACATAAAAGGCCACGACAATGCCGGTGGTGTGTTCCGTAGGCAATTTGATCTTCGCACTAAAAAATCCATAATTGTAATAATCGGTCGATATAATACCAGAACCTGTTTGAAATCATCTAGAAAATGTAAATAAAATCTTACGGAAATAAGTATACAATCTTTTAATCAACTTTCAAACACAAAAATGAAAAAAACTCATTCTCGGATCTATATAAAACGTAGATACCAGATTGACGATTGAGGAGGAGACGAACGCTCGTGTCATCTTCAGATCGATCTATGTTAAAGTCGCTGAACAAAGGAGCATACCCTTGATCAAAGGTTATCGTGTTTAGATCAAAAGCTATTACTGTTTTTATAGAATTATTGTTAACGACCCATACGGTAAACATGAGGAGGCCGTAAGACCACAACGAACAAGATTTTCTCCTACCACGATGATAACATCGACATGTTTGATCCATAATGGTAATCTTTGCCTTGAATAAATCTTTTTTTAAATGCATGAATAGAGTATAAAGCTATTAAAGGATTGAAAATTGAGAGAAGAACATAGAATTCAACAATGAAGGAATGGAGAAGAGACCGAGAGAGAGGCTTATTTGATATCCTAAGATTACTCTTGAACCATTAACATTTCAAAATTCAATCAATAATACTTAACAAATTTGTAACACCCATAAGTGAAAGCAAATGACCCGACTAAACACCATGGTGTAATGTATTAGTACCCGGGACTCAAACTTTAAGTATCATGTTCGTCCATGTGGGACAAGAATCGGTATCCCAAGCTCTTCGATCATAGTTTTTTAATATCGACTTATTCATTCATCTTGAAACTCTCATCATTGGCGTTTGCTAAAGTAAACTTGTTCTGGTGCCGTTAACCCTATGTGGCAGCCATGATCCTACTCTGCGCCCTCTCATTTCTTCATCCTCGTTCATTTACCACCAAAACAGGAGAAGCAAATCGACATCATTCCTGGGTCTTGTAGTGGTCCTTTAGTAACATATTTTCCTTTTAGACGGGCCATTAATTGGTAGTATCGCATTGGGTGAGAGTTTAAGTAGGGTTGGATCAGTTGGTAAACCCCTTGCCTCTCAACCTAGAGGTCAGGGGTTCGATCCTCACTCCCTACAAAAGGCCGGAGGTCCTTTCTACCTTTGGTAGAACTGGAAGCAGCCTCTCTACCTTAGGTAGGGGTAAGGCTGTCTACATCTCAACCTCCCCCATACACCGGAAACGGTATTGGGTACCCATAACCCGTGGAAGACGGCATTGGGCGTTACTTTACTTTACTTTTTTTGCATTGGGTGAGAGTTTGGGCCATTCAAGTAAATCATTCAAGGTGGTCAAGGTTCTCCAACTCTAACTGTGTTTTGATAAAACTTCAATTTCATTGTGATTTGGTTAGCCACATATATGACGGTGTGATCACTTTGATTTCGTCTTGCAAGTTTGGTAGTTGTAAAAATCTTGGATTTCATGCTGGCTTCCAAAAGATGAAGTTTTATGCATCAAGTTACCTTTGTTAAGTTCACGTTCAAGAGAAGTAAGTTTGAGTTCAAAAAGCTATTCTTAGTGGTGTTATAGTTAACACTTAACTTCAATAGGATTACAAGGGTTCTTTATATGTAATTAAGGCAAGACATCTTGCTTGTAACTTCATTGATATCTCAGTAAGTGTATTACCAAGTTATTTGCAAAAAAAAAAAAAAAAAAAAAAAAAAAAAAAAAACCAACCTAAAATGGGTCACAAAATGAAAGTTCACCATAAAATGCAATCCAACAATTTAAGCTTATACTCAAATCACCTTATAATCGAGCAGGCATTTTTTATGTCGATGCCACGAATTGAAACCATGCTACTCGGAGAATACATATAAACATAATCTTTATAATCTTCATCACCAACAATGTTGATTTCATCCAAGACACCATTTTGTAGGTGGTACACGAACAACCGATCACCTCCCTTGTGTGTTTTCATTAATATATCACCGTCTTTGTTCCAAGTCCCTCCAACCTCAATGATGTCTTTAGGAATTGGTGGCTTTTGGTCGAACTGACAATGTATGATCCATTTTTTCTGTTTCAATACCCACACCTCCGTGCTATGGTCCTCTGTGTAATGATACGCATATCCAACTTCACCTTGTATATCAACCAACTTATAGTATAAAAAACCGCGTCTTGTTTCTTTTGGATGCTCAATCAACCCGAATTCCTCCTTCCGTACATCAAAGCATATTACATTTCTTTGGTATTGTTGGTCTTTGTATGGAAAGTCGGTATGAATGCATTGCATATACAATGCATTGCCCGCAACACCGACTAACCAATGCAAACATCCATGAGCATATACACCTTCACCATTAATCTCATAAGGTGGGACTTGAGGTATCTCTCTCCACAAGTCTGTTCCCAAGACATGAACCATGGTGCATGGTATTTCACTATTACACAACTTGTTGTTACCTTGCAGATGTTTTTTGTACACAACACGCACCATCTTGAAAGTGTTGGTGGAATCATCAAAACCAAGCCCACTTGACATTTCTTCTTCCCAGTAGTAATCGAAATGTTTTTCAATGGGTGGCAACTTAAAACATTCATTTCTTAGAGGATTGATCACAACCAAAGGGGAAATATAGTTGTTGTGGACGTTGTTCACATAATCATGCGATATATAGATCAGCCCATTGCAAGAACCTTCAACTAAGGATGACTCTGGCTCGCACTCAAACTCCATAAATGGGTTCTTTTTCGCTTCCAAGACAATATCTTCTTTAGATTCAACAATTTGGAACCTAACGATGCGTGATAGGTTAAGATAGCCATCGTCCAAAAAGATAGGTATGGGTTGTGCTGCCACTTTGTGAATGATATCAAAGTGAGGATCATCAATGTGCTCACACCATAGTTTTGATACGCATCGAAAACGAGCCAAAGATTTGATGGGCAATCTTGACAATATGTCAATGATGATATCTGAAGGTAAGCTGGTCATGTCTCTCGGTTTGCACTTTGCGGATCCAATGTTTCTTGAACTGTTTGATTACAACTCATAACCTATACCATCTTTTTAAATGACCCAAGTGGTGATATTTTATCCTATTAAAAGGGAAATCAGTTTAAACAAAGCAATGATATGAGATAAGTATAACTTTAATGTAATCATCAACTATCAAAAAGAGTTTTGCCAACAACATTGTTGCTAACTTTAATTAAACACCATAGATTTATGAATTGTCAAAATATTTAACTTTAAAACAAGGTTATTGAAATAGTATTACCTGTTATACTACTTGCCCAAATCCCGTGTGTTTGCCCAAATCCCGTGCGTGCACGAGTCCAAAAAACTAGTATAACAATGAAGGAATGACGACCGAAAAGAGGCTTATTTGGTTTAAAGAGGAAATTATTCTTCAAACAATACCAAATAAATTAATAGAATAATAAGCATAATATTTTGTTTCTTAGCTAATTTTTAGCTACTAATTTATCATATAATGCTACTCTCTACCCATGAACATTTCGAAACTCCAGCATCATCAATTAATTTGTAGCACCCCAAAGTCGGAAGCAAAGGACTCACCCAATTTCTTCTAATTATAACCGAATTTGTGATGTAATGCATTAGTACTCACAACTTACTTAGGGTCTCATACTTTTCATATTCTAATCATGTATAATGAGTTGTTCCACGAACAACATCCAAAGCTCCTTCCATCAAAGTCATTTCCTTGGTCAACTTGAAACTCTCGTCGTTGGCATTTGTCAAACTTTACTTGTTCCGGCACCACTAGCCCTATGTGGCTGGCTGGCTGCCATTGTAACACCCCAACCCGACAAGGGTAGAAGTATCACATTCTGGTGTCATATCAGAACATACAAATAAAATTTTACAAGCGAAAGCCTTAAAGAATAAATTACCAAGTCATATAGACGAATGACTTACAAGGAAAATACAAAATCCAATATGTCTAAAATAAAATGAAATCTCCAACAATAGCCCAACAAAATAAATCCAAAT
>BPTQ01000006.1:156244622-156347425 GCA_019973895.1 Chrysanthemum seticuspe
ACATTCATATTCATTGGTAACAAACGAATAGAAGAATGCCCCACAAATAACAACAATGTTAATGAAATGATGCATATCAGGATACTTGAATTGAATATATTTCGGAATATACAAGATTCGATCACCGAACCTAAAGCTACTTGCAGATGACCATTTTGTAGGCTGTATACGAACAGTGGCTCTTTTCTCATGTGTTTTTATTAAGATGTCCCCGTCTTTGTTCCAACGACCTAAAACATCAGGAAGTGGTGGTTTTTTATTGAACATTCCTATCAGTTGCTCGTTCTGCTATGCACGTTTTCATATTTACACGCTGGATAATAGAAACGAATCTAGACTATCTTCTATCCTCTGCAAAATGTTCCAGCACAACTTTTTAGAAGTAACAAAGTAGACTCCTGAAATTATGAGTCTGCATAATTGTGAAGTTTGCAAGCTGTTTTACAAATTTCAGCCCTCTTCCCAATCGATGCCATCATCATCTTCATTGTTTCCTGAAGGCTCTGCGTTTTCACCAGTTAAGTCAACCTTAAAAGTCTTGGCTACAAAAGTGAAAAAAAGAAATGACTGTTATAGTGTTATCTACCAAAAAGAACAAAAGAAAATAGCAACAATATATATCCATGCCAAAAGTTCTAATCATTCAAATTTTTTCTTTTTTTTTAAAAAAGAAAAAAAAAAAAGAAAAGAAAAACCTCTCAGATTGTCAATGCAAGATCATATTGTAATTCAAGACTTAAGTTCAAAGGGTAACCAGTTGACACCAAAACTCAAATGTTGACTATTTTCATACCAGTGGGGATCATCATTATTAGCATTTTACCATTTTCGTAGGATACTTGATGAGGGTCAAATTGGAAAAAACCGACTTATTAAAATGCATTATAAATTAGTTTATGGTCTTCCTATAAAGTAGCTTAGAACTAAATCCACTATCTAATCCGAGTAAAAACATTTTTGAATGTTTTGACTAATGGAGAAATTCTACGTAATTCCAGTTTCTAGAACAGTATCTCATTAAGATCTAACTCCACTAGCATTACTGCTTTTGGTTTTTATTTTCAATCAAAGTATGGGGGCCAAACAACAAACAAGCAAGCAACTTGCGCCTATGTAATGCTCATTTTAATAACATTGTATAGTGCGAGAATAGATATGACAATTTCGACCAATTTACTTAGGCCTGGGTGATTTGTGTTGTGTTTTTATCTCAAAGGGGTCAAACAAACAATTTTAAATGCATAGGGCTGTACAACCACCTAAATCTTTCTACTTATAGATCTGGAGTATTATTGTAACAATGTGTCTCTGTAATTATAATTAACGCATAAATCCATAATAATATGTCACACGGTGCAACCCAAACGCGTTTTGAAACATTAACTGACGTACCCATCTTGCAACCTCTATGCAAAATGTAACTCTAAGTGACCATTAATCATGAACATTCAGGAAAATGAAAGAATATCAATGTCTATGAAATATTAATATCTACCTGCAGTAGGAGTCTCTTCCCATTCAACATCACCCTCTGCATCATCATCATCCCGTTGACGTTTTCTAAACTTTGAGGAGTCAATATCGGTCGAAAAGTAATTGAATGATGGATTTTGCTCCATAATGGTGGCTTCTTGTTCTTTTTGCCTCTGAAGTATTGCACCATAATAAGCTTTTATAAAAATCTTCTTACAAGATATATCAATGGGAATACAAGGTAAGATTGTTTAATCACATATCTTACATAAGGAAAAAAAAAAAAGCAATGATTTTTGAACTCACCTGCAGTTTCTTTGCATTATCATCTCGACTGATTGACTTTTTCTCGCCTTTCAGATCCATACATGCATAAGTTCCTGCCATACTTGATTCATGGTTTAAACCCACACTTTTCTCATTTGTTAAATTCATATACTTGCTATCCATCCATGGAGGCGATATTTTCGGTGGTTCACTTTCAGCTTTAATCTTTTTTTCCTCAACACCAGAAAGCATCACCTCAACCTGTATAAATAGTTTAAACCGATTATTCAAAATATTCACAAAGGTCTAAATAAGGAAAGTGTTTGCTATGACAACATGAAACTATCTGATTAAGAATCTGCATTATCTTCTACATTTTAACTTAACTATAACCTCATATACATGATTTATTCGTATAATTGTGACTTTTTCTTGGTATAAACAAAATACTGTATCTTTTACATTTTCTAAAGCTGGTACATGCACATGTAGTTTAGTACATCCGTGACTTGTTATTATGTTTATAATGTTTGATATATAGTACATCCGTGACGTGCTTTAACATTCAGTCACACAGTTCAATCATGTTTGACCATGTGTGTTTTTAAGTAACAATATCTATATATTAAGGAGTAGTGGGTCAAACCGGTTAAGCTAAAAGATTTAACAAAAAATTGTACGTGGTTCCCAACCCATTGAGAGATTTTGACCTGCGCTAAAAACCACCATTTGACCACTTAAGTATTTAACCAACCCACTCATTTTGTTACTGACTTGCCTCTACTGTGCATGTATCATCCAGTGACATTTTACATCAATGATTGATTTTTGTTTCTAAACAGTGTAAAAATAAAACTTTCAATTCTATAACATAAAACAGATATACACAAACATGTGTGTGTATAAGATATATGTTTTTAGGGGTACCTTAATATCTCCGAGAAACGGCTTAGGCATTTCACCCTGTCCATTTAGAGTAGTATCATTAGCATTAGGATTGGAATTTGATGCCTGAGCAACAGCACTTGCATGTTCCCATGCCTGAAGAGTTCCATAATCAGGGGCTTCCAAATCTTTTATTCTGATGTTGAGATGATCTGTCAAAGGCTTCAGTTGTATCTGCATTTTTATTCAAATGAGTATAGATTGATAGGCATAAGCATGAAGATAAGTGTTGCAACTAAAATCGCAACTCAGTTAAAAAATTTAGTAGACAATAGGGTGTGTTTGGATGTGCGTTTTGAAAGTAACCATGTGAGATTCATTAATCAGCTGTAAATCTGTAATAGAACTGTATGAAGATATAGTGTTTGATTTCCGCATTTGTTGTTTGCAGTTATAATAATCAGTTGTCCTAGTGTTTGACAAATTTAAATTATTCAAAAAATCTACAGATAAAGTGACAAAAAAGACAAATTTAACTGGTATACTGATAACTTAACTCCTGAATAACAGGAAAATTAGAAGCAGAATCTGTTTATCTAAAACGATTTAATCAGTTCCAACACGCAATACAAATACTACTTGATCCAAGGTAGACTACCAATTCATTTGAAGTAGATCGAACCGCCATCACACTGATTTTTCTGCGTTATGAAATAAAGAGACCCAACGCACTGATCTTTTTGCGTTATCCCACCACCATTAATTTTTTAAGTGCCAAAGATATTCTTGCAACATACGCCATTTGAACTTTAACTTGACGATAAAATACGTGATAGAATATGATATCAACCCCCTTTAATTCAAGAAAATACTACAAACAGTGTAAAAAGCTATAGAAATGAAGCAACAAGAATAACCATACCTCCAACTTTTGAAGCAAATCCCTTGACTTTTCACGGCGCATTTTTGCATTATCATGACCGTCTCCAATACATTGAGAAGCTAACTTGTCACTCTCTTCTACTAACTTGTCACTCTCTTCTACTAACTCCGTGTTGCAACTTTCGCAATGGAACCCATCATCTTCAGAAGAAATTAGTCCACAAACATCCAACGCATTATATCTGAACAAGATGAAAATTACTTGTCTTTAATTGGTCATAAATCCTCATAGATAGAAATAAATAAAAGAAAGACTAAACCTTTTCCCACACTTTGGGCATACGTATTCCTGGACTGTCTTTTTGTTGTCTACTTCATCTTTCAGCTTCTTCCTCATGTGGTGAAGTCTATACCTTACCACATCATGTATCTGCAACAGATAGGTGGTTTTCACATCATGAGGCCTAATATATCTTAATTGTCCAATATATGATAATTTTATACTCTTTTAAGAGTTACATAATAAATTCATATCGGGTCAAAACCAAAAAACAGATCAAAATGAACTCTTAGAAAAGATTAAAAAGAGTATAAAAGGCGGAAACCTGTGCATAGTCAATACAACAATATGAGTGAGTCTGCAGTTTCATTTTATCTTCACCTGTCCCAGGCAAATTATCAGTAGTAGTAGCAACTGCAGCACAATAGGCCTTTGAACCATTGGCGGTCTGTAGTAAACATAGATACAAATTATCAAAGATTATGTCAACATTCCTATATAGAAGAAATTGTTACAAGGATGAGAATGACCTCTTTCCTATGATCCCTAGTCACCAGTTTCTCTTCTTCAAAAAATTGCAGAGTGCGACGAAGTTGTTTTAAGTTTAGCTTCAAATCTTGTGCTAATTTTTCTTCACGCACCCATTGACGTCTACAATAAAAGAGCATATTTGCACAATGATAACAGAAAAACATATAAAAGAGAATAAAGCTGAAAACTGATTGCGTATCTAACTTATCAAGAAATACATGATAAATGATATTGATATTCAATTATTCATATTACAGGTGCCTGTTAATAAAGGCTAATGATTATGTTTTACCATATTTATTGATGAACCATTCTAAATTCACTGAGAAATGTTTCTATCAGATTCTAATGAGATAACATAAACAAACTAGGTCTCAAAATGGCACTAATTGCCATTTGAGATTGTACTTTTTCTGTTGCAATGTATTATCAAGGCAAAGCTTTCTTTTAGAAGAGATTATAACATGTCGCATATAAGCAGTTTCAAGCGTTTGGGAAAGAACTACTTGTATGCTTATTTTTTACTGAAATAAGCACTTAAAAGAAGCACTTAAGATAAGGGGTTGGTATCTTCTTATTTTTTAAGCTATTTATAAAAAATCACTTTCATAAAGAAATCCCAAACACCCCTACAAGACAAGCCAACTACATGTAAACACTATCTCCTTCCGTTTGATTTGCTAAAACCGATTAACTACATTCTAAATAATAAACTTCATATCAGATAATCACTTTCAAGACGCAATGCCAACATCGTTCCAAACTTGACATCTACATAGCAAAACTGTTACTTTGACACAAATTCGACTATGATAATTAGGCATTCGCAGTGATATGATTACGTTATCTAAAACACTAAAGCAAACCCAATGAACACACACTTAATAGCTAATAGTGTTCCCCTGATACTAAACCATAATGTATGTTAGTAAGATGCTCAACCGCTTATACCTCATTATTCATTAATAAAAGTCGAAAACATCTACTGGGCACTTCTTTTAGTGTTTCCCTATAATCGAGTGCACATTTGATGTTTCTTAATTCACTTGTCAATACTTATTTTGACATACAAACAAGAATCACACAAAATGGAACCAATTTCCATTTGCAAATGTACTTTTACCATTACATTTTAAAAGTGATAATCTCATTATCGCATTTTTCATATCTATCATTTAACACATTATTATCACAAATTCAAAAACCTTATCTCTTGCATCCCCTTTTGCTAAGGTTATGGCAAAACTAGCAATAGCGGGTAGTTACAAGTAGTTGTTTGTTTTACAAAAGCGGTTGGTAACGTAGCTTACTCGGGTATGTTTGGCAAGGGGCTTTTAAGAGTATTTAGGAGCGGTTACTTAAAAATGAAAGCTCATTTGGCAAGAAGTGTTTAGCGTTTTGTCTTTTCTAAAACCGCTACTTGAAGAAGCGCGTAGCGTTAGAATTTAGATTTTTTTATTATTTTACCGCTACTTATCACGCTAAATGCTTTTTTATTAACGTTTAAAATAGGAGCGTTTAAACAAAATACAAAACCTAAAAGCTCATCACATGGACACAAATTCCAGCAAAACAAAAACCATAAACACCTCGTAAGCGCGTCAAGAACGACAACAGCAATGCCTTTATCACTCCTTCCAGATTTAAATTGGTTATGATCATTTGCAGTACAATCATCATAAAAAGCCCTAGCCATCAACTTCACCAATCTAAATAATCAATCAACCATAACAACAAGCGTCAATATATAAATTATTAGCCCTAATCTTTTAAATTTTAAAGAAATGAATATATTAAAATTAAGAGGCCTAAACTGAGATGTCTATCATTTGATTGGTGACATTAAAAGAGGGTCCTTCACATATCACGAACGAACAGGAGGATGACACACCAGTTTAGGCCTCCCAATTAGGCCTCTTTATCATTTCTCTTATTATTATTATTACTTGTTAAATGGCTCGACACTCATGTTTAAATTGTCTTATTGTTAGATTGGATAGAGTTAGTTGAGAGGTTTTGATGAATAAACTGTTGAATCTGTTAATGATGAATGGGGCGTTTGGAGGCTAATATATAGAAAATTTTGTGCGGGTTTGCTATTGGGTCAAAAGTAGGGGTGTTCACGGATCGGGTAATATCCACAGTAACCGAAAACCGAAATCGAGCCGAACCGAAAATAACTGAATCGAATTTGTGACCGAACCGAATTAGTCAAAACCGAACCGAACCGAACTAAATATTTGGTTATCGGGTTGGATATGGTTTTGGCAATGAAAACCGAAAACCGAACCGAAAACCGAATTCATATAAAATATATATTTTTTCTATGTATATATATAAAAAAAAATCACTAAAACTCTTTTCTAGTATAAATATAACATGATTTAAGCTTGAAAAAAATATTTTGTGCTAAAAATATATATAATTAATTAAAAAAATAATCAAAATTATGTAATTCGGGTTATTCGGTTCGGTTTTCGGTTATTCGGTTCGGTTTTCGGTTCGGTTGAATCAAATTTAATTTCGGTTCTGTTCGGTTTTCGGTTATACCCAGAAAAAAAAATTAACCGAACTAACCGAACCGAATAAACCGAATAACCCGATAACCGAACCGATGAACACCCTTAGTCAAAAGTGTGCGTCGGGCTTGGCTTTTGTCCGGAAATAATGAGTAAACCCGTTTACCACATTTCACGATCATACATCACATTTTCAAAAGTTTACACATATCACTCTCTTAATCAAAGTTACACATTTTCAAAACTAACGATGCAAATTATTTCTCTGTTATCTTTTAACGAGAGAGAAAATATTTACACCGTTAATCCCTTCGTGAATGTTTAATGCACCATTAGTCCTAAACCGTTTTTTATACATTTTAACCGTTTTTATACGTTTTCTTCATACGCTTTCCTCCGTTTTCTTAAGTTTTATATGTTTTTGTCCGTTTTATACGTTTTCATACGTTTTTATCAGTTTTTATATGTTTGCGTTCGTCTTTCTTACGTTTTTATATGTTTTCTCTGTTTTTATACGTTTTCATCCATTTATTATACGTTTTTATCCGTTTTTAAACGTTTTCGCCCGTTTTTATACGTTTTCGTCCGTTTTCATACGTTTTTGTCAGTTTTATATGTTTTCGTTCGTTTTTCTTACGTTTTCATACGTTATAGTCCTTTTTTTTTACGTTTTGGTCCGTTTTATACGTTTTCATCCGTTTTTTTACGTTTTCTTCCGTTTTGATACGTTTTCATCTGTTTTGATACGTTTTCATCTGTTTTCATACGTTTTTGTTCGTTCTATATGTTTTCGCCTATTTTTATACGTTTTCATACGTTATTATCTGTTTTCATACGCTTTCATATGTATAGAAAAGGACGAAAACGTATAAAAGCGTATGGAAACGTATAATAATGGACGAAAACGTATAAAAACGTAAGAAACGAGCGAAAACGCATAAAAACGTAAGAAAACATATAAAAACGTATGAAAAACATATAAAAACGGACAAAAACGTATAAAAAACTGATTAGGACTAACGGTGCAAATATTTTCTCTCGCATTAGAAGATAACAGAGAAATAATTTGAACCGTTAGTCCTGAAATTAACGGAGGGATGTATGGTTGTTAACTTTGATTAATTAGGGATGTATATGCATAAAATTTTGAGAATATGATGTATAATGTGAAATGTGGTAAACCACATGGATGTATTTTGGAGTTTACTCCGAAATAATTGTGAATGGAAGAGCGGGTCTATAGAAACTTTTTCTAATGAATTAGCTACTCTCCGTGTGTCTAAATTTTAAAGAGGCTATTTTATAACTAAAAATTTGATTGGTGTATTTCAAAAAGTGATCGGTGAAAGATGATAAGAGATAATAAAGGGGTGTTTACTTTTCTCCTAGTGGAGAGAATTGTGAGCCCAAAACCCTTATTCTCTCTTAATGGAGAGACCTAGTAAAACTACACCCTTCCCTTTAAAAGGCTAAATAAGATATTCATATAGAATCACTAAGGCTGCGTTTCCTTTTCGTTTCAGACTAAGAGAGATATAAGTATACATGGGGGCCACTCCTTTATCAACCACTTATTGGGGAGGTTTTTAGTTATTTTACCTTGGGGGATACAAACCTTTTAATAGAAAAAGTGAGCCTGATTTAAAAAAGTAATATTATTATATTAGTGGGTTCCACTATCCCTTCTCATAAAATAAAAAAGAAACGCAGCCTAAGTGATTCTATATATAATCACTAAATGATTTTATATGAAGATCTTAGTTAGCCTCTTAAAAGGGAGGGTGTAGTTTTAATAGGTCTCTCCATTAAGAGAGAACTAGCAGGGTACCCGCGCGTTGCAGCGGCGGTTACCCTGAAATAAAAAATTTCGATGAATAATGTATTTTAGTTTATTATGTTCTTTTTAACAATAAATTTACAGATATCAAGAATTTCGTATAGCCCGTGCCCGTTCGGGCTCGAACACGTTGGCCCGTGTCTGCTCGGGCTCGAGCCCGTTTGGTCCGCGCCCGTTCGGGCTCAAGCCCATTTGGCCCGTTGCCCGTTCGGGCTTGAATATTTGTATAATGTGCTTTATTATTTGTAGTAGTGAAATTTAATGCAGGAATTGTGTTTAATTTGGTTGTACAATATGCTTGATAATTTGTATTTCTTATGTAAGGGGTGTTTTAATAACTGTATTAATTGTATTTATTGACTAGTTAAATAATTGACTACATTAAATAGCATTAATGTGGTGTTTTGTTGTACTCTATGCTTCTTGTCTTGTACGTCTGAAAATTATGTGCATTAAAGTGTTGTACAATATGTTTCTTTTCTTGTAAGTAATAGTTATTAATAACATTGATCACTTTAATAGCATTAATGTTGTAAGTCTGAAAATTACATCATGCTTATTTTGTTGTACACTATGTTTATTTTGTTGTAAATCCGAAAATTGGTTGCAGCTATTGTACATTGTGCTTAAATGATTGTAATTTTTGGTGAAAGGGTGTTTTTAATAGCATTAATGTTGTTTGATAAAATTTTGGTCTTAAAATGACACAACGCTTTATTTTGTTGTAATTATGAAAAAATTGAGTGCATAGTGTTGTAAATCATGCTTAATTTCTTGTACGTCTTAAAATTAAGAGTCATGTGTCTTCGTGCATTATATGTAGTATAGATAAGGGTTTTGGGCCCACAATTCTCTTTATTAGAAGAAAAGTAAACACCCCCTTAATACACTTGTTACGAAACGAGTGTAGAAACCCGCGCGATGCAGCGGGATTGGCTTCTAAGGACTTATTTTGTAGCGACACTTAAACTTCAGGGGCTGTTTTTGCCAAGTTGTGAAACTTTGCATTTAATGTTCGGACTTACTTTGCAACGATACTTAAACCTCAGGGACTGTTTTTGCCAAGTTGTGAAACTTTGCATTTAATGTTTGGACTTAGTTTGCAGCGACACCTAAACCTGAGGGGCCATTCTTGCCAAGTTTCGAAACTTAGCAATAAATGCGGGGACACATGGCATGACCACATGCGTTCCCCGCATTTTAGTTAATAGATATAATAAATGAATTTTTGTTAAGCATAAATATCAATGCTCTTTTTCCTTAAAATATTTGTTATCTTTTACCAATCAATCGTAATTTTTTTTTAAAGATAAAGATATTTTTTGTTACTTTTTGGAATACACTTTTGGTCAATATTTTCTACTGGGTATACGTAATCTGGAAAAAGATTAATTGCCTAACTTTGAACAAGATTTGTACTTTGATACCTATAATCGACAAAAAAAATATGTCTGGAGTACAAACTGAAATCGGAAAATACACTCACCAATTTATGACACTTGTCCTACTAACCACTGATTTAGTCAGATAAGATCAACTAATTGTACAAAGTCCTTGAATCGATTCTAACAATCTGATTGCAGAGTAGGAGTCACATCAGATAACTATTATGATGTCAAGTAACAATGGGTCCAAACCAGGGATTTTAACAAATGTCCAACACAGACTTCATTAATAAATCCAATCTACACCTTCCTGTCGCTCGTTCACTTGCACTAACATGTTTGTCACATATATACGATGCACAACCGAAGCATATCTAGATAACTAGTTTCTCATCTTCTAAATGATCCAACACAACTTTTGAGAGACAACCACAAACTGAAGCAACAAAAGTAGACTCCAGGAACTATGATTTTGCATAATTTCCATGTTCTTCTTATAGAAATTAGCCCTCTTCCCAATCGATACCATCGTCATCTTCTTCATCTCCTGAAGGCTCTGCTGCTTCCACATTCAAATCAACCTTAAAAGTCTCAACTGAAAAAAAAAAACAAAAACAAAATATTACTGTTAGTTATTGACGAGAAAAATTAATTAACAATTTCACAACATCCCAGAATGTGAATGCGATAATCTCTTCTAAACAAAATGTTGATAATATGATCAGTTGATACCAAAAGTCAAATGTTGACTATTCATATGAGTTGGGGATATTACTTGCAACATTTTACTACTGTCATCATGAAAGTGGCAATCCAAGAATCAAATGTGTGAAAGGCCCAAAGACCGGCTTAGTAAAATGAAATTAGGAATTGGTTTTTGGTCTTCCTAAATCGTAGCTGAAGAATTAAATCCATTATTACACCATCTGTAGAAACATTTTTGAGCATTTGACAAATGGGGAAAATCTCCACAGTGCTAAGTTCCTATAAATGATCTCACTAAAATCTAACTCCACTAGTCTGATAGCTTTTGGTTTTAAATTTTTTATCAAAGGCTATACAAGAAAAAAGCAGATTGGCCCTATGCCAAGCTCATATCGATAACATAGTATACCAATTGCACGACTAGATGTGCCAATTTCGACCCATTGGCCAGTAACGAGCAATTCGGGCTTTGTTTTATATCTTGGGGTTTCGCAAAAAAGATGAGCTAAAGATAACCTGTGAAATGGGTCCCTTTGATAGTCGGCCACATTCTTTTTTAATGGATACATCTTAAATCTTTTAGCTTAAAGATTCAGATTATTATTGTAACAATGTTGTTTTGTAATCTTATTTAAGGTATTCACCATGTATACTTTTTTCCCTCAAAAATGGACAAAAGGTGATTGCAGGTGAATGAAGCCCTACAACCGGCACCAACCTAAACCCGTTAACGAAACCCCCCATAACGATTATCAGCTTTTCAATTAAGTCGAACATGATAAGACAATAACATATCAGCGATCGCTAAGAATTATTAACATCTACCTGGAGCAGGAGTCTCTTCCTCCCATTCAACATCACCTTCTTCATCATCATCATCACGTTGACGTTTTCTTGAATTTGATGGGTCTGCGTCAGTGGGGAAGTTATCAATTGACGGATCTTCCTTGATGTTGGTGGCTTCCTGTGCTCTTTGCTGCTGAAGTAAAGCCGCATAATACGCTTTAAAATATTCTTCCTGCAAGAGTGGCGCATGGGGTAAGATCATATAATCACATAACATATATCTTAATAAGAATGTAGTAACTTAATTCTTGAACTCGCCTGAAGTTTCTTCTTATCATCAACTTCTTGATTAATTGACTTTTTCTCATCTTTTTGATCATCCATAGATGAAGTTCCATCCGTATTTGATTCTTGCATCACAACCCCACGTTGCTCATTTGTTAGGTTCATACCTTCCTTAATCATCCATGGAGGCAACTGCTTTAATGGCGCACTTTCAGATTTTATCTCTTTTTCCTCCACCCCAGAAAAGGCAACTTCGATCTGCAAACAAAGTTTATACCGATTATTCTCATTAGTCATCGAAGTCGAAATAATGGAAGTGTTTGCTATGACTACATACAACAATCTGTTTGAAAATCTGCATTATTTTCCACACCCTATTTTTAACATAATATTCCTCAAAAAATATTCTACGTAATAGGTAAGTAGTATGTTTTTATTATCATTTTGTATTATCATGAATATTTTTCACATCACGGATCATACAATTCATCATGCCCCTGTAACAGCTATCATAAACATTTTGAACCGCACTAACAATTACCAGTTACCCAACCCTCCCATTTTGCTACCTCTATTTTGCCCAAGCATCCAGTAGCTTTTGTTTCAATAATTGATTTTGATTTCTAAACATTATAAGCACAACTCGTACAAATCTATATAGAAAAACAGATATACATGGCACCAAAATTTACCCAATTGACCATGTACCAAACCTGCTCATTTTACATGACCTACCTCTACTGTGCCATAATCATCCATTAACTTTTTTGGGTCAATGAATTATTTATATTAAAAGTAACTGTAAAATTGTATATATACAGATATACAAAGATTATATTATCATAAATAAGAAGGTACCTTTGTCTCTCCAAGAAACGGCATAGGGGTCCCACTCATTCCAGATCTAGATGAATCATTTGCATTGGGATCCGAATTCGACGCACGTGCAACAGCACTCGCACGGAGTTCCCATGCTTGAAGAGTTCCATAATCAGGGGCTTCCAAATCTTTTACTCTGTGAAGAATGTCTGTCAAAGGCTTCAGTTCTACCTGCATTTTTATTATCACCAAAGCTAATAAATAAAGAACGAAGTGAATACGCATGATTATGAATGAATTGGCCCGTGAATAAGCATAGGGGGTGTTTGGATTTTCCTGTTAAAAGTAACCACATGATATCAGCTGTAATCAAAATTAGTGATTGGATGTGCTTTTGCTGTTTAAAGTTAAAATAATCAGATATTCAAATGTTTAAAAAATTCTGTTTTTAAAAAAAATTATAAGTAAAATGACATAGAAAATGAAAATGAGCAACTTTATTTTACCCTCACACAACCAGTTTTGTTGCATGTGGTATCAAACTGAATATTTGAATCCTAAATAAATGACTAGTAAGAAGCAGAAGCTGTTTTTCCAAAACGACTTGATGACTTGCTCAGTTCCATAACACAGACACCCCTAAATCGATGTAAACTAACAATCCTCTTAAGTTGATCAAAATGCATATAAACTTGAACCAACAATCTCAAGTGACACATGAATGTTCTTTTAAGGTTATGAACTAAAGAGCTAAGCACACTGAACTTTCTTCCATAAATCCAACCCATCTACTATAAAGTTTTACTTTTAATTAACAGAAGATATAATCTAACTACAACAAACACCAATTGACAAAACACGTGATTTACAACACAAACTGTGGCCTAAAATAGTACTTTCATCATGCAAGTCCCTGAAGCTAATACCTCAACTGTGATGATAGAAACTGGAAAGCATTATCAAGAAGGAACAAGAAGCTTAAATCTGACAAAAAATAGTGCTATCCACCCCATATACAGAGAGACTATAGCAAAACAGTAGAAAAAGGTGTTTTGCCAAATTTATGACAACAAGAATAAAGGTACCTCCAGCTTTTGAAGCAAATCCCTTAACTTTTCACGGCGCCGTCTTCTTGCATTATCATCACCATCTCCAATATCTTGAGATGCTAACTTGTCACTTTCTGCTACTAACTCTGTGTTGCAACTTTCACAATGGAACCCATCATCCTCAAAAGAAATCAGTCGAATAGCATCTAATGCATTATATCTGAACAAAAACCCAAACGGGAGATTACTCATCTTCAAATCTTCATAAATCCTTTTGGATAGAAATAGAGTAACAAAGACTAAACCTTTTCCCACACTTTGGGCATACGTATTCCTGGACTGTATTTTTATTGTCTAATTCATCTTTAAGTTTCTTCCTCATGCGGTGCAGTCTATACCTCACAACATCATGTATCTGCAACAGATAGATGGCTTTGACATTACGGAGCCTCATAAATTTAATGAACACAATTGTCCAATATGTAGAAATTCGTAATCTTCAAAGAATTTTATGATGAATCCTTATCGGGATCAAAACCAAAAAGCAGATGGGAATTAATTCATAAATATGATAACTGGAGTTGTTAAAATAAGGGAAACCTGTGCATAGTCAAGACAGCAATAAGAGTGAGTGTGCAGCTTAATCTTCTCCTCTCCTTCTCTTCCAGGCAGACTATCAGCAGTAGCAGCAACTGCAGCACTATAGGCCTTTGCACCCTTGGCGGTCTATAATAAACATTATAACATATATGAGAGATTATGTAAACATCCATCACCAAATAGAAGAAATTGTGTAAAGGTTCCTATATTGAAGCAGTTTTATGAACATGAGAATAACCTCTTTCCTATGATCTCTGGTCACTAGCTTTTCTTCTTCAAAAAACCGCAAGGTTCGCCGAAGTTGTTTTAAGTGTAACTTCAAATCTTTAGCTAAATCTTCTTCACGCACCCATTGACGTCTACAATACCCGAAAATTTCACAACGATCACAGCAAGAAAAACAAAGAAAATAAAGTAAAGAGTGACTGCATGTTTAACTTCTAGGTAACAGGAATGGTTCAATTCATCTTTCCTGTACGCTTCAGATCAAGTATGTGATTAGTGAGATTAATGTTCCTTAATCATGGCACAGGTGCAACCATACTAAAAGGCGAGCGAAAAATTCGAGAACACATTAAAGGGCGTTCCGATATACCATTTGAAAGTAGTCATGTGAAATTGATTAATCATGATGCATGTTTGTTATTAGTTATTATGTATTTGTTTATAGTTCATGGAATTTAACCACTTAGGGGCTGTCTGGGTAGCATTCTTTGAAGAGCTTAGTAGCCTATAGTATATGGAAAAAGCTAAAAAGCTCATTAAAGTATTTAGTAAGCTTAATTCAAACGGTTTATGAAATTTTTGGGAAGGAATAAGTTAATAATCTAAATCCTTTTCTGGGAATTTTTAAACAACACCCAAATGCACCCTTTATTTGATAGGATACGATATACATATTCATCTAAAACAGATTGTAAAAGAGCCAACTACATTTCAGAGAAGAAATTGAATATGGCTATCATGTTTGATTAAGTACTACCACATTTCTTATTGGAATGAAGTTTCTGAACATGTAGTAGTTTAACCTCTAGTTTTCAACCTTAATAAACATCTCTTTGTTAATTTTGTCACTACGGTGTACTTGAGAGTTTCACAAGCTTGGTTTACAATTAAGAAACTGGTGTAGATCATTTAATTTGGATCAAAGCATAGCCGGCTCACAAGTTTGCATACTTCATCTTGACAGGTTAAGTGCTTCAATCATATTATGTATAACTTAATAACAAGCATGGTTGTAAATATCGCTCGGCGGTCGACCACCGCCAAGCGCCATATCGGTCTTGGCGGTGATATATCAGTGATATATCGGAGACCATAAATTATAAAGGAATTTATTTAAAAAAAAAAAAAATATTAGCAATATCATAACAAAATAAGTCAATAACCACAAAAAACTAAAAAGTTTAACATCCTTGAAAAATAAAAGCCGCAAGTCCTCAAGTATTTATCAATTTATATAAAAAATAAAATAAAAAAATATAAAAAAATACGAGTTTGACCGATTTTTACCTAGTTTGACCGATATTTGACCAATTTTGACCGATTTTGACCAAACCGATAAATTGACCGATAAGCGAAATATCGTATCGGTCGACCGCCGATAAACGATATATCACTGATATATCGGCCGCCAAGACCGATATTTACAACACTATTAACAAGTCTAGTTTCTATTAATAATTACAAAGTTATTACTAATTTCTTATCGGATGAAATAAAGAATCTTATTTGTATTGACAGTAAAAGGAATGCTTTCAAGGATGATGTAAAACCATACATCATTCTTCTACTTACAAAGTAATCGCCTATTCATTCGGATAATTTATGTATTTAACAATTATATCATCTTAATTCAACGATTGGATGGGGAGATTCATCTTTGGGTGCCTGCTAGTTAAAAAAGGTTAAACTTCATCCACTGATGGCCGTGTGGGAGTTCAGTATATCTTGAAAGAGGCATGAATATTTATTGAAAAGCCATCCTAATCCTAATTCTAACTAAAACAGAAAAAGTCAAGCATGTATCAAATTGCAATGCAACTACATCATGAACATATTAAGTCACAAAATCTAACTGATAAACAAATGACTAGCTATTTTGATTATCTATTCGAAAATTCAGTCATCCTTAATGTTATAAGTTATAATCAAATTGTTCAAAACACTAAAGCAGGGCCAGTGAAAACACAATGTGAAGCTAAGACAGTATATCAGTTTATGGCTCGCCTTGTAGACCGTTATTTGTAGCCAAGCGTACACTTGAAACTAAATCTTATATATATATATTCGTAAGATGCACAATCACCTACAACACATGCTTCGTAGATGTTTATGAACTTGTATTGGGCTCTTTTTGCTATAACGAACGGCATATTTCTTAATTCTACTTTCAAACTACTGTCCGGCACCCCAAATTATAAGAAAAGGCTACACCTTTTTCTTATAAACCAGGGAAATCCCACCCTAGCCACCTTTAGTGACGTGGCAGGGAAACCACACAAAATGATATTCAATGCCATTTGCGATTGTACTTTATCCAAAGACTTTTCATTGCTTACCGAAAGCTTTACCTATTTGCCCCCTAATCGACAACGGATACAATTCTTTATGTACACAGTTTTTAGCACCAAGATTCTAGGAAGTCTTCATCATAGTATTGCAAGTGGCAAATAAATAGTTTCTAGTATTTCGGTATACTAAACCAACAAAAATAATCCCCCTAATTCACGTGATACTCTAAATACTCATATCAGATAATCACTTTCAAAACCCAATTCCAAACACCAACTATCTACACATTCCACACATAAAAAATCATTACTTTCACACAAATTCGAACGAAAAAAAACCTCGTAAGCGCGTCAAGAACAACAACAGCAATGCCACGATTATCACTCCTCCCAGATTTAGGTTGATTGTCTCCTTTAGCAGTTATATCATCATAAAAAGCTCTTGCAGTCAATTTCACTAACCTATAATCAAAACCCATAAATAAAAACACATCAATTAATCAATTAAATAAAACCCAATTCATAAAAACATAAAACAAATTAAATTAACAAAAGGGTATTCAAAATTAACGATTTTTATTACTTGTTAAATGATTCAAGACTCATTGTTTGGTTATTTGATAATTGGGTATGACGGTTAAATCTGGTAATTTGAAAGAATGAATGAATGAATGAATTTGGGTATTGGTGATTAATTTAGACTATCTTTATCAACAATCTTTCACAACCCAATCTTTTAATAAAATATTATTTTCTCTTTCCTCCACCTACACAACCAATACATATAACCCATCTATATCTTTTTACCATTTATCAACAAACCAATTCAACCAATACATACAACCAATCAATTCATTTATAAAATAATAAGTATTTATAAAAAAAAACCAAAAAGCAAATAGCCATTAAAACATTGACATGTGGCAGATTGTAGGTTGGGAACTTGGGTTGCTTGATGATTTAGATTGGAAGGAAAGATTGGATGGTAAGATTAAAAAAATATTATTTTGTACTTATATTCTATGAATTGAATTGGGTTAAAGTTCAGTTGGGTTTTTGACCCATGAATTGGTAATACTATCATCCGTGGGTTTGTTTAGTATCTTAGTTTGGGCCTAGGGCGTGAGATGCACGGGCTAATCAGACCCGAATAACCCGATACTCAAACATTTATTATTTTTTTTCTTCAAAATCTGAATGACTCGACCCAAATAAGTTTTTTCTTCCATGAGGCAAACAAGTTTTCCCCCTATCGAGACAAACCTGATTGTTAAATGATTGATGAGATTAAAAATCCTTCACTCTACACAAATTGAATTGGAATGTAAATGCAAGATGGTTTTGTGTTGTAACTGATGAGATGATATTTTGTAGCCTTTTTGGTTTTAAGGGTGGGATGATTTGTTTGCCTGAAACTGCTGCAACACTTCTCATTCCCACTTTCATTTACACATGCTCTAATACCACTCGACATTAAGTTATGATTACTCCACATTCAATTTAGGATTGAATCTTATAGTAGCAATTAGGATTGAATCATATCTATCTATACTATATAATATATGATAATACTGTACCACCAAATAAAGCACTGCATTAAATTTTATTATTAAAAACACTACCTTATTTAGCACTAATTTACAACACCCCAATGCATCCCTTCACAATACTAATCACGTGATACAACACGTGAGGTTCATTGAGTTATTCTGTAGCTCCTTCTTTCTGTATTGGAAAGTCATAAAAATATTCAATTATGCGTTTCAATCAATCTCCCCAAATTCGTGAATTCATATCATTAATACAAATCTTCTGTTTCATTCTGTTGAAAACTCTCAGACCTTGACAGATCTTAAGCACTCGTGGATCGTTAGTGTTGCCTATGTAATCATAAGCAAACTAATAGACAATCTCTAACACTTGTATTCTATAGCGGAAAGTAAACACAAGATGTTATAACTAAGAACACTTAGATCCTCTATGGATCTTTTTATTAACTGAAACTCTATGTTTCGGATTAGTCTGCTATTACAAACTATTTGGTTCCTTTTATAAGCAAGGAACCCTAATATCTTACTACTCAATCGACTAAACATGTTTGCATGCATTTAATGACTAAAACATTAAACAAATATAGAGTAGTCTAGTAATACTGCCCATGCAACCTTGGGCCGTACAAGAATATGGAGAGTTAGCATTTAATTCAGATAGCGCATGCTGATCCTAGTCAGCTTTCACCCTTCAGCAGTAACACGGTAATGCTTGTACTCTTCAGTAGAATCACCTCTTCAGCAGATTCTGCTTCTCCTTCAGCAGAAACCTTCGGCAGTAATGTCAGCAGTAATCCTACTTCACATAATTCCCAACAATCCTCCCCTAAACTGGAATTTGACTTGGTTAAGTTCTAGTTTCCTGACCTTGAAAGATCTTTTGACACTTCAGTACTAGAGGATTGTTTTCACACATCAGTAGCAAAGAACCAATAACAAACTCATCTCTATGATGATCAAACTTTGAAACTCCAGGTCTTTGCAGCAACAAATGACATAATGTACATCAATACTTATCAGTTGCAATCGATTCTCATCACATCCAGGTGTGGTCACACCTGAGAGAGGTGAATCATTGAAAATAATGGTTTTGTTGTCTCTTTACCAATAGCCATTACTACTGGAGTAGCCAAATGTTTAAGTTCGAAAACTATGGTACACTGATAACCATCTGATTTATAGGCAAACCAGAAACCATATAAACGGATTTGATGTGTCTTTACCTGTAGCCGTTTGCTCAGGACTAGTCAATTCTTAGAATTGGTGAATTGATAACCAAATATGGAGATAGTTGCCTTTACCACAATCCATATACTTGTGGGCTAGTCAATTCTTGGATTCCAACAAGGAATAGACCACGGTGAATTGATGACCATACAACACTCAGCAATTAAGCATGGGTGGTTGCAGACCCTATGATTTTGAGCAAATCATTACAGCTATTAACATATTTGACATGTCTTTACCAAAGCTGTACCCTTTGGACTAGCTAACTCTTTGATACACACAAGGTATATCTGGTGAGTTAAAAACCATCAAAAAGTGCAACATACTGCAAAAGAAAGTTATTTATTTATTTTTATTTTTTTATTATTTTTTTTAACTAATAACTAAGAAACAAACAACTAAACAAACAAAAATAAACAACATAATCAGAACAAAATACAGTACAACTTACAAAAGACAATGTAGATGACCGCAGTCATGATGGAGATGCAGCTTGATCTTGCAGAAGTTGAGACTTGATCAATCCAACCAGTCGTTCAGCATCTGATCTTTCATTTCCCACTGGATCTGGAGGAATTTCCAACTTCTGACCCAACATCTTTTCCATTAGTCTCTTGGGCAATGGATACTTTCTTTCAGCAAACATGCAGACTGTGATTCCACCCTTAGTCTCAAGCACATGCACACGAGGGAGAGGATAGAGTCTCCAAGACACAACCCGCCACAAATGTGAGTTCGCCCAAATGGAATGTCCTTTACTATTGGGAGAATGAGAGTTAAACAGTACTTGAAGATCTCCTAACAAGAACATCCCAGAACCTTGTGGTGCTTTATTGCAGTAATGGCTGGTAACGAGAGTGTACAAAGTAAGCAAATCTGCCCTGTCTACTAAATGAAGTATTTCCTTCAAAAAGGTGAATTCCATTGACGTTTTATCCATTCGATGAATGACATTCATCTCATCATACTTCAGAGTCCAATGGACCAGTACATTTTGATCTCCCTCAGGAAAATCAGTAGCAGAACCTTCTGTAATGAATGTTGCGTCATCAGCTTCAAGATCCAAGAGAGTTCTTTTGGCCATCCTCTTCTTCCTCCTACCAGGTTTATAGATATCCGAAGAAGGTACAGCTTCAGACTCTTCATTAGTTTTGCTAGCAGGACTAGAGGAAGTAGATGAGGACTTAAGAGTAGCACCATCACGAATGGCGTTCATCCTGGCCAGCAAGAGTCTAGCCTTTCTAGTTTTCACACCTGCAATATCAGTTTCCTTAACTTTAGTATCTTCTTCTGATTCAACAGATGCCACATTGGGATCTGGTACATGAGGCGTTTCAGGAGAATTGGTAGTTGGTTCAGCAGATGGAACCCTGATATTTTCTTTAACCAAAGTTTCTTCGTTTGCACCAGAAGAAACAACAAAAGTTTCAGCAAAAGAGGCCTTGTCAGAAGAGGGAGTAACTTCAGAAGTTGTCTCAGCAGAAACAACTGGAGAAATCACCTTGGGTGGAACATCATCAAAGTTCTCCACCGATTCAACTAACTTGGGTCTTTTGGCTTCTGGTGCAACTTCATTTTCAGCCATCCTTTTCAAGTTGGAAGACGGTGTTGAGGCATAGGAAGAAGACTTCATAATCATATTATATATGTAAAACAGTCTTGCATCAGATAAAGCCACGACTTGCTTCATTGTAAGACCACGGTTAAGCACATAACAACTTTGATTTTTTCACTGTAATCCTCATCTGAGATTTCTTCTGAGCTTCTGTAAGAGGTCTCTCTCTCTTTGCCTTGTTCTTTTCAGTAATCAGTGCTTTCCTTTTCGCGGCTGCTTCTTGCTTCCTTTGTTCTCCAAGCTGCCTCATCTGAGCTACAAAATTTTCACCATCAAATTCTGCTCGCAAGATGCTCTGAGCAAGAGTAGGATTTGAAATAGTTTGCTGAGTTAGAGCATCCCAGTGTTCGGCAGGCATCTGAACACGCAATGCATCCAATTCTCTTCGTCTCTCAGGAGTTAAGGTTGAGACACCCTCTGCTTCAAGTTGTTTAGCCAATACTTCACTTGCCTTAGACTTTTCAAACTCAGCCAACCGACTTTCTTGTCCTAGCCTTTCCTCTTCACTTATCAAGTCTGGACCAAGTTCATCTTCTACTAGTAAACCTTTTCCTTTATCAGTAGTCTCCTTAGCACAAACATCATCAGTAATATCGATAACAGGAATCTCAGAAGAAACACCCAAGTCTCTTTCAGAAGAAACATGTTGTGAGGGTGCTTCAGCGGGAGTGGACACTGAAAGTTTTTTATGACTGAAGACTGACCAAGTTCAGTAGCAACATCCTCCATTGGGGTATCAGCAGATGCATCTTTAACACACTCTAGTTCCTTGGATACTTCAGTAGTTGCTTTATTCAAGTAAGATCTCTTTCTCCTTTTGTAAAGAACAGGATCCTTCTCCTTTGAAGATTCTGTAATTACTGATGAAGGATCATTAAGAGACACATCAGCTAACATATCAAGAGACCCAAACTGAGGTTCATCATCTTCCTCCTCAGAAGAAACCACAAACTTCCTTTTGGTTTCCTTTTCAAGTCTGTTCTCAAGGTCCTTAACTTTGCTCTGTAGATCTTCAATCTTAGTACCAAGAGTAGACTTGGTCTCTGCAAGTTCCTTTTTCAGACTGGACACTTCAGCTGCATACCTGTTCACAAGATCATACACAGACGTGAGAGTAATGGGGTCCTCAGCTCCACCAGCAGATAGCTCTGTGGTAATGGGAGCCTCATTGGACCTTTCAGAGGAAACATGGTCATTCTCAACATGAGGAGATACCTCATCAACAGGTACCCTTGGAGGGCTAGGTGAGGCCATTCTGTTCAGATCAGACTGAAAATCATCAAGAGGATCAGGTGATGGTGGAGGACTAGCAACAGGTGAAGAGGGTGGGATGTTGGCAACATTCTCCTCATCAGCAGCCACATTGCCTTGAGGCAACATAGCTACTGTCAAGGGAAAATGTTCCCCCTCAAAGTTAGTTCTCATAGAGGCAAAAAGTTTGGCTGACAGAGCTCCTACGACATAAAAGGATTGGACTTGGGTAGAGGTGTCTAAAATCATTTGCAGAAACCTAGGGTACATTAAAAACTTATTCTTTTTCTTTTGAATGTTCTCAATCATGTTATCAAAAATAAACTTAGAAAAATTATAAGTTACCCCTTGGGAGAGACACACAATACCACATCCCATTTGGGTAGAGAACTGGTCCCATCCTCCTGACTTGTTGCTTATGCACTGAAGCAACGTGTGAACCAAGAACCTCCACATTGGGCAAAGATGCTTCTTCAGCCAAATGTCAGTCCTCGTACCCCGATAGCCAATCGCTCTTAGCCCAGCAAGCACCTCCATCTGTTTAGAGTGATATACTCCATCAGCATCTTCCAAGTGAAGCTTCCTCCTTATCATCTCTTCCGTAACCACATGCTCTGTTCCGTCAATCGTAGCACCAATCTCTGTTTCACTTCGTTTTGAAGCAGATGCCCAAAACTGAGTAACAAGCGATTCAGATATTGCATTCGGAGAATGTGTTAGAGCATAGCAAATCTTGGACCTTTTTAAGAATTCCACCATTGGTTCATACAATTCATCATCTTTAGCTTCTCCCAGAAAAGCAACTTTGTTGTGATCCTTCTTAAATTCAAGTGCCATGAGATGATTTGAGATTTTAGGGTTATGATGCTTGTAAGGAAGTGTTATTTGATGAAGGAGAGGGAATTGGGTTGTTTTGAAGTGGAAGAATGTGAATGGTGAAGTTGGTAGTTGTTGCCCAAGTTATAGTCAAAGGAATTAGACCGTTTGGTTGACCGTCGCTTACGTGTATTTCAACTTGACCAAAGAAAGTGTAAAGCTTCAGCAGAAACAGATGGTCAATCTGCTGAAGCAATACACTTCAGCAGCAACCATCAAAGATAAAAATATCTTCGGTAATATTCTAGAAAGTTACTGTGCCAACCACTTGCAATAACTCCCATTGAAACTCGAATCCGTCTATAAAATGATCCCAATGCACACATAACACTTCAACAAAGATCCCCAAAAATCATAACAAACCCTAGTTTCTGCAATGACCCAAAATTAATCAACCATGAGTAGTTCCAACCCAATCATACTATCATCAGAAGACAATGAAACCTCCATAAGCAGTTTTGAGAGGTGGAAGAAAAAATATTTGGCAAGCAGTCCAAGGGGCTCATCCTTAAGTTCTTATGTATCACCTTATGAAGACTCAGATGAGGAAGCAACTTCAAAAAGAGAGACACAGCCTCCACTTGCAGTTGTGAATGAGCCTTCCCTTCCCGTTGATGATTCTGATGACTCCTGTAAGGAGAGAAACTCTTACTCCCAACCTCCATCACCTCAGCCTCCACGAAGGCCACGAGCCAGAAACCCGCCACTCCCTAAAGATAGAGAGGTGGTTCAAGGCCTTTCTGCACCAAGTTTTGGTGCAACAACACACATCGTATAAGGGAAGGACTTAAGGAGGGTGGATGGATTGCATTTTGGTTGAAATGAATAGATGAAGCACAAAGGACATATTATTTTTCTCCATCATCATGTGTGGTCATCGTCATCATCAACGTTTTCATCAATCCATCCTCTCCATTTTGATCCTTAGCATCTTCGTCGTACTGGTCATGCATATCCATCCATTAAAATAGAAGGAATGGGTGGATATGCAAGACTTCACGAACGCATATCCAGCATCTAGTGTGAAAGATGTGAGCGATCATGCATATCCAACATTATGTTAGATGTTGGAATAGATGATATGTACTAGATTAGGATAAGTAGAATAGCTCTTTTCTTGTAGTTGCATTGAAGTTGATTGAAAGCTGTAAGCTGTAAGCTGTAATTTGAATGAATGAATGAACAATTTTAACTTCAATACTTGTCTTCAGTATTATATATTCAGAGGAAACCAATTGTTCACTTCATTACTTTAGCTTTCAGATGAAACAAGCTTTGAGCTTTACAAGACCATATACCAAAGGACCACACTTGAAAAGTTTGAACTGCACAGGGCATTCTGCAAAACAAACTCAGAGAAACACAAGAACAAAAACAGAGACAAAACAGACTTAAACTATGAACAAACAGGTGTTAGCAAACAACATATACACAAAGTTTACTATGATATCCTCCCCTGAGGCATATGCCTCCCCTGAGGCATATGCCTCCCCTTAAACTTTGCAGTTAGGGGAAGAGAAAGATCCACCATTGTTCTTGGGTTTCCAGTAATATTTTGGTCCTTTATCCTTCCAAGAACAACCTGCTGATTTGACCGATTTGTCAGTAGTGCCCCTCCATCCTTTCCCATTTTTCAAAGAGTCAACATATGCAGGCCAATAACCGTGTTTAAAATATGGGCTAGTGGGTTGCACATTAGGTCTATTAGCTGATCTCCTCCAAGGAGAGTCAGTTCTAGCTTGTGGGACATAAGGTGGAATATGGTTAGCATTGGTCCATATTGGTCTAGGTTTCTGCTGAAGAGCACATGCCCCCAATCTTTGCTCATAAAAATCACAATCCTTAATCAAATGAAGTTTACTTCCACACACAAAACAAGTCTTCCTTTTGGAAGATTGATTCAACAAAGAAGATGTTCGATTACATGTAGAAGAACTTAAACCAGAAACATTAAAGGAATTGTTTTTAACAGACAAATTATGCAAAGATTTAAAAGACAAGTCTTCAGGGGAAATGGGCTTGGAGGTGGATTCCTCAGCAGCTATCCTAGAAGGTTTGAAGATAGTCTTGGGTGCAAGTTTGGGTGTAGGCTCAGGAGAGGGCTTGACAAGGTCTGACTTATCACTTGAATCACAGCTGTAAGTAGATCCTTGAGCCGATGAATTGTCACTGTCAGAGAAAGAGACAAAGTCATAAGATGAGGCATCATTGTCTGGCAAGTCTTTTGACTTTTTGCCATACAGATGGTGTGATCCATCAAAGTCAATTTTAATGGACATGTCAGTGGGCATGAATTCACCTCTAATAGGTCCAGGGACAGCATGTAAATCACCTTCCTTTCTAAAATGTTCTAAGCCTGCAGGTGTAGATTTACGCCCATCTTTCCTAGCTTCCAATCCTACACACTTCTGAAAGCCTAAACCTATTCCTAAGTTCACATACTGACTATTATAGAGTTCTCTAGCAAGATTGTCACCAGAGATCAACCATTGTTTATGTCTAGCTATTTCCTCAGCAAGTTTCTCTTTAAGCTCTAGATTCTCAGCAATAGTGTCAGCTTTTTCTTTTTCAGTGCGTTTAAAGTTAATATTAGCAATATCTAGATCAAATTGCAGCACCTTAATCTTTTCTTCATAAGCTATCTGATTCTTTTGAAACCAAACCTTTTGTCTTTCTAATGTTTTTAACGAGAGTTTATAAGCTTCATTATCAACATAGCATGCATTGTACTTAGGTTTCATAGTATCATAAGCTTCTTTCAGTTCATTGTATCTTTCACTACAACCAAATATACAGTTGTGTACCTAAGAAAGACCCATGAAGGCAAACTGATCATGCCTATCCTCTGAAGTGCACCTTGCCAGCAATCCTAGCTTCTCTGTATCAGCAGCTTCCTCAGTCACAGGTTCATGTGCAGCCCAGTTGACCTGCTCATCCATGGTGACTAGAGCTGCTGAAGAGCCAGCTCCTCTCTGATTCTGCTGATAGGAAGTGTAGCTAGTACTCTCTTCACTCTTCCTGTCTTTGCACTCCCTTAAGAAGTGACCCATCTGATGACAAGAGAAGCACTTGACCGTTCTCCTGTCAAAATGAGCTGGATCCTTTCCCTTGAACCCAAACTTCCTTCCAGCCTTCTCTTCAAACCTCTTGATATCCATTGAAAGCATGGCCACCTGCCATTTCAGCTTCATCTCCTCCATATCAAGTGGGTCCACCTGATCAAAGTCTTCATATACAAGATGCTGCTGAGTATCATAATCTGCAACAAAAGAATGAAGAACATCCTCCAATATACTGCCAGCTTTGGCTTGAGGATGTGAAGGAGTGGGACAATAGGATGATGATGGCAAGTAAGATGGACTTGAAGTATGCATCATCATATTCGAGTGGGATGTCCCAACAAAGGCTGAATGACCAGAAGATGGTGCACGGTAGGGAGATCTGACATCAGGTTCCAGAGATCTGAGTTTATTGTATAGCTCATCAAAGGTGAACATGTCCAGCCCACCTTTAGCCTTAAGGGCTATACTCACATGTAACCATGATGGAGGCAAAGATCTTAGGAACTTAGAGTTGCAATCATCATTGTCAGGCTTTGCATTCAGCTGATTCAGCTGACTCAGAATCTTGTGAAACCTGTCATATCCCTTGTGGATACCTTCTTCCTCAGAGATGTTGAACTCTTGGAAGTGTTGTCTCAGCATAGACTTCCTCATCCTCCTGGACTCTTCATTCCCACCAAACCTTGCTTTCAGAGCCATCCAGATGTCCTTAGCATCAACCATGTGGTGAAAATCACCTAAGTGATCTTCAGGAATAGATTGAAGAAGGATGGTTCTTACCTTGTGCTCTCTTTGTACTGCAAGAATCTCTTCATCAGTTTTGGAAGGAGCAATGGTGAACTTACCATCAAGATCTGGAATGGTCTTCTTTAGACTGTTGCCATTCTTCACAATCTCCCATAGATTCCAATCAATATTGGAGATCCAGTTCTGCATCTTCATAGTCCACAGATCATACTCTTCTTTCTTTAGGTAAGGAAACTTACCATTACTGTTGGATAGACTCAGTTGCTGCATAGATGTAGTGGTTTTGATGTTGTTGTTGGTGGTGACATCTGATTCATCATTAGTTCCAGGCATTGTGGAAATGTTTTTGGTTGTATGGGGGTGAGGTAAATAAGGTTCTCAGTATCTTAGAGACTCTCCCGAGGCTCTGATACCACTTGTTGAAAACTCTCAAACCTTGACAGATCTTAAGCACTCGTGGATCGTTAGTGTTGCCTATGTAATCATAAGCAAACTAATAGACAGTCTCTAACACTTGTATTCTATAGCGGAAAGTAAACACAAGATGTTATAACTAAGAACACTTAGATCCTCTATGGATCTTTTTATTAACTGAAACTCTATGTTTCGGATTAGTCTGCTATTACAAACTATTTGGTTCCTTTTATAAGCAAGGAACCCTAATCTCTTACTACTCAATCGACTAAACATGTTTGCATGCATTTAATGACTAAAACATTAAACAAATATAGAGTAGTCTAGTAATACTGCCCATGCAACCTTGGGCCGTACAAGAATATGGAGAGTTAGCATTTAATTCAGATAGCGTATGCTGATCCTAGTCAGCTTTCACCCTTCAGCAGTAACACGGTAATGCTTGTACTCTTCAGTAGAATCACCTCTTCAGCAGATTCTGCTTCTCCTTCAGCAGAAACCTTCGGCAGTAATGTCAGCAGTAATCCTACTTCACATAATTCCCAACACATTCCAAGATCAATTCATATACGCTCCCTCTCTAAACACACAAAAAGGCCTTTAAAAATAAAATCATATTCAAAACAAAATCAAAATCTCCATCGTACTGTGTTTCACCCAATAATTCGGTAAGATTTAATTATATTGAATCGATTTGGTTTATATTATTGTTGTTTTTTATTTATTTTTTTACTTTTTAGGATGCAAACCCCGTAATCTAATTCAAATTGATTTTAGATTGTTTTAATTCAATCGATAATACAAGTTTTGATTTAATTTGTTTTTTCTATCTATCTATTAATACTATTAAAAGAGGGTTTTTGCATATGTCATCTTTGACTAGGTGTATTGTTTTAATTGGTTTTGAAAATTAAATATTAACTTTGCTGATGTCATAAATCTGAAATGGATATATTTAATTAAAAAAACTTCAGTTCACTAAAAGAAGTAGGAGTGGGATCTTCTCAATTTCAAAAATGAACTTGATAGGTAAAGTTGTGATTTGTGTGAGTAAAAATAGAAGTGGGCCATCATGACAAACCATTTATTTTATTGTAATTCAAATACACACTCACACAAAACACAACTTTACCTATCAAGTTTATTTTTGAACTTGGGAAAAGTAAGCTTCTTGAAGAAGATAAAGAAAATAAAACACCGCCTGTTATTTCATTTTTAAAATCAGTACTTTTTCAAGTTTCTATGTCAGATTAATTAATCCTCCTTTGAAAATCTTAATTAGTGTTCTTGCTCTTGATTGATTTGCCTACTTCAAAGTATAAGGTACTTTGTTCTTATTTCTTTCTCATTTAATTTAATGAAAGTTGGTTGTAGATATGTTTTCACTTTTCAACTTGTGTTTCATTCTAATTTATGAAGCGAATAAGATTTTGTTTCATTTATATCATTATCAAATATTTTCAAAGCAAAATGAATCGTTTGGTGCATACAAGTTTTTCGATGAAATGCTCAAACAAAATGGGCATTAACTGTGAACAAATGGATGAATTAATAGTAAAGTAATTAATGTACATATGTAGCTGCAGTTAAGTTGATTGTAGTGGACTAGATTCTTGCTTTGTATGCTTGGATCAAGAGAAGATCGAACATGATCTGATTAGGTTGGAAAAATAAGCATGTTATACTTTTACAAAGAGTACATAAGCTTACTTGCTTTAGTACCTTTCATGTATTGTATTGGCTTGAATGAAAGATTTTTGTTTATTTGATTTGGTTAATGGACTTTGATATTGAAATAACATATGTATTAATGTAGTTGAGTGTTAATCATGAACACTGATATGGGAGATCTTATGTGAATCGTTTACGACAAAGCTAAAACTTGCGGTTTATGTGAAACACCTCCTTTTTGTTTGCTTACGCTATGATGTTTCTGTTGTGATTATTAATTAATTATTACGATCACCTATTTTGTTCTTAGCACTAGGGAACACTAGGAAAATAATATATATCGACCGTCATATCATGAATCTGGAGTGTTAAATTTGTGTGATACATGCTTAATTATGATTAAATACTTACTTAAAGTTGTGTGCCTTTAATAAGAACCATGAGGGCTGGAGGTGTTTTTGCTTTGTCCCATCCTTTTTAAGTATTTTAAGGCAGTTGGTCAATATGATTGGATTAAAGTTTCATTTTTCTCTATTCATGTTAGTGACAAATGTTGATATACTATATGCAGAAGTGAGGTTAGAAGCTTGATTAAACACTGACTTATTTTAGGAGTAGAAGCTTTATATATATTTAGGAACAAGAGCTCGGTGGAGAGTGTGAAATGTGTTTCTGCCCATAGGCTTCATAAGTGTCAGTTAGCTTCTCACAAACGCAATACTTCATTACCTTTTAACTTTGTAAGCACTTGTGCTAGAAAATAATGTTTTTTGGTTGATTTTATTTTAAGTATCATATTAGTGACTGCCTTACAGTTCATTTTGTTCTTATGAGTTAAGTTGTATCAAAATTCTATATGGTTATTGTTTTAGTGGAAGCAAACAATACATAAAGCTTTATACGACACTCATATGGGTTGGTAATAAGTGATTAAGTGCATATTGTGTTTGTGAAAATGCTTTTGAGAGTATCTATTGTTTCATTGCATGATCATTAGTTTAGATTCACAAAATTTGTCATGCAAAGTTGACTTTGTGCAGCCGTAGTTAGTTTGGAGTAGATGGATATAAATTAAGGTTTAGATTAAATGGTCTATTTTAATACTTTTAATCAACTGTGTCGTTCTTGAAGCTTATATTATTCGTAGGGGTTCGCGCCTTCTTCAATATTCAAATTTAAAACTTAGACCACAGATACTCACATGACTATTTTAAAATTTAAACAAAATCCATTTGATGCTTTGCTATTATCTTTGCAAAATACAGTAACTAGGTTTTATGTAGACTATAAACAAATAGTATGGTTACGCATATTTTTTTTTCACTTAGTTGATTTTTAATAAGTATTAGTTATCCTGTGCTTGATAAAAGGGGTTTGATGAAAAGCTCGACAAGTGTTTGGTGTGTGAAAAAGTTTGATGAAATTGATGTAGCATTCTCTTATTTTTGATATTCGCATTTTGCACTAAATTTTGAACGATTTGAGGAGGCCTTACGAAAAATCGAGTTGAGTTGAAGTATATGTTTTTTTAGATCTACGTGTTTATTATTTGATTTGTAAGATGGTTATCTAGATGAACGATATATGCTTTTGAATACCCCGGGCCCTTTTATTTCCTGAAATAAGTAATAAGAAATCTTTAGCTTTGCACTAGATTTTGACAGTAGTGAGGATACCCCTTTTACTAAGAACATATGCATTTAAAAATTACAATGACATCATGTTTTCTTTTCCTTTTTCCACTAGCACTTAATCTCATTTAACATTTTTGTTTACTGTGCAACGAGTGTCTTGCCTTCACAATGACCATAGCCAAGATTTAGGGGTGTTTATCTAAGCTTATGTTTTATAAGCACTTTATGGCTTATAAAGAATAAGCTCATAAGCCGATTCTTAGTGTCTGGGTTAGCTTATTATAGCTAAAGATGTAAAATGACAAAAAAAAAAAAAAAAAGAAAAAAAAAACATATATATTAAAAGTTGTAGTTGTTATAAGGGGTACAAAAGTCTTTTGCTATGACACCTTTTAAATAAGATCACCCATTATAAACCACACTTTTTGGGCTTATCAGAGACCCCTCATATAAGCTCATAAGCCTAAACTTATAAGCTAAACCAAACACTCATGTTTGCTTATTTTAGTTATATAAGCTAATAAGCTCATAAGGTTCTCATAAAAGCCTAAACAAACACCCCCTTAGAGTTTTCATGTTTAGCATATTCATCAAAATCGTTGGATGTTTATATGCAGATGCATGATGAGCAATATGAGTTGATATGACGGTGTCTGTCATGGAGCTTGGTCAGTTGTAACCACTTTCCTCTACCTAAATGCTTCGAGGACAAGCCTTTTAAGCTTTATCATTTATTATCTACATGTTAGTATCGAAAGCTTTTTTTAAAGTTGCAACTTTATTGATAAATTTCATAAGATACGAGATGATGAAGATACCATCATAGTTTGGTATTTTTACCCATCTACTATCTCAATCACGGGTTATTCGGTTTACAAGATGTAGTGATGAAAATGTTCAAAGATTGTTAAACATGGACGAATGTAACTAATTAATCAATTTCTTTTGTAGTCATCTTCATCTTGATTAAATGGTCTATTTTACTACTTTTAATCAACCGTATTGTTCTTGAAGCTTATATTATTCGTAGGGGTTCGCAATGTCGTAAGTATTAAACGTGCACCTTTATCCTCTTAATGAATGACATAGATATGCTCTTATATCTTCTTACTATTGCATATGTTATTAGCAGACTTTGTTAATGACCATGAGAAGGATGAGTATGTCATAATGATAATTCAGCTTGGCGAAGTTCGTGAATGGAAAGCTAATTTTTCAAAATGGTCTTTTCCAATACCAATTTTCAGTTACTGTGAGAAAGCATGGCAATTTTTGTAAATCAACTTTTTTTAGGCTCCCCAACTGTTCAAAATGCTCTTTTTGCAAGTCGTCTCTTTAAAAATGAGGATGTTGAGGAAATTCATCAGTTCAAAAGAAGGTACACTTTCAGTTGAACCACCACCGCTATCAATGTTGCATATTTCTGTATTGTGGCTTTCTTTTATATCAGGTTAATAAAGCTCGCGACATACATACAGACGCTACTAAGAGTATTGTCGGTAAAGAATGATGAAACGTCTTTGCAAAATTGATAGTCGTTTTTTGAGTTTTTAGACTAGTTGTACAAAGAAATTATGCATTGTAATATTTGTTCAATACCATCTCTCTGTGTATACAAGTTCTAAGTTTCGTATAAACAAAATTTTGACTTTAAATATTAGCAACTTCATTGCTCATGTTTACTTTGTTAATCTTTTAATAAAATATTTAACGGTTTGCTTCTCAGTGTAATTTTATTATACTTTTGGGTATCATTATAATACAAACGGTTATTTAGACTGCCCGTGTATTACACGGGTCTTAAGCTAGTTTAAATGTTAATACAAGGTTTAGTTTAATTTTTTTTTATGTTTATGATAAAAAAATTAAGTAATGGTAGACGTAATTTGTTATTTATGATATGAGTTTTGATTGATAACTAATTTTTTTTAATCATGTTCTTATGGCTTTTTGTTTGTTTTTTTTGTTTTTTGTTTTTTTTTCAGGTTGTGTTTTAGGATTCATGATTTTGGGCTGTCAAATATCTTTAGGATTCATAATTAACACTGGAGATAGCAAAATGGCATCGATGACATACTATCGGTAAGCCTCTTTTATTTCATTGTTATCTCATTAGCATATAAACCATTGTAATCTTTCTATGTAGTTAAAATGATATGAATGCGACTTATCATTAATATTACAGGATTATATGCAACCCGGCTTTTACTTGCAGATTTCGATTTACCAAGAGAATAATCATTAATAGCATAATCTGCATTCTCAAGGTTAAAGGTCCCTGAAATCTCAAGGTTAGTCCATGAAAAGTAATAGTATTTAATTTAATCTAAAGATCCTAAATTTAATAGATTTTAATATGCTTTTATTAAAGTTTATACATGGGTATTTGGCTGCTATAAAACTATTTTAGTACCCCATATTAACATTATAAACATTTATCCAATTATTACTAAGATATAGTGATGTTTTGATATTACTTACAGGGTACTTCATTCCTGATGTTATAGTGGCAGCAATTATTGGAGCAGCGACTGGTGTATGTATGGGCCCTATGTTACCGGTTAGCCTTATTCCTAAGTCAGATCATCCATTCTCAAGTTATTGTTGCGTACCGCTATCATTGCATTGACCGTCACATCACCGTTTTTTCCATATAATATAGATGCGCCAAAAAGGGTCATTTACAGCCTACTGTTGTTACAGCAGGTATTATTTGCAAACCTATTCAAATATTTTCGTTACTTGTGTGTATGTCCATTGATTTATTTTCTATAATTAATTTATGCTGTGATTAGATGTAATAGAATGAGTGGGGCGGGTGGGTTGGCTAACCGGTCAGACTGGATTCATACTGAATTTTTTGTATATAATGAATTTGTTAATCCTGATTAAAATACAGTATGCTAATACCATATATCTAAATTTTCAAATAAAACGGTTAGTATGAGGAAATTTGCATTAAAAGTAAAATATGGGTTAGCCTTTTTTTGTAATTGACCAATTTACAATTAAACACAACCGAATTAACCATTTATCAGTAATGGGTTGAAGTAGGCCTTGAAAATCGGGACAGTTTTGTTTCCAAATGCTATAAAAGGGTCCCATGAAGATTGTTATCTTGCCTTTTATATGTTTTTATGAAAATTGCATCATTCTATTTAGTTGAATTACCGATTTTGTGAATATAAACAGTTGGCAATCAATTGGGAACACAAGATTGTTTGATATCGAGTGTTTCTTTCATGGTTTTTTTATAGATGAGGCCGTTGCAGCAGGTTGACTACAACCCAGTTCTGCGTTATATTTAGACCATGTGTACAAAAGCTATCAGCATACGGTTACTTTTAATAAGCTAATCTTCTTTATGTTTAACGCGCCCCCTTTTGCAGGTTCTGTTGATATATTATCGAAGCTAAAAGATGTTATATATGATGAACAAATATCATCTCGGTGAAAGAGAATGTATGACCGATACTCGAGGATGCTAATGATGAATATAGTTTACAAGGTTTGTTGCAATTGCAGCTGTTAATATTTTAGTATGTATTGGCTATTTTACTAATTGTAATCTAATCACTCTCATTCCTAAATTTTCAATATCAGAAAACCAGATATCAACTTCAGGCGAAAGAACTTTCTTTTACACGACTTATATGCATCAATCCAATCGCATCAATACACCGTCTGGTTCAGATAATGCATAACATACTTCTGGTAGTTGGTCAGAATGTCAGCAGATTGACGGTGCATGCCCCTCTGGTATATTATCGAAGCTAAAAGATGTTATATATGATGAAAAGTTGATACAACTGACAAAACAGTGCAGAAAATGTTGCCGCCAACAATGAATCGACCCACTCGGAAAACTGAGGTGTGCTCTTTCTCGGTGTTTCTCTAACTTAGTTATCATAAATTGGCTATTTAAAATACGCTAACGAGTCATGAACGGCTTTTGTAGCATATGTAGCTGCTGTCTTACAAAAGGACGGGCGCTGACAAATGTTGGGAAGAGGTTAGCTTTTTCATGTTTTCAGCATTTTATCTTTTTTAACATTACCCATCAACCTCAACCTAACCTAAATTCACACGCTCCATATCCAGAATTTACCAGATATAACTCACCGTCCCTCTCTCATTGTTATCAAAAACCATATCCGAAAACTGATCCAAATTACATGTATGTGGTTTTTTGGTTTATAAATTTATGAATCGTGTTTATTTATGTTTGTTTTTGGGTGTTTGATTTTGGGCTGTCAAGCAGCTGAAGATAACCAGGTTGTTTTGATGAGTTATGCAGATTAGGTCATTCAGATGCCGAATGGGTTTCAAGTTGTGGCCAGAAGTGAGCAGGGTGCCGAATGGCTTTAACCTATACTAATTTTGGACAGTTTGTTGTCGGAATAGGTATTAACATTGGTTTATAAAATGGTTACAACAGCTTGGATACACGAAATATGAGACCACATTCTCTGGCCCAAGGTAATTTACAATCCTATTCTTTCTTTAATCTTTCGTTAAAGATACTTTCTTTCCTTTACCTGATAGTGTTATGCCATGGGTCATACAAGTGCTCCAATAAGTTTTCTAATGTCCCTTTCTGCTGAACCACGAACTCCAAAACAACCAACATCGCCAACCTTCCTGAGATTTAAAACATAAAGTAGTACTATAAGTTTTAGCTCCTTGGTGTAGAAAAAAGGGTGGGAGACGGGTGAAATGGGTACAAATGGGTGAAAAAGGGCAAGAGCGCACTATAATTCACAAAAATCACAAATTGTATTATTTAATTAGTTATATCATTGTAAAAAGAAAGTATAATTTTTGTAATCATATGTGGCAAGCTAATTACTCTTAAAAAGTTTTAAAAACTTTGGACAAAAGATTTTGCGGGTAAAAATAGAATGACCAGACGTAAGATATAACCGCCAATTTTAACCCAAAATCGTTGTGACCAGTTATGTTTCTGCCCATTTTACCACCTCTAATCAACATGTACTAAGATTAGTTGTATCAAGGGTAAGATGGTAGTTTCGTTTTTTACCATTGGCAAGCTCATTTTCTTTGGCTTCAGCGAACCGCTGCTAAACTGCAGTTTCAAACACAGATTTATAAAGATCATTTTAATGACTATATCATAAAGATGGATCAAAACACATAAAATGAAAAGACTACATGATTTAAAAGAAAAATATAGGAAGATCTCAATGGATAAACCGTGACCATATTATTACTACATTGAGAAAACTTGGAAAAATATATATAGATTATCAAATTGTTTGGAAGTTCCATCATAAATATCCTTGACTCAGATAACCACCATTATTATTTGTGAATGGAAGCCCCATCCTAAATATCCATTACCACTTTGTGTTGTTAGACTAAAATGACCACCATTATTATTTGCAATTAGAAGTTCCATCATAAATATCCTTTACTACTTTGTGTTGTTGGACTGTGTTTGTAGTGTTTTTCTGGATCTTTTTTTGGATGTTATTTTTGTAGCAGTTTGTTAATCTGTTTGAATAAGGTATATGTATCTCATGATCAATTTTTTGCAGCCGACATGGGTTAATAGTGGTGAAAATACGGTGATTGGTTGTTATTTTGTATAAGTTACATGTGATCAGGTATGGTTTAACAATTCCGGTCTAAGCCTTAATTCATTTCGCCTTCATTGGGTTTTACTTTTTATGATGCAAAATGACTTGCCCCTATTGTTGTCCTTCTTTTTTGCAGGTTAAGTATGTTGTACAACTTGCAAGAGCTTTAGTTTCAATGCCGGGTATTTATCAAGTTGATTTGCTCACTAGGCAATTAGATTGGCCCCGACGTGTTAGTCTTCTATGTTCAAATTACATTATAATATGCTTCTCAATGTTTGTTAAGGATTTTAAGTCCAAGTTATATACTTGGTGGTGTCTACCAACTACTGTATTAATGATTGATATAAATGTGGGAGTATTATTATGGTGAGATGTTGTTATTGATACTGACTATGTGCTCCCGTGAACTCTTATTGTGAGACTGTGACTTTATCTACCATCAAATATAGGATTGTTTGTTTACAGTCTCTTAAGTGACCTTTAATCCATTATGCATGTTAATCTTTTCTTTAATCTGGTATGGGTCGGTCTTGGGTTCACCCAAATACACTTTATTCAAAATATTCAAATTTGTTTAGAAGAATTATATAATACGAGTATCAATAATAATGTAACTTTGTGAAGAGTTTGATATAGAAAGTCTTATCCATCGATAGTACATATTGAGTGACCTGCAACCTATTTAACCCAATTCCCTTTATGTTAGTCTTCTATGTTCAAATTATCATCATCATTATCCCATGAATGACTTGCAACCTATTTAACTTCAATCATCATCATCATCATCCCATGAATGCTCATTCTGCCCCGCATGATAATCTTCATTCAACTAACATCCAACACCCAAGTTGGGGTTGGAATTGTCGCTATCTTTTCCTTGCTCAAACAGAGAACTCATTGAGCATAACAATTTGACTCCAGTTTATCCCGCCACATTGCGACCCACACATGCTTGGGCCCAAGCAGATGTTGCTGCAAGGCCCTACATTTCCATCTTAAAAGGCTGTCATACCCTGTAGGAGGATCATGTCAATTTGCCATGTAAAATGGCTTTGCTTTACACTCATAAAAGGGCATAATGTCTGCCAAATAATTTATTATTTATCTCATGATACTAACGACCATTATCACCAATTGTTATTGTTGGTTCTATTTAAAACTCAGTAAAAGTTTAAATCTTTTTGTATATATTGATTGATTACATATAATTTGAAGATAAAAATGTTTTATAAACTGTGATTTTTATGGAATATTTTGTAAATTGCTTAAAAGTTTATACCTTCAAAATGACGTAAAAGTTGTATCTCTTCTGATTTGTCAACAGGTGTATCGGCTGCTGATCATAACTCAATAAAATTTTGAGCATCAAAGCTTTGGGTCTACGTTGAAGTGTTCAAAATGTCTAGATGTTCTAATTGTTCAAAATTTCTTACTTTCGTGGTTATGTATATACAATACTACGTAATCAAATTTCTTAGAAAAAAAAAAGATATCAATGTGTCACTTAACCTGTTAACCTAAATGAAACTTCTAATAAGTATTGAAGATCTCATTCCTGCTGATTCAAAAGTAATTGACGCCATCTGTAACTTTTTAAATCTCTTTAACTCGCTGTTTGATATTTAGTGATGTTGTCTGGGATAGTGTTTGGGTTACTGATTACATTTATGTTGAATATAAATATTCAGGCCTGTTATATTAGCGTGACTTGCTGCAATTCAGGGTGTTTGGGATTGTGTTTGCAAAGCTGATTAAGTGTTTGGAAGTAATAAATAATAATATTATTGATAAGTCACAGAGGTTTGATTGGTTTATTTGTTGCTATAGTAGAACCATAGAAGGAACACAAATTTCAATAGCATAACTACCCTTAAACCCTTACTATAAGTGCTAAAAGTTTCACCATTTTTGTTTCAGGTGATTTCAACAATATATAGTGGTTCATTAGGGAGCTGGTGTCTAAATTTGCATGATCGTTGGATCATCTCTTGGCACTAAATGTGAGAAAGAACCTTTTGTTGCTTGGGATGTGTTTTACTTATAAGAATGCTTAATTCTGCAGTATAATTTTGTAGATTGGTCACCCTACGGGTGATGATGCTACCAATGGGATTATGAAGCAATGAGAAAAGATCTAAGGTCTTCTGCAATGAAATTAGTATAGAAATTTAACAGGTATAATCTTTTTATGCGGCATATTTTAAATGAATTGTTATGAGCAGGACTGGATCTACTTCCTATATGGTCCATATAAACTTTTTATGCGGCATTTTTTAGATGAATTGTTATTTTTTAGATGATTTTTTCTTTTTGATGAGCAGGACTGGATCTACTTCCTATATGGTCCATATTAAACTTTTTATTTGGCATTTTTTAGATGAATTATTACTTTTTAGATGATTGTTTTTAGTTACGAATAGAATTGGATCTACTCCTATATGGTCCATATAAAAACTAAAAATTTGGCATTTTTTAGATGAATTGTTATTTTTTAGATGATTGTTTTTTATGAGCAGAACTGGATCTATTTCCTATATGGACCATATTAAATTTTTTATTTGGCATTTTTTAGATTAGTTGTTATTTTTTAGATGATTGTTTTTAATGAGCAGAACTTGATCTACTTCCTATATGATTGTTTTAGATGAGCAGGACTGGATTTACTTCCTATATGGTCCATATAAACTTTTTATGCGGCATTTTTTAGATAAATTGTTATTTTTTAGATGATTTTTTTTTGATGAGCATGACTAGATCTACTTCCTATATGGTCCATATTAAACTTTTTATTTGGCATTTTATAGATGAATTCTTATTTTTTAGATGATTATTTATTAGATGATTGTTTCTGGGTATATCAACGATTTATCACCTGTTAAGGACAACATCAAGTTACGAGTGCGTATTCTTCTGACTTGGATGCAACCTTTGTTTAGCAAGCCAAATATTGTTAATATGGAGATGATTGTTTTTTATGAGCAGGCAAGGATCTACTCCCCATATGGTCCATATTAAACTTTTTATTTGTCCAATTTTAGATGAATTGTTATTTTTTAGATGATTGTTTTGAAAGAGCAGGCAAGGATCTACTCCGTATAGTATAGATATTAAACTTTTTATGCGGCCTTTTTTAGATGAATTGTTATTTTTAGATGATTCTTTTTATGAGCAGGACTGGATCTACTTCCTATATGGTGCATATTAAACTTTTTATTTGGCATTTTTTAGATGAATTCTTATTTTTTAGATGATTGTTTTTTATGAGCAGAACTGGATCTACTCCTTTATGGTCCATATAAAAACTAAAAATTTGGCATTTTTTAGATGATTGTTTTTTATAGGTAAAACTGGATCTACTTCCTATATGGTGCATATTAAAATTTTTATTTGACATTTTTTAGATGAATTGTTATTTTTTAGATGATTGTTTTTTATTAGCAGAACTGGATCTACTTCCTATATGGTCCATATTAAAATTTTCATTTGACATTTTTTAGATGAATTGTTATTTTTTAGATGATTGTTTTTTATGAGCAGAACTGGATCTACTTCCTATATGATTGTTTTAGATGATTGTTTTCGATGAGCAGGACTGAATCTACTTCCTATATGGTCCATATAAACTTTTTATGCGGCATTTTTTAGACGAATTGTTATTTTTTAGATGATTTTTTTATGAGCAGGAGTGGATCTACTTCCTATATGGTCCATATTAAAATTTTTATATGGTATTTTTTTGGATGAATTATTATTTTTTAGATGATTGTTTTTTACGAGAAGAACTGGATCTACTCCTATATGGTCCATATAAAAACTAAAAATTTGGCATTTTTTAGATTAATTGTTATTTTTTAGATGATTGTTTTTTATGAGCAGAACTAGATCTACTTCCTATATGGTCCATATTAAATTTTTTATTTCGTATTTTTTAGATGAATTGTTATCTTTTAGATGATTGTTTTTTTATGAGTAGAACTGGATCTACTTCCTATATGATAGTTTTAGATGAGCAGGACTGAATCTGCTTCCTATATGGTCCATATAAACTTTTTATGCGGCATTTTTTAGATGAATTGTTATTTTTTAGATGATTTTTTTATGAGCAGGACTGGATCTACTTCCTATATGGTTCATATTAAACTTTTTATTTGGCATTTTTAATATGAATTCTTATTTTTTAGATGATTGTTTTTGATGAGCAGAACTGGATCTACTCCTATATGGTCCATATACAAACTAAAAATTTGGCATTTTTTAGATGAATTGTTATTTTTTAGATGATTGTTTTTTATGAGCAGAACTGGATCTACTTCCTATATGGTCCATATTAAATTTTTTATTTGGCATTTTTTAGATAAATTGTTATTTTTTAGATGATTGTTTTTGATGAGCAGAACTGGATCTACTTCCTATATGATTGTTTTAGATGATTGTTTTCGATGAGCAGGACTGGATTTACTTCCTATATGGTCCATATAAACTTTTTATGCGGCATTTTTTAGATAAATTGTTATTTTTTAGATGATTTTTTTGATGAGCAGAACTGGATCTACTTCCTATATGGTCCATATTAAACTTTTTGTTTGGCATTTAATAGATAAATTCTTATTTTTTAGATAATTATTTTTTAGATGATTGTTTCTGGGTATATCAACGATTTATCACCTGTTAAGGACAACATCAAGTTACGAGTGCGTATTTTTCGTACTTGGATGCAACCTTTGATTAGCAAGCCAAATATTGTTAATATGGAAATGATTGTTTTTTATGAGCATACAAGAATCTACTCCCTATATGGTCCATATTAAACTTTTTATTTGTCCAATTTTAGATGAATTGTTATTTTTTAGATGATTGGTTTTAAAGAACAGGCAAGGATCTACTCCGTATAGTATAGATATTAAACTTTTTATGCGGCATTTTTTTAGATGAATTGTTATTTTTTAGATGATTTTTTTTTATGAGCAGGACTGGAACTACTTCTTATATGGTCCATATTAAACTTTTTATTTGGCATTTTTTAGACGAATTCTTATTTTTTAGATGATTGTTAGTCATGAACAGAACTGGATCTACTCCTATATAGTCCATATAAAAACTAAAGATTTGGCATTTTTTAGATGAATTGTTATTTTTTAGATGATTGTTTTTGATGAGCAGAACTGGATCTACTTCCTATATGGTCCATATTAAAATTTTTATTTGGCATTTTTTAGATGAATTGTTATTTTTTAGATGATTGTTTTTTATGAGCAGAACTTGAACTACTTCTTATATGATTGTTTTAGATGATTCTTTTCGATAAGCATGACTGGATTTACTTCTATATGGTCCATATAAACTTTTTATGCGGCATTTTTTAGATGAATTGTTATTTTTTAGATGAGTTTTTTTTTATGAGCATGACTGGATCTACTTCCTATATGGTCCATATTAAACTTTTTATTTGGTATTTTTTAGATGAATTCTTATTTTTTAGATGATTGTTTTTTATGAGCAGAACTGGATCTACTCCTATATGGTCCATATAAAAACTAAAAATTTGGCATTTTTTAGATGAATTGTTATTTTTTAGATGATTGTTTTTTATGAGCAGAACTGGTCTACTTCCTGTATGGTCCATATTAAATTTTTTATTTGACATTATTTAAATGAATTGTTATTTTTTAGATGATTGTTTTTGATGATCAGAACTGGATCTACTTCCTATATGATAGTTTTAGATGATTGTTTTCGATGAGCAGGACTGGATCTTCTTCCTATATGGTCTATATAAACTTTTTATGTGGCATTTTTTAGATGAATTGTTATTTTTTAGATGATTTTTTTATGAGCAGGACTGGATCTACTTCTATATGGTCCATATTAAACTTTTTATTTGGCATTTTTAATATGAATTCTTATTTTTTAGATGATTGTTTTTTATGAGCAGAACTGGATCTACTCCTATATACAAACTAAAAATTTGGCATTTTTTAAATGAATTGTTATTTTTTAGATGATTATTTTTTATGAGCAGAAATGGATCTTTTTCATATATGGTCCATATTAAATTTTTTATTTGACATTTTTTAGATGAATTGTTATTTTTTAGATGATTGTTTTTTATGAGCAGAACTGGATCTACTTCCTATATGATGAGCAGAACTGGATCTACTTGTGGGATCACTGCAAAGTCTTAAAATTGACCGCCAACATGCGCCTAACAGATGTAACCGAGATAAAGGAATTTGCGGATTGGATATTGAAAGTAGGATATGGAGAGATTGGAGGACCACACGACGGAGAGGTTTTGATAGATATACGCGAAGATATTCTAATACATGAAACTGATGATGCGGTACAATCTGTTATTCATTTCACTTACCCAAACCTTTTGAATAACATACATGATCTGTCCTACTTTGTAGGAAAAGGCCATTCTTGCTCCAACCAATGAAGTGGTTGATACTATTAACGATCATTTGCTTAAGACCTTTCCTGGTGAGGAAATGGTTTATCTTAGTTGTGACAACATATATAAAATGAATGTGGTGGTGCTATAGATCAATCCTTTTTTTCACCGGAATTTATCAACGGATTAAAATTTTTGGGTGTTCCAAACCATAGGCTTGCATTGAAGGTGGGTGTCCCAATAATGTTGCTGAGAAACATTAATCAATCACAAGGTTTATGTAATGGGACAAGGCTTCAAGTAACTAAATTAACACGAACTTCTATTCAAGCCAAAATAATTAACGGAACACATTTTGGGAATACGGTTATACTTCCAAGGTTGAAAATTACTCCATCGGATAAACATTTACCACTCAAGATCGTGCGCAAACAATTTCCTGTGTCAGTTTCTTTTGCCATGACGATAAACAAGAGCCAAGGACAATCACTTTCGAAAGTTGGTTTATACCTACCACGTCCTGTTTTCACACACGGACAATTATATGTGGCTCTTTCACGCGTAAAAAGCAAAAAGGGTTTGAAGGTTGTTATTTCTGATGCCGATAGTAATTTATTGAAGACTACTACAAATGTAGTCTATAAAGAGGTTCTTCACGGTCTTTGATCAGTTATCAACAGGTATGTTCGGGGATATTCACTTAATGTGATACGAATTTGTTTTTTACATGTTTATTGTAATTCACACAAATGTTTTACTTCTGACTTCATATTAATAAATAACAGATTCACTATTTGTTTTCTTTCATTATTTTTCTTATTTTGTTTACATACTAATTTTTCATCTTTTTGCAACATCTTTTTTCATCTTATTACTTTTATTATCATATCATTTATCTATTTTTTAAAAAAAAATAACCCGGTGTCAACGGGTCTTATAAGCTAGTAGTAGGATAAATGTTGATATTTAGTGTTTTAAAGTCTTGGAATTTGTGTGTGGATGGTAATAGTTAATTTCTTTGGATATATTTGTTAAATGATGTAAACTTAATGGGTGATATGTTTTATTAGTCTACTATTTAATAATGCAAATACCTATGTAAACATAAAATCTTCAACGAAACTTAAGCTCACAAGCGGGCTTGAGCCGCCTTAAATAATATTGTCTAATACTCCCTCACGTTTATGTGGGGAGAGGTTTTCTCTCACCACATCAACTACCCCTCCCCTATTAATAATTTCCTTTTCATTTCTCTCAAAATTTGGAGCACATAATTTCTTCTTTACACAACTTTTTATCATTTTTCTTACATTCCAACACGTAGATCACTCATAACACACGCAAAAGTACTTTCTTTCTCCTCAAACTCTCAGGGAGAAACTGGCGCTATCTTATGCTTATGTTAATATTAATTTAATTATTTATCACATGAAGCTAATATTTATGTATGCAATTCGTTGTTATTTGATATCATTTTAATTACGTGTTCTTTAATTTTGATTTTTGTATTCTGATTGAAAATTGAATTGGTCTTGAACTGTTTATGCATATGCATATTAAGTGTTCGATTAAATGTTTGGTCATGTGGATATCAAGTTAAAATCAAAAGTTTGGTGATTGTGGGGGTACTAAAATCATATATATATATATTTATATATATATATTTTTTTTTAATTTGTACTATTAAGATGTAGTCACTCATGCTTATGATATTTATAAAATTGTTGAGTATATATAAATACCCTCTCAAGTTTACCATTGCTGATGTGTGGGTGGAAATTTCTATAGCGAGGGTGTTTGGATTTAGATTCGGTACCATGCTAGCATGATGTTATCAGGTACGAATGAGCCGAGTGACGAATCTAGAGACTAATTCTGATATCAGGTAATGTTTTTGTTATAATTGTTTGTCACATGAAATTCTTAAAAGAACGATAAAGATTCGCATAGACTTGAAAATTTGGTATCTTTTCATTGAATCAAAAAAGGAGAAGAGTTTACCTCAAGCTACAGATGCTACTATTGAGAGACTCACAAAACTGTTTGCAGACATTGAGAGTGATATGACAGAACTGCAAGCTTCAATTGAGAAAGAAAATATGTTTTTTGTTAAGAGAAAGAAGGCACTGTAAAGTAGGAAAATGACCTTTGATAACCTTTTTGCTGAATTAAAGATATTGAACAAAAGCAAAATGATGCAAAGTGAACCTGAGAGGTATCAAGTTAAGGATGTAACGGCTGGACTGAGGACACAGATCCGTGCCCACTTGGGAGAGTTGAAAGGTTGTTTCAAATTCTACTTTTGAGGTTTGATTTTATACTTAAGTATTGTTTTTCATTCCAAAAAGCATTGAATGCAGGCATGTCTTCTTCTCTCAATATAAGACCAAATAAAAAAGATGCTGAAAACCGGCTAACAAGAGATAGAAAAACAAGTTTTACTTCTCGAAATTGTTATGTAAAAATACGAGTTTTAGGTGGTGGCCCGGGATCGTCTGATGTCAATGTTGCAAGAAGGCCACATATTAATCTTTTCCATTTGCAACAAGGCCATTATGTTGATCTTCTATTGGCTCACGATACGGGTACTGTATGTGGGGGTCGATTAGCGTAGAAACCCAAGGTGAATAAGATTTCTTTCCTCGTACATTGTGTTTGTTTCAGATTATACTTTTGAAGTGCGATTTTAACTTAAGCATTGTTTTTCTTTCCAAAAAACGGTTAATGCAGACATTTCTTCTTCTGGAAATGTTGCAACAAGGCCACATTTTGCTCACGGCCATATGCAACAAGAACATTGTGATAGTTCTTCGTTCACTCTTGATACGTGTACTGTAACATGTGGGATCAAGCAATGTTGAGGCGCAAGGTCAATGGGCTTTTGCAATATTCTTTGTATCACATTTTATTTATGTCGGTTTATATTTCTAGAATTAGCTTCTGTATCAAATTATGAGTATAGATATCGGGTTTTTATCACACCGAGTTTACATTTTCTAGACTAAGAGTACTAAAGTATGTCTAATTTAGTGGTTCTAGATAATATTTATAGATATGTAGTTACGAAGCCCATGATTTATGATATCTTATCATGGTGTAGTTAGTGTTCTAAAATTATATAGTATTTCAACAATAAAATGTGGAGTTTGCTTATGTAGCTCAAAACTATATAGTAACATCATAGGATTCAATTTTTATAGTACTCATTTTGTTGTGTAATCATATTATAAAATCTGATGAGGTGATGGGGCCAAATGGTTTTTTGTGCTTAGGCCAACCTATAAAAACATTAGTAGTTTATAGGCGAGTCAAGACTCTATGACCCACTATCATTTTCTACTTACTAATATTACTAGCCCAAACCTTTTTTTATAACATTTGCACATAAGTTGTAGATAGAAGCTTCAACCATATATCTAATTAACATGTATATGAACCACATTTAGAGATTAGTTGTGTTAGGAATTGGAAATTCCATAGTGAAGTGTCGGTCACCCCAACTATCGTCTAGCACAAGTTAGCTCGTAGATATATCGTTATTTACGTGTTTATTAGTTTAGTTATTAGCTTAGAGCAATACCGTGGAGGAAGGACGGGTCTTTACCCACTGTATGCCTGATCTACAGCCCGACAGGAGGGCGTTTAGTCTGTAACTATAAATACCCCTTCCATCCTTGGAAGGGGTGGTGCTTCATTCTAATCTAACATTTTCTTTTTGTTTATCTCTCTAGAATCACCCTCTCATCTCTTTCTCTCTCTAAAACCATGGCTTTCTTGTATCATCACCATCCAATGCCACCCGAATCATCTATAACACAATATATGTATGATCCTACAAATGGTACCAGAGCCAAGGTTATTGTGTTTTTGATGATTTATTGTGGTTTTGTATCTTGTTCAAAACTGTTTTGGTACTATTTTGTTGATCGGAAAATTTATTTTCATGTTATCTTTTGGGAAAACAGTTTTAACAAGTGTTTTTATGTATCCTTTTGGTATTATCTTGTGGGTAAACAGTTTTTACAAATATATTTGTATCTATTTTGGTCAAAGAAAGTCATTAGCTTTATTTGCAGTTGCCATGTTCCTGTTTCTGTCCTTTGTGTCCAAATATCAGTTTCTTGGTAACAAAATTTTTTGTGACTGTACCAAACTCGTGAACAGTCTTGTGGTCATTCTGGTCATTACGATAGTCAAATGGTCATGTTTCGAGGTCAAAATGGGTAAAAAAGGATGCATCTTTTATGATATTTTCTGGGTTATGCATAAAGATGGTCGGAAAAACTCGCTGGAAAAAAGTCAAAGGGTCAAAACCCTAACTTTACGCGTATGGACAATCTTACGCGTATGGAATACGCGTAAGAAAAGGGTTACTCGTAAGATGTTACGCATAACCCATCTTCAGAAATATCTACGCATAACTTGGAAAGTTATGCGTAAAGAAATGTTACGCTTAAGCTTGTTTTACGCATAAGTCTAAACTTACGCTTAAGAAACTTGGCTTACGCCTAAGCAAGGTTTATGACTAACACAGGGTTTACGCATAAGCATTTTATTCGAGCAAGCAAAGACTTACGCATAAGCAAATCCTTATGCGTAAACTGAAAAAGATGAGAAGAAGACTTATGCGTAAATAACCATGACCATTGACCTTATGCGTAAACTGGAACTGACATAAGACCTCGACCACAACATTTACCATATATCAATATACATATCGACCTCAGTCATAAGCCATCATTGGTCCAAGAAAAAAATAAAAACGAGAATACCCAAAGCTTAAACAGATCCGACAATCAAATCCAACCAAAACTTACCCTAATCTAGACTCACCAAAGAACCCTCACTATCACTACCCATCTCATTCTAATCCAAGACTCAAAAATGAAAAGTATACATGATAGATCTCAGATTCAGTTTCAATCTTTTTTTTTTCAATCTTTTAAGATTGTTTTAATTGAAACAATTATCTTCACCAATCCATGATAATATCAGAACACTTAAAGCAACAATATAACAAATTTGTTATTTGTTTTTCTTTGGTTCGTTCAAAATCTTTTTAACGAAAACAATCAATTAGTAAACCTACCCGTGACCTCTCTTAGAGATCTTGAAGTCATTTTTCTTCTCTGCTCACGTTCAAAATCACAAGACACAGACGGGGTTTTGTTGTTTTACGGTAACATCACAAATAAATCTTAAGAGGGAAACGGTATACGTTCGGTATTCAGGAATATTTTCATTTTTGATGGATGGGTAGAGATGGATCTAAAATAGAGAAGTGATGTATCTGAGTTGAGAGAATAAGTGTGGTGAGAGAATAGTTTGGTGTGGTAGGCGGATATGTTGTGAGAAAACTTAGGGTTAGGTTAAAGTTGGTGATTTAAGTAAACGGTTATTAGGATGCTTTTGGATCGGGTTATTCTTACTTTTGGATCGTGGGCTAATGGAGTGGATCAAGGTATTATACGTAGATTGAGTTTACCAATTGGGCCAAGAGTTATATAAAACGTGGATTTGGAGTTATGCTTGTTGATTCTGTTGGACTGCAAATGGACGTTTATATCCAAAACATTATCATCCAATTTTTTAAGCAAAAAAAAAAAAAAAATTGAGGATACAAATTATTTGGTCTACGAGTGGTATTTTGGTATAAAAATTCACGGAAGGATACACAATTCACGGCTTGAGCGAAAATTTGAAAAATGACTACGGGGTTTTTGTACGGTATTGCTTACGCGTAATTGAAGTGATGTTTCACGGGTGATCTTCTTTATCTTTGAGACGTTGGTTGGTTGGTTGCATGTCTCAAGATGACTTGTCTGAGCATTTATAGAGTGTGTTAAAGACTTGACGATCTAGTTACGTTTGTGATTCTTCCTTATGTTACCCACAAAGTAACTATCGCTTTCGGTGTCTCACGCTATTGTGGATTGATCAAGAATATAGAACAAGCATCAAGTCACAAAGTTGGGATGTTTACTTCATTTTCAAGTTTGTCATATCGAGTTTACTTCACCAAGTGGTCATTACTATTAGCCGATGAATCAATGGAGGTTCAATTTCAACAATTCTCATGGAATATTCTTCGCTACACAATGTCAACGATACTTCACAGTCTAAGCAAAATCTTTCAAGAATCTTCAGCGTCAATCATGACTTTTCAAGATGTTTGCTTATGACAAGAATTTTTCGTGCTAATGGTCGTACACGTTATGATGCTTCCGAAAGTTCGAAACCATCATGGGGGAGAAACGTGTACGTTGGTGTGTTACGGTCAACCTCAGGGGGAAGTAGTTTATACTACTTGACTTAGTATGGTTTGTGAAGGCATTTTACATATTGGAGAAGAATTGTTGATGATGGAGAATGAACCGCTGATGAACCGCTGCATGTTCCCCTAAAACAGATATTCACCAAAACCAAAGTTGTCATAACACAGTCAAGCTGACATTGTTTACGGTTTTGTCTTGATTTTGTAAAATCCCGCGAAAGAATCTATTTCTCGGTTTAAATCATAGACTTGTAAAATCCCATGATAATGGAAACATCCTGGTAATACTAAAGTGCATTTCCAGATCTATCTTGCGGTTTATTCTTGGTTTTGTAAAATCCTGCGAAAGAAACTATTTCTCGGTTTAAACCATAGAATTGTAAAATCCCGTGATGATGGAACCATCCTGGAGAAAGGGAAAGTGTAATTCTGGATCTTATCTGATGCTGGTGCTACGGTCTCTACTTCGAAGAAGGGATAAAAGGGTGTATTTCATGAATTGGGTGATTGTTTGGATATTCTTCATGGCAGTTTGGTTATTTCATGGTTTTACGGGGTTATGTGCTTTTAACCTTGGTGGGATAAAACCATTATCATAGTTCACTTAAAACGTCAAAGGAAGCTAGATTTGAGCTTTTAACCAGAAGATGTGACAACGGGCTTAATTCACTATTATCTATTTGAGGTTGAAGTGAAATATCACGGGCGCGTGTACTTAGTATCTGAAGGTATCGGGGATGGTTGGATGAAGATTCTTCGAGATCCTTGTTCGAGCTTTTTCAGAAACGAAGACTTGGAAATCTAGTTATTTTTGGGTGACTTTTTCCTTTTCTTTTACCACTTGGGGGAATTGGGCTCTTACCACTACAAAATAACTATCACTTTAAGGAGTTACGTTGTAGTGCTTAGTGTCACATTGAATTGTGGATTTTCAAGAGGTGATGTACGTCTATTACTTGATGGTTGGTTGGATGAAGAGTATAGAGTACTTAGAGATTCAATGGAGGATGAACTCTCGACACCGCTCTTTGTTACATATGTGCAAGTTTAAGTCACGAGTTCGGGTTAGTTTACTTCAGGGTCAAATTCATCATATTGGGTTTTCTCCATCAGCTGTCACTACAAAGAGCCTACTGAATGATAATGGGGTTGATTACAAGTTTTGCCAAGAGAGCTGAAAAGAGAGAGATTATGACGTTTGAACACAACAGTTCAAGCCTCGTACTCTAAAGAAAAGAAAAGTGTACGTTTCAGTGCACTTTATCTTCTAAAGAAGAGAAATCTTCTCATTTATGACCATTCTCATCAACAACCTTCATGCTTCTTCCATGTTTGCTCAGTCATCAAGTGGATCTTCTTCTCATGTTTTTTCTCAATGGTGATCTACTTACCGTTGATTGTCTTTCTAATTTCACTGGCTCAATTAAAATGGCGATGGCGGCATCATATGTAATTTTTGCGGGGGAGAAGTGGAATTAGACTACACATGGATGATTTCACTTGTTTAATCAAGAATGACAACTGCGTATGCAATTCTTGAGGGGGAGAAGAAGTATGAATCTTCTGTTGGTTGGTTGTTATATGAGAATACTTGGTCATACGGCTCCAAACTCATGTAAGAACCGAGCTTCTTCTTATCGGGTCATCTTTACATGGAGTTTCTTCTAAGAGCCGTTGGTTGACATCTTCTCACGGACTGATGAGTTTATCGACAAAGTGCTTCCAGTTGCGAGGCTGATTTCCTTAATGAACATCTTTCTGTTCTTGTTTGATTGGGAGGGATTTGAGTTAAGGGGATTTGCTACATATATGTTAACGGGGAATGCATTTGGTGAGAAGAAGATGTTAAATTTCTATCCCCCAATAGGACAATCTTGAAGAAGGTCGAGTCTACAGTCTGTTCTACTCTTTCTGCTGCATGATTAGAAGACTAAAGACGAGTTACATTTAACGATCTAAAGACTTCTTCTTATCTCTGAGCATTTATCAAAAGGATTGTCAGTTTAGGGGAGAGCACTAATTGGGGGAGAGTGTATAGTCAGATTCAATCCCCAATTAGACATGCTCACATTCTTCAGCAAGTTGATTCTCACAAGAGTTCAAGTGGTCTTCTCAAAAGATTTCTAATATCTGGACTTACAATGAGTTGTTGATTTTGAAGTATCAAAACTAGCAAAGGGGAAGGAGACACGTATCTAAACGCGAGTAAACTTGATGAACTTAATACTTCTAAGTGATTGAAGAAATCCCGGGAAGACAAATGTCATTACCGCAGAGAAAATCAAGGTTTGACTCATGGCTTTTATTGTTGTTATTCCAACTACGTGGGGGAAGTGATGTAAGAGAAAGTTTCTGAAGATAAAAGAGGTACACAAGTGTGTGATGATTTCGATGTTATCGCAATCATCAGGGGAGAGAGAATTGTGTACATTGGGGGCGCTCAGCTGTTTCACTTGAGAGCTTAATCAGTAATTCAGAGATATAATCACTTATTCCGGAGTTGACATCCGCAGAGATAATCAGTGATTCAGCATGCTTCTTCAGTGTTATCGGTTATTCTTTCTTTGGGCATTCGAGTACTTCGGGTTCTTGAGCTTCATACACTTTCTTCAGGGGAGAGAAAAGTATACACCGGGGTTATCCTTTGGCTATCGGACTTAATCTGCTACTTCGATGGTATAAGTTTCTCTGTCTTCGGGTATATGTGTATTTGGGTTCGTGAGCTCTAGTCTAAGAGACTGACTGCATCAATTCAACTACATGGGGGAAGTGGTCTTTTGACACCTTTTGGGGATGCATCGCTTCAGACTTCAGTGGTAATGAAATATGAGAAGAAATTTAAAGAGTGGGATGATACGTTGCTGTTCTTGTTGATGATATAACCTCGAACGAAGAATCTCGACTATCGTTCTTAAAAGGAGCAGCGGGATTTATGATAATGGTGTGCTTCTGTGTGCACCTGGCTAAGGCAAGCTTGAAATAGAGCTTCAAATCTGCTCATCTAATGGATTTTCGGTTTGGGGGGAAGCTGCCAAAGTCTCTCTTTCTCAAAGGCTCATGTTCTATCTTCTATTCTGGAGCCTCAGAAGCTTTGGTGGTGAAATTTTAAGAGATGACGAGTTCTTCTACAACGGGGCTGCTCGATATCCTTATCTCAGTACTCGTATCATCATCCTTCTTAAACTATATCATCCATACAATCAGTATATATTTATCAAAAACTAAATACAAAAATATAAAACCAGTAAAAAAAAATAGAAAAATATAAAACCTTCAAAAATCCATAAAAATCAGAAAATTTGAAAAATACCAAAAATATGTTTTTTTAAGACATGTCTTCTGGTATCGATAACATCTACGGTCTTAGAAATGTCATTCAACAATGGCACGGGACAATAGATGAAGTTCGAGCAGGAGGTGTAAATATTCCTTTCCAAAACATGTCTCAAAATATGGCTTACAGTTATTTCAGACTGTAACCCGCGCTAAAACCATGGCTTGCTATTATTTCAGATAGCAACCCGTTTTTCAAAGAAGGAAAGTGCTTCGCTTAAACGATTTTCACAAAATTCGTGCACTTATCCTAAAACAAAATGAGGAAAGTATGTCAAAGGATTGCTGTTCCTACTTAAATATTTTTCCTTCAAAAATTCTTCAGAAAAATATTTGTTTTAACTAAATGGTGGTAAATGAGTTGCTTGAAAATCTATCAGATTCAGAGTTTTCGTAATAATTGAAAACTCAATCAATGACTTCAGCGCTTTTAAAACTTTTCAAAAATTAAGTCATTGATTGAGGGGGAGAATGTTTTCAAATTTATATCATCCAACGGGCTTATCTAATTATCCTATATACTTAAATGTAAAACATGTTAACCTATGTTGAGGGACTAGGTGCCTAGGATATGATTGTTAGGATTAGATGATCAGAGTTTGAGAAACACATTATTCCCATGCCTTATATGATCTGATTGATATGTTGGATTGACTTTTATTAGTCGATTGCTGTTTGGGTGATGTCGACCACCATATATCTGTATGTATGTTCACTAACGTATGCAAATATCATGGATATAAGAATGTTCCCGATCCGGATCCCACAAATGAAGATGATTGGATGCCGAAAGGAAAGGGTAACTATTTTTTGGGTTGACAAATGAAGAAACAGAGCTTAATTGGACCTCTATGGAGAGTTGGCATAACAAATGCAACGTCAGAGGTCTCACTGCATCAGCAGACGGTTTTCTTACAAATGAAGAAACGGAGCTTAATTGGACCTCTATGAAGAGTTGGCGTAACAAATGCAACGTCAGAGGTCTTACTGCATCTGCAGACGATTTTCTTTCATCCTCTCAGCAACAACAGAAGCAACTTGTGACTCTTATCCACCTAACGTATCTTTGTGCAGGTATAATAGTGATGATACCATTTTTCTAAAACTTTGAAAAATATTGTTTTGAAAATGGAAAAATATTGTTTTGAAAATAATTGAACTAAATTTTTGGAAATCAACCGGACTTCATTTTAAACTAAAGTCACTCAATCAACAACTAATGTCATGGATTGAGGGGGAGAGTGATTTCAAATTAAATATTTTCAAACGATATTTCATCTATCAAGTCCGTTTGTACAAAATAAGTGGTGATCTAAAGATTTAATGTTATGTCATGGTATGATTTTCTTTAAAACTCAAAGATCTTTCAAAATGAAATTTTTTCTGTTCTTGTTTGATTGTGAAACTGTTTTATTTTTCATAAAAAGATCTCTTAAAAACTATCATACCTGACACTAACAATCTTTAATGTCTATAATTGGTCCTCTTCTGTCAATTTCAAAAATTAAATCATGCCTCGTCTTTCCCCAAATTTTTCTAAATGATTTAAATCAATTGGGATCACAAATCTAAATAGTTTGAAATTTTTGATCGGGGGAGAGATCGTGATTTAAATCTCAAATCTATTTCAAAGGAATTGGTTTTAGTCCTTTAAAGGCACTCCTTCCTCCATGTGCCAAACGATTTCATATACATGATGCACATGATTGAGGAGGAGCAGTTATCCAAAAACCAGAAGAGTATTTAAACCTGGCCACATATTCTCTCATGTTTTCTAAACCTTATTAAATCACTTGGGATCCAAAATCTCAAAGGGTTTGATATTTTTGATCGGGAGAGAATTTGTGATTTAATAATGAAATTTGATAAAAGGTGATCGCTTTGATTCAATTGTGCAGGCTGCTCTCCCATATGGGCTAAACGCTTTCGAATCTCGAAGCACATATTGAGGGGGAGCATTTCAAAATAAAATAAACTATCAAGGTACAAAGATTTCTATGTTTCAACCTAAAGTACCCTGATTGATTTTCTAAAGGTTTTCTCTATGGCAATTGTGATCGTGAAAGTACTTCAAAGATCTCCTTCCTCTATGTGTTAAATGATTTCAAATAACCAACGCACATTTTGAGGGGGAGAATTTACCAAGAAAATCAAATGGCTTTTTCTATGAAAATTGTGATCAAGAATATACTTCAAAGAACTCTTGCCTCCATGTGCTAAACAATTTCAAAATCATATGCACATGTTGAGGGGGAGCTTTCCTAAATGATCAAAACAATTAAGGTACAAAATGCTTTGATTTTATATCACAAGTACCTTGATTGATTTTCCAAATGATTTTTCAATTGGTTTCGAGAAGGAATGAACTGTACCAAAAGACCGACCATTTTACTTTATGCATGGAGTTATAAGGATGGTGAGGTTAGGTATTAGTTCCCACGATCCAGCCAGAGCCGGAGGGATCTACCCAGGGACAATCCACTAGATAATGTAGAGTCCTTAGGTATATTGAAAAAAGGAGAAAAATGAGAATATGGGAAGAGTGCGGACTGAGACAGAGCTAGGACTGGAACAAACATAACAAGGTTCTAGTAATGAAGTCTCGGTAAGCACTGAAGGGGTTGAAGAATGAAAAAGAATTGAATGTGAAAAGGGTGAAAAGAAATAGCCCTCAAATAATTCAACCTTAGGGCAGAAACCGGGTTCAATACATATGCTACTAGTGGTTACTAAGGTAACACTGGTATTGAAGACAAGACGTCATGGACCCAGTGACGCACTGCACTAAACTTCCCAAGCTACTCAAGTTCCTCTTAAAAGGGCTTGTTTCATTCTCACGGGGAACCTACATAATCTATCGACTTTCTCTTAGAGATTGTTGATATTGAAGAAGGAGACCCTCTCCCTAGTCTCCGACATAGGAAACCAAATGTGCACAATTGAGTCTAGAGCCAAGAGATCATCCACAATATCCATTAGGACACATTATTCTTGAAGACTTACTGTTTCACACAATGTAGAAAGTAAGAATATATCTTGAGAGTCCTACGCATTATCCTTGTGGTATTGCCAAGACTTGCTTGTGACATCTGGACTTTATCAATGGGGCGATTCATTATTGAATCAATCCTGGTCCAGGAAAATGGATTGACGGATACCTTTGAAAAACCGGTCGTTGTGCTCAAAAACTCTTTTCTTTAGCACTTCGACTGTGTATTGTGTTTTCAAAATTAAAAGGGTATTTATGATTGGTAATTGATTTTCCATAAAACCTTCGTTGTATTGCAAAACCCTTTATTTTAAATACACGATTGTTTTATTTTAAATACACGATTGTTTTCAAATCATTTTCATCAATCAGTGAATCTCAATTCGCTGGTTCACTCACTCCGTGTTGTCTTCTTTGAGACGTTCCGGTTTGAGAACGGCTAGAGCAGCTGCGAAACCCTGTCAAGGAGATTCTTCGAAATTATACCTGATCACAGGCAGTACTTGTACTGATCAACGGGGAACCGTGGGCCGTGCACCTCAATTCAACAAAAGTGATCAAAGACACTTTTTGTGCGCTTTATTGCTAACTGTTTTATGCAGGAACACCCGACGGTTGCAGCTGATCAGAATTGAGGAGTCATTCCATAGTCGCATGCTCACAGCATCCACACTTAATTAAAGAAACCATGACAAGTGCTAATCTACATAACCTGGCTATAATATTCTCATACTATGCTTCTGCTACGTTGCTGCAAATATCATGAACCAGTAAAAGCTTCCGCTACTCTGATGAAATGATGTCATGATCTAGAAAGTGTGAGCATGTTGGTCCGAAAGTCACTACATCACATGAAGGCAACACAATAAAGGATGATCCAGAGATTTACTGTGGCTGATGATCTCGATGAAAGCTCGAAGATCATCAAGATGTGGATCAGTTCAAAGACCTCCACTAGAAGTACAAAGCATTTGGACTTTGAAGAGTCACTGCTAAAGCACAAAGATTACTGAAGTGAAGAATTAAAGTCTACGAGCTCAGAACAGAAGAGAAAATAGAATGCTAGGATTCGAAATATAAATCATGGGGTGACCTCCCTTAGGGGGAGATTGTTAGGAATTGGAAATTCCATAGTGAAGTGTCGGTCACCCTAACTATAGTCTAGCACAAGTTAGCTCGTAGACATATCGTTATTTACGTGTTTATTCGTTTAGTTATTAGCTTAGAGCAACACCGTGGAGGAAGGACGGGTCTTTACCCACTGTATGCCTGATCTACAGCCTGACAGGAGGGCGTTTAGTCTGTAACTATAAATACCCCTTCCATCCTTGGAAGGGGTGGTGCTTCATTCTAATCTAACCTTTTCTTTTTGTTTATCTCTCTAGAATCACCCTCTCATCTCTTTCTCTCTCTAAAACCATGGCTTTCTTGTATCATCACCATCCAAGGCCACCCGAATCATCTATAACACAATATATTTATGATCCTACAAGTTGTCCTTGATGAAGCACTTTGGACTTGCATATTAGAAGGAGAGTTGTTGGAGGATAGACTGGGGAAAATGATTAAGGGGGTGTTTGTATTAGCTTATTTTACTATATTACGAGGTCATTTAGTTTGAAAAGCTCATGAGTTAACGTTTTTGGTTTATGAGGTTATTAGGTTGAAGGTACAATGGAGTGAGCTAAAGAGAAGGCTAAAAATAGGTACAAAGGTTACTGCCAAACACTCCTATTGCAGTAAACCTGCAATACATTATATGCTTTGTGTCTTCTTTTGTTTGAATTCATTAAGGTGCACATAAGTTGAGACATATATTAGTTTGGACATATTTCAATTTCAGCATATCTTAAATACTTCTACATGTAGAAAATGGCAGCAGAAGTTAGATACATGGTATGTTTTGCAAACCTGCTAATGACTTAAGGGTGTTTGGATTTATCTTTATTTTTACCTATTTTGGTGTTTAATGGTTGATTCATTATTCTAAAGCGTTTTTTTTAAATACTGAGATAAATTGCTTATGTCCAGGTCATGATTGAATTGGTCAGCAATTGATTTTTGTTTATTGATGTGAACACATACTAGCATTTTTGCCTTTACCTGTTTATATGATTATGATTGCCTAATTTATGATTGACCTTTTTAGTGAGCCTGCATTTGACCTTTGTGGTCAACAAATCATGTTTAATCCTAGTTTAGACTCATTTTCGCACAAGTCAAACCATAAGTAGAAGTGTGGAGTTATCAGCTAGGGATATGTGCCTGGTGTACTATGGTTGACAGGTCATCTAGCCACATAAGACTTTCAGGTAAGCCTTCGAGGGCTTTATTGCCTTAGTAGTTCGTTGTCAATATATAAAGTAATGTTATTTTAGATTATATAATTTGTGGTTAGTTTTATCCCACACTTTAAGGTCTTCTGTACAATGGAACAAGGATTTTACTTATAACAATGTAGAGTGAGGATGATGAGGCTTTAAGTGGTGTACCCGTAACTACATTGTACTATGATATTGAAGCACGATTACGCATATTAGGAGATCAAATTGGAATAGTAAGTTATCTGCTATTAAATTGTTAGAGTAGGTTACATTTCAACTAGAGTTGCATGGTTTGATGTATGATATGTTATGCTGCAGGTTAGAATTTTCAAGTTTAAGCCCGAGCCATATGCCACATAGAGCAGTTTCTCTCATCACAAGGTACTGAGAACTAATTTCCATATTCATTGCTTATATATAAATAGAAACCGAGCGGGCATGATTACAAGTAGTAACTGAAGCCTTCTCTTAATTTGGGAATATGTCTTAAACTTAATGTAACCATAGTCTTACATAAACTAAAGGGGTGTTGTGTCTTATTAGAGGATTAGTAACAAGTTGGGTTGTCAAAACCGGATATCAGGTAGGTGGTAAAATCGAGATTATGAAGGGTAAGTTACAGTTTTAGATACTGAAGATTATATTTTGATAGATTGACCATGTAGAGGTCAACAAGCACATTACTACAATGCATAAGAAACCAATGAAGAACTTGATTTTTGAGGAATTGGTGCCTACACTATGGGATAAATGCAAGGTAGTTTGGCCTATATTTTCACTATTCTACCAGTTTTTAAATAAATATATCATAGTAGATTAAACAACAAGTACCTATCAATGATCCTCATACCCTGCTATCTCAGGTGTTTATCAACCATCCGTGTTCCCACCTTATTAAGTTGTTTATCCACCATCCTTGTACCCACCTCAGGAGTCCACTTATCCTCCTCAGCCATATGGTACTCAAGCTTAAGGTAACTACTGATATCATGATTCATCACCTTTATCTGATTTGTATATAAATGGGTCAATTTGTGTTAAGCCGGAGTAAAGTTTTAACTAAGAAAGGAATCATGGATCATGTTGGGTCAAGTGGTATGCAAGACATGTAGCAGCATAGAAGGTTGGAAGTTTTCGAGCCCATTAGGAGTGTACATGAATGTTGGTGAATGGTATGTGTAGAACTAGTGAGTAAAGAGTTCTCCTTTAACTCTAAGATTTTGGGTACAAGTATTTGAGAATTTAATTTGACAAATGATTGTTTGTAATCCATTTGGATAAAAAGTATATGAGAATTTACATTGTACTTTTAGTTATGTTTGTTAAATAATCTTTGCTTAAGAATAAGCAGTTATATGTATTAGTGTTATAATATTTTGTGGTTTCGCATGGATGCATAACGATTTATTTATTACTCATTAGTAGATACAATGTGTTGAATCAATTAGTATGATAAAAGACAGATACTAGCAAAATAATAATAACAATAAAAAAAGCCTGCTTGAAACATGAAATTTGAAAGCATGAGTGATTGTGTATTTGAGTTTGTGAGGTTCTATTAGAGTGATAAGGGTGCATAATTCTTTTGTTTTGTGCAAATGAAACGAAGTAGGAATGAGGAGGTCTGCGTTTTAGGAGATAAAAGGGAAATGGTTGCAAGTGAATCTCAAAATGGGAGGCTTATTCCCACATCATCCTTACTTATAGATTATTATATATTAGGCGTTTTATACAAACATTACACAACAAACACTTAGATACAAAGTTTGTGCATAGCACGGGTTTTGAATGGCTCGTATATATTAAAAGATTAAGTCTTATTATTTAATGTGGAGTCATAATGATTAATGGGATTAACACACTTTTACATATAAAGTCTATTGTGTGCAAATTTTAGTATTTCTAACATCCCAACATCCGCTTAACAACTTTTATAGTTTCCAGTTATAAGAAAACCAAAAGCCTCTTTAACTATTCAATTTCATGAACTTCAACAAATCTAACACAACAAAGACAAACGTAAGGATTATGGTCACTTGAATACTTTCTTTTGAAGTTCTAGTGAAAGTATAAACCTCCTATGTTTAAGGAAAACCATTATTTGTCTTATCTAGAGGCTTTGTAAAAACGTTTATAAGTTGACGTTTTTGTAAAACCGAGAGGAATGGTTTTGGGCATCTCTTTAAGTTTAAATTTTAAAGTAAACTTCTCAAATATCATCTACGAACCTGTATTGAAAGAAGTAACTTAGTTTGGTAAGAGGTGAGCCGACTTGAAAAAATCGAAAACATACATTTTGTTGTGGCTGGCGCGTCAGCTAGCGCGCCAAACCCAGGCTTACATGTTTTCGGTTTTTGGCTATCGCTTATAATTTTAAGTGTCACGAATTTATATTTGTCCTTATTAAAACATTACAAGTGCTTTGGTCATCATAGCACCAACAGAGGGTATGCATACGTATTGTGTTAGTTCATTCTTAATAAAACACATATTTCTTCTCGCCCTCTCTCTACTTTCTCACTCTAGAATCGAATATGTATTTCACCAATCTTGACCTCCCGATCCATGTAGAATTTTGATATATATTTGGCCAACACATGTTCTCCTTGAAGGGGTAGGGTTCTTTTCAGAAACAAGAAAAGGTCGAGAACTGCAAGAACCAGCATCAACCAATCAGATTTTTTTTGTATTTATTTTTATTATTATATCAACAGGGTATAATAGTAAAATACAATCTTTATTTACTTTTTGAATTTTCTTTTAATAAAAAACGTTTTCTTAGTTCCTAATTTTTTTTAATATGTTTGAAATAAATGTTTTCTTCAGCATGTATGTATTCAAAATGTATGGTGCACATGTGTTTATTTTAGATAATGTAAATTACATGTGTTTTTAGTGTTTAATTGCTTAAATCTCTAAAGTGTTTGCTCAGAAAGATTTACACAAATGCATTAAATGAAAAACATAAGTATTTTACATGTACTCTATACAATTCAAAACAAAAACATTATACACAAAATTTAAAATCATGTGATATACAATTCAAATACAAAACTCTAAAAGTAAAAATAAATTAAAGTTTCCTTGATGTATATATGTGTCTTCCTAATCTTAACACAGTCAGATTTGGTGTTACCGTATATGCACAAGTATTTCCCCTTGTTAGACACTCTTGATTTCTTTTTAAGCATATGTGCATTTGAGTTCATCCATATGCCCTTATAAATATGTACTCAATTTAGTTCATGTGCACTTGTGTCTTTACTCTTTACATATGTATCATAACTAGCTTCTCGCTAGATATATGTAAAAATCACATGTGCACTCTTCATATTGCTCATCATACTTGTACCTGTAACCACAAACAATTAATAAACGAATTATTTAATCATAACAACTAACAAAACACATATGGACAATCCTTTCCTATATCAAATGATAAAAACGAATTTAATCATAACAAGTAGTGTTACATATACGCATAATCTAGCAGAACACATATATACACTTACTCATAAGCTATTATTGGTTAAAATAATTGGTCATATATAGCGTGCTATAAGCGTATATTTGGTCCATTGGTTGCACAATTATACATTAAAAACTACTAATGAATATATATACCTGCTATGATTTCTATGCATATGTATTCCTTGGTTGACATCATCACCATACTTTTTTTAAACCCGACTACTGGCATAACACAATTTGGACAATATGTTTTTATCAAGCTAACATAGCACCAGTGCACATGTGCCTTTTTCTTCCTTTGTGTTTTCAATAATTGCTATTGTTAAATTCAGATAATACAAATAATTATTAAATTCAAGCAATCTAGGAAAAAGCTATAAAGATCCTACATCTTTAGGTTGTAACAGATTAGAAAAGTTGACAAATCACTCCATGACTCAAATTAAAATATTAATTATTTCTTTAAGAAAACAAACAAAATATAGATATACAATTTTTTAGTTTACAAAATACAAATGATTATTAATTTAAATATACTATGAACAAACAATAAGGACCTTACATATTTATTAATATAATCAAAATAGATCCAAGATCTACAACCATCATCACATAAGTATCCACCCACTAAACAAGATGATAACAACATTGGTAACTAATCAGTACCCAAAGATATTCAAAATAGATAACGAATTTTATTTTACTACCGATCAATTTGAGATTTATTACAAAGTATTATTTATTCATATAAATAATCAAAACCATGTCATAAGAATTAAGAATTAGAAAAAAGAATCTTGCCTCACGTCTCCATGATATGCGATGCATATGTGGGTTTTTTTTTCTGCAACATAACGCCATTTAAATTTCAATAAAACAGTTAATAAAGATGCATGCGGGAGATGTAGAGATTGAAGAACAATCGTTGATGACGCTGGAGGATTTCTAAACGTGTTAGGCATATGACCTGTTACAATTTTAGTGTGATGGATGCATAATGAATTTGGTTAGATCTAGGGTTTGAGATGGAAGAAAAGATTAGATCTCAGATGGGAGAGAAGATGAGAAGATATTTGATTTTTTTTATTTAATTAATTTGAGGAAAAACCCAATATAAAAATGACGGTTTATTTTTTTTATTTTTTTTGTGTACAAAATCACTTTAATACCCTAATAGTCCTTTCAGCATGTTCATTGATTTTTTATTTATTTACAGTTGTGCTATCATTACTTTTATCCATTGATCAAATATCTAACGGTACAGATCGGTTCTTGCAGTTCTCGACCTTTTCTTGGTTCTGAAAATAACCCTACACCTCCTTGAAGAGCTCTTCATAATGAGCCTTTATGCGTTTAAAATGAAGTTGATGTGAATGAGATACCTTGTATTAAAGTTAGCCATTTGGTACCACGCTTAAAGAGAAAAATTGGTTTATTTTTTTATCCCACATCGATGGAATGGGTAAACTTGAGACGAGTCTATTGTGTATAATTAGATATCGTAATTCCAGATTTTACACAGATCAAATCAATAAATATTATTGATTTCCAGCATAAGGTATACGCACCTCTTAAGGTAAAATTCCAGACTATTTTGTTAAGTATGACAGTACAACTTACTGTTTTGGCTGTTGTACCCTGAGAAATAGACGACGATTCTATTTAAGAGAAACGTGTCAAACACATGTCTCGGCTCTTTAGTGATTCATGTTTTATTTTTGTTATTAATCAAGTAAGTATTTTGAATATTTTATTATTTTATTTACTTATCGTATTGATAACGCTACACGCGTCGTTCGGGGTCAAGGAAACTTCCTTTTCTTCGAGCAAGTTTTATAACACCCTAGGCAGTGAACCTAATCGTTGTAGTGTAGTAATTAGGGTAAGCCACGGGTATTGATATCGTTCTCTAGGGGAATAGGAATGCTAGTAAGGAGTTACTACGCTAAGGTTAAGGTTGAGGAAGATTATTTTTTATCTTTTTATGTTTTATGAAATGGAAAGGTACGAATCTCGGGTATTGGATTTGGGGGGGGGGGTTGGTATTTCTACCGATTACTCTACTATTATCTAATTATCTAAACTAAGGTTGTGGGAGTCTATGTCTAATTAATGTGTGCTCGTATGATAGTTTAAAGATGTGTTTACTTAGGTTGTATTACTCCTTAATTATCTCCTATTGATGGTTGAGTTGTCACATCTTATTCTTAGTTGCGTTGTGTGTCTAAAGTTGTAGGGTATGCGTTTCTCCCTAACTCTTTGAACTTACCAAAGGGTCTCGTCTACAAACTCACTAGGGATGATAAACTCTTACTCTAAGGCACTCTTTGGATGGTTTAGCCTACAACTACTCAGGTAATTATATTCTAAGGTTCACAAAGATGAATCAAGCATTAAGTACACAACGAATGACCTATCGCATTACTAGATCATTAGTCAACTAAGATAAGAAACAACCAATCAATATTCAATAATTAAGTTTCATACTTCCTAAGCAAACACACAAATAAATTAGCCGGACATGGAAAACATGCAAGCATACACACAAGTAATCAAAGACATAATTGAATTAATGAAGAAAAGACTTATCTTGATGTAAGATAGGGTTTAAAACCCTAAAATACTGTACAAGACACCTTAGGTTCGGTTTTAGGTTTTTACTCCAAAAGACTCTCTACAAAACTGAAAAATTCGGATTCTATATATAAGATTACATATGCGACGGCGTCACCTTATGTTTCGTGACGCCGTCGTGTCGCCGTCAATAGGGTTTCGTCTTGGCCACGTTAACCTTGCGACGGCGTCACCTTATGTCCGTGACGCCGTCCTCTTCTTCTGACGTCGTCTGGATTGCATCTAGGCCGTCTGAGTAGCGACGGCCTACTCTTTCACAACTAGACGTCGTCACTTGAAAATACGAGTTTTGAATTCTGAACCGTCACAAAAATCTTGGGACGGCGTCGCAATTAGCACCTGACGCCGTCGCCTTCTAATTTCAGCAACTGTGAGTGTCTCGATTTTGACTTTGGCCATTTTCTTCATATATTCGCGCCTTTTCGTCCAAATAAGTGCCATTCCAGCATTTTGCCTTCAAGAGACCTAAAAAGTGAAAAGGAACGATATTAAGCAATAACGGATACAAAAGTGATCAAATAAGGACTTAAACGACCCCTCAAAATGGTACCTTTTAAAACCTTATCAAATATCCCTACACTTTTTATTTGCTTGTCCTCAAGCAAATGTGCTTTTAGCCAATTAATTTATAAGTTAGGGGTCATGAAGCATTAATTCAAAACGGTCCACAACACATATAAGCGCCGCAAAAGTCATAACAAGCACAGAAATTACATACTAGCACCTCTCATGGGGTGTTTGGATACTCACATCTCTCTCGGGTGTATATATGAAATATAACAAATAGGAAATGGAAGATAAACACTCATTAACCGGTCCTAGTACATAGATTACCATAGGCTTGAGAATAGATCAAACCTCCATCGCTTTTGCGTAAGCACCTAGGAAAGACTATCAAAGAGGTCTTTTAAAGGGTTGTAATGTTAGGCTTACGGTAGGGAAACAAAGGGTTTGGTGGGATAGGCTATTTAGTGGTGGTAAGTCAAAAATCTCTATGTTAAATGGATATGAAGAATGGCGTTGCTAAGCCAAGATTCGACACTCTAAAACTTTAGATAACTGAAATAAACAAACATAAATTTAAAGGATAGATGTAGGATGGTAGCCCGTATGTTTTTTTTTTTTTTTTTTTTTTTTTTTTTTTTTTTTTTTCTATTTTTTTTCGATTTTTTTTTCATACACTTTTACTCTACCATCCTCTACGGTAACATCAAAATAATAGGGATTTATAGGCATATCCCTACACTTGAGTTTTATTACTCTAACACTAATTTGACCCGAATTGAAAAGATCAAAACACTTGGGGTACATTATTATGCAAACAAAGGGAATTTGAATTTTAACGTTCCCTTCCCGTCATTTCATAAACTTTAACTTTTCCCATGAATCCCAATCGTCCCAAAACTGTATACAAAGGATATGACTCGACTTAGCAACTTATGCAAGCAACTAGATAATTGAACTAAGGGTTTGGGGTGATAACAAACATTTGCACTAAAAGTGAGTGCATAAGGGGTAGGCTAAGGCGATTTGGGTGTATATTTGGGGGTGGGGTGTAAACAATGCTCTTCATTGATATTCCGGAAAAACCGAAACATCACGAGAACCGCGAAAAGGATAGGCTTTGAAGGGTTAACTAGGGGTATCGTGTACTAAAGATGAGTACAACGCAAAGGGTGTGGGGGAATTACTCAACCGATGTGGAAGAAGTAATTATATTACAGGTATCAAACAAGGGTTATCCTAATGCCTCTTATCATTTAGTTATTCCTAACTACACAAGTGTAGCCTCACTTGCGATCTCGGAATGCATCACAAAACAAGTTCTAGAATCTAATATACTACCGGTTTACACTCTAAGCATTGAAGATGAATGCTTTAATTCCTACTAATCTAAGGGCGATCCTCACATTTTGGTGGAATTTGGGTGGTAAAGGGTTTTTGTGCTAGTCATGCAACTTCCTATCCATGAGACGCTTTTGTTAAGACTAATGGCCCACTCCTATATGTCATGAAAAATTTCAAATTTGGTGCCAAAAATTACCCTAACCGACATTTTCTCATGGTTTATTACACAATCACATTTGGACAAAGCAAATAGTCAAGGATAAGCATAGTTTCAAAGTTCCCGTTTTATTTTCCCTCCCTACACTTAAACTGAACATTGTCCCCAATGTTCCCCGAAAGTATCAAAGTTATGATAAAAGAAGGTAATTAAAAACGAAAGAAACTAATACTCCCCTGATTAGCTCGGTAGGATCCGTGTAAAGTGGTGGTTGAATTCTTTCCAAGAAGAATTATTGCGTGAAAAGCTCCTTCCAATCTTATGTAACTTCTTCTTGACAAACTAAACCTGCACACTTGAAGAAAACAAACGAAACCTTCGCGTAAAATCGGCGGTAATAATATATATAAGACTCGATTTAAACTAGGATATAATGCTTGTGGAATGGATGTTTACAGAATTTCTAAGAAAATTAAGACCTGGAAAATTCCAAAAATTTGTAAGTGGCTCAGAAAACGAGAAAAAAATAATCTGATGTTTTTACTCCTTCCTGACGCCGTCAGGTTGCAATCCTGACAAAAACTGGTCTGCGATTTTCTGAAAAAAATTCTGGAAAATTTACATCTTTAGAATCTGGAAAAATTTCTGCAAAACATCCATTATGACTCGATACAAGCATTTGACTCGAACAAACAAACATAAATATCTTTTCGTTAATTGTTATTCTCATGTTTACGTTTCTTTTGAAAACGTGTGTAATCCTCCCTACACTTATCCCTTATGTAAAATACCTTTATATGCAATTAAGACGAGGTTAAAAACAAAATAAAGCATTTTTACAAATTTAAACATGAGGATAAACAATTAATAAAAGATATATAACACTAACAAGCAAACACTTAAGCATGGGTTGCCTCCCACGAAGCGCTTTTCTTTATTAAAGAGTCTTGTAGCTAGACTCATAGTCGTGCTTCTACGTTTCCTCACGCATCCTCAATGAGAATTCTATCATGTTGACAAAATCTTCATCGACTCTATACCTAGGCCCTAAAGTCAAGCAATCCTTATAATAATGCCTCCTTCTTTCCCACATGAATTTATAACCTTTTTCAACATCTTCCTTACTTTTGTAATCAAAAGCTTTGATGTTGTCTCGATCATAAATGGACAAGTGGCCATACTCAGTTGTTTTCCAAGGCATCCTATAGGTGATCTCATCGGTTCCTTCCTTGAACCTAACCGTTCCATCATGCTTGTTATGGCTCATTCTAGATGTTTCAACAAACGGTTTCCCTAGCACTACTTGGGATAAACTATAGTTAATGACGCATCCTACATCTTCTAGGACCATAAAATCAACTAGGTAGGTGAAATTTCCTATAAAGACATGCACGTCCTTGACTCTTCCCACAAAGTTGCAAACTCCTCCCGGATACTTAGGGTCTCTCCTAATATTGAGTCGCTCATTCATAATGTCATTGTAGACAGCAGATGACATTACATTGATGGGGGATTCCGTATCTATGTAAGCGTGGTCGACACTCCTATATCCGATCATACAAGGGATTTTTAAGTTCCAGGGATTTTTTGGGCATATCCTAATGATAGGTGATCGTGGATTATCGATTATGTATTGATGGTACGCAATCTCTTCCTTAGTGGGGTAAAGATTGAAGTAAGCACTATTTTCCACATCCACGTTGTTGTTTATCATGCCATTTTCCGAATTACTGCTAATCATAGAGCCAACTATAGCAGCGCTGACTACTTTCTCAACAGCTTCCCTAATTGTACTATCGAATATTTTCTGCAAATCCTGAAGGTCGGTGTTTCTACTCACATAGCGGCTTCGACGGTTGTGTTGGTTATTGGGTTGGGTTTTGAGTGACATTGAATTTTTTTGTGTTGGGTTATCAAGTGGTGGTTGGTTATCACCTTCCATGATGAAAAGTGATAAGATTATGAACAAAGGTTACGAAGAAGGGGGATAGACTAAGAGGAAGCTAAAAAATGAGAAAAAATTTACTTGATAGGAATCAAGCAAAGAAACCTAAACGAGGTGGACTACTAACTAGCTATTCTATTCCCCGGCAACGGCACCAAAAACTTGATAACGCTACACGCGTCGTTCGGGGTCAAGGAAACTTCCTTTTCTTCGAGCAAGTTTTATAACACCCTAGGCAGTGAACCTAATCGTTGTAGTGTAGTAATTAGGGTAAGCCACGGGTATTGATATCGTTCTCTAGGGGAATAGGAATGCTAGTAAGGAGTTACTACGCTAAGGTTAAGGTTGAGGAAGATTATTTTTTATCTTTTTATGTTTTATGAATAGGAAAGGTACGAATCTCGGGCATTGGATTTGGGGGGGGGGGTTGGTATTTCTACCGATTACTCTACTATTATCTAATTATCTAAACTAAGGTTGTGGGAGTCTATGTCTAATTAATGTGTGCTCGTATGATAGTTTAAAGATGTGTTTACTTAGGTTGTATTACTCCTTAATTATCTCCTATTGATGGTTGAGTTGTCACGTCTTATTCTTAGTTGCGTTGTGTGTCTAAAGTTGTAGGGTATGCGTTTCTCCCTAACTCTTTGAACTTACCAAAGGGTCTCGTCTACAAACCCACTAGGGATGATAAACTCTTACTCTAAGGCACTCTTTGGATGGTTTAGCCTACAACTACTCAGGTAATTATATTCTAAGGTTCACAAAGATGAATCAAGCGTTAATTACACAACGAATGACCTATCGCATTACTAGATCATTAGTCAACTAAGATAAGAAACAACCAATCAATATTCAATAATTAAGTTTCATACTTCCTAAGCAAACACACAAATAAATTAGCCGGACATGGAAAACATGCAAGCATACACACAAATAATCAAAGACATAATTGAATTAATGAAGTAAAGACTTATCTTGATGTAAGATAGGGTTTAAAACCCTAAAATACTGTACAAGACACCTTAGGTTCGGTTTTAGGTTTTTACTCCAAAAGACTCTCTACAAAACTGAAAAATTCGGATTCTATATATAAGATTACATATGCGACGGCGTCACCTTATGTTTCGTGACGCCGTCGTGTCGCCGTCATTAGGGTTTCGTCTTGGCCACGTTAAGCTTGCGACGGCGTCACCTTATGTCCGTGACGCCGTCCTCTTCAGCTTCTGACGTCGTCTGGATTGCATCTAGGCCGTCTGAGTAGCGACGGCCTACTCTTTCACAACTAGACGTCGTCACTTGAAAATACGAGTTTTGAATTCTGAACCATCACAAAAATCTTGGGACGGCGTCACAATTAGCACCTGACGCCGTCGCCTTCTAATTTCAGCAACTGTGAGTGTCTCGATTTTGACTTTGGCCATTTTCTTCATATATTCGCGCCTTTTCGTCCAAATAAGTGCCATTCCAGCATTTTGCCTTCAAGAGACCTAAAAAGTGAAAAGGAACGATATTAAGCAATAACAGATACAAAAGTGATCAAATAAGGACTTAAACGACCCCTCAAAATGGTACCTTTTAAAACCTTATCACGTATTTAGAGTTTGTCTTCTGCTTCTACCTCATTATATATGTATTTATTTTCTATTATTTATTTAATGTTAATTTTATTTATTGTAATATGGATTTCAAATAAAAGTGTAACTGTTGTTAATACAAATAATGTCAAAAACGTCATTTGCATTTTTCGATCTCTATACATTTTGATAATCACAAAATATAAAGACACGTTACGTAAAACTATACTTAATAAGTTTTTAATCGAGAAAACTCGTTTCAACTACGTTTCGACTACAACATCACTTAATGTATGAACAAACAATCCACCAACTTTGTTAAGTGATCAAAGAATTTATTTTTCTTAAAACCTCACATTTTTATGTGACAAAACATTTTTACAAATTATTTTTTAATCATAAAGAAATGTTTTAATAAGAAAAATAGATTTTAATTTTAAAATCTTCAACAACTATTTTCCCGCCCAAACCAAATAAATTTTTCACCACATCAGGACAAAATTAGAAGCATTTGTCGGGACAATCCCTTATATAAACGGGACCATCCAAGGTTTAAAGAACCGTCCTCCGCTCCTCCTGATAACTATAAATATTGCACTATTTCAGCAGAAAAATTTACCTCTTGAGCACTAAAACTTTATGTTTTCCCAAATTCATCTAAACTCTCTTCTTTGATCACATTAACGTGTTGTAACTTGTTTATAAGTGATCGCATCCACTCTACCTCAAAGTGCAATAGAAGAATGCTCGTATTTGTCAAGAAATGAAGTGTTGAAGAATAGGAATTCACCTCCTAACCTTTGTTACGTTTCTCTCCTCAACCTAAATTCATTATATCTCAATTCTTGTGTAAAATCCGACTTGCGTGTAAGCTCGGAATCATGTTGTGTGTTGATTCAGACTTGGTGTTGATCCGTTAGGTGATTATGTTGATTCAGACTTGGTGTTGGTCCGTTATATGATTGTGTTGATTCGACCTTGGTGTTGGTCCGAATTGTGTTGTGTGTAGTGGTTGATGAAAATAATTACGGCGTGTCATATTATAATGTCGTGAAATACAAAGGTTTCAAAAATAGTTTTTAAGTTAATATAAGTTCATAGGTTTAAACAAGAGTTAAGACTTGTGAAAATGGTATTTAGATAGTTTATATGTCATATGGTCATTTATCTAGTTTTGTCAAAGTCTAGTAAATTTCAATCTAATGAACAAGTTTTTGAAACAAGTTTCGGGTTAACAAACCCAAACTAGCCGTGCGGCTAAGTTACGGTTAAGCAACTTGAAACAAAAATTAAGGTCAAACCGAATGGCTATATTTAAGTCAAATCTAATGAACAAGTTTTTGAAACAAGTTTCTGGTGTGTAGATTTTGACATGTTTTGCCATTTTGGCTCTCATTTACTCATCGGGATGAGTTATGAGGTGCATCACCCGGAGAAACGACCGTAAGACATAGTTCTAAAAGCCTATCTTATTGAATTAACCTCAAGGTTTACTGAGATAATCAGTTTAATCAATCTTTGGGACTATTTCAGAATTCAAGTTCATAGAACTTACCTAGGACTTGTTTTAGCTTGTTTTCATGGTCACAACCTCATGTACAACATCAATTAAGCCTTATTACATATACTACTTATATCAAATTACATAAAATAAATATAAATTATTACAACTATATTTAATGAATATGAAGATAAATAATAGCTTACAAGGACTGGAATAACACAAGTATCACAACTACAAATCAACACCTAAACCCTTCCAATCTTTCACCCTTCTCTTTAATCTTTATCCATCTTTATAACATCTTGATAATCATCCTAAAGACAACCTTACTTCAGCCCCTAACCTCTTGTATAACTCCAAATCTAACCATGGAATAACTAAAACAACCCAAGGATCATAACTAGCTACCTAAACCCTTCACTTTTGTAGTATAATTTGTTGTATGAATAAAAAGGATGATGATGATGAAGGAGATGGGTGTGGCGTTCAAAACAAGGAGAGGGAGGAGAGTTTCATCCTAACTTGCATGTGTTTACTTTGGAATGAAGTTAAAGTAGAGATGTATATACTTCAATCTAGGACATGTGTCTTGTAATGAGATCAAGAGTGATTAACTAAGGCCACATGGTCTTGGTTAGTCATGCATGAACGCCACCTCTTGGTGTGGTGGTGAGGTGTGTGTATTTTGTGCACACTTTTAGTTTATGAGGTGTAGTTTGGTCCCGGTAATTACTAATGTTAAGCCTTTAAGTCACGAAACTTAAAACTAGGTAACGTAAAAATGTAATACTTATAAAAATATTAAAACTTATCAATATACTCTAACTAGGTATATTAAATGTGTGATAAGTCTCAGAGGGTGCGTCTATGTTGTTAAAACTTGATAATGTAGGTTTGAGCACGCGTATTTGTAGGACCTTGTTTTTCTCAACCTTATCACGTATACCAACCTTACCACACAAGTATACACGTAAAACACAAACACTAAGCTTATACGTAAAGATAAGAAGAAAGATTAGGAAAGTTGGTGACTTGAATATGTTATAAGTTATGCGTATGTTTAGAGAGAAATAAGATGAAAGGAAACTTGTATTGCTTAAAGAAAACACACACATACACACTCAAGCACACCCCTCAAATGACCATTTGAAGGGTATTTATACTTCCATACATATCACCCTTATGGGCTTGGGCTTTGGCTTGGATTGGACAATAACTTACATAAAGCTAGCTTAACATAACTATTAGCAATTTAGCTTAGCCCAATCCACGAGCCCGTTGACTATTCTATCACGATATCTAACACACGTTACAAAGTTCCTAAACGTGAATGACCATCACTTCTATTAAATATTATTAAGGCTAACAATCTCCCCCTAAGGGGTGGTCATTCAAAAGATGCTCCACTTGCTTAGGTCTTTACTTTCCTTGAGCTTGAACTTTGTGTGTAGATATAGAATAGTCTTGATTCTTTGTTCCTTCATGCTTTGTGATCAGTTAATGGTGTTGTCTGCCTTTTGTCAGCTTCTTTAGAATAGGTGTCTCCATGTCTTTCTCCGCCATGCTCACACTTCTTTTTGACTTTGATGTTCCAATGATGAGGTTCTCTAGTCTTTAAACTTTGTAGATTCTTTACATTGACGAAGAATCATCTTTAACTTTGTGTTGCCTTTGATTTTGATGAGAACTTTCATTTGATGATGGTATGAGCATGGGAAGATGGTGCGGTCTCTCCTCCAAGGAACAATCATCAGTACCTGCATGTTTATGTTAGTTGAAAGCACCAATCGATCATTGTGGACTTTTCTTAAAAAATTGACCACTATGATTGTTTTACTGATGAATGTCTTGATTCCATTCACCTTGGTCGGGTGAATCAGCCGTCCTAATCCCATAAGGGACAGTTGGCATTACATTGAATGTTCAACTAACGACCCTCATCTTCAGGATTCGATTCGTGAAAGGAATCTCCTTAGCGGGATTTCCAGCACTTACAGGTTCGAATGTCGAGGGTGTTACAACATAGTGTGGAAACACATCTCTAATTCTTACAAAGGCTGTTCCTGAACTGGAGGCCCTCAAGAAGGCTAACATGATATACCGAGGTATATCTACAATTCAGGTGAGTCGCTGAAGTACACCGAAGCATCACTTCACGATTGTAGACCGTTTGAGACACACTAAGCGTAACCCATAAAGAATTACCGAAGTGACCTGCTGTCAGGGTTGTTTGATGTTGACCCTGGCAGGAATTTCCATTCAATCACTGAGGATCACATATGTGAAACCTCTCATGAATGTTCTGGCAGATTGCTAAGATCTGCGTAGGACTCTAGAATGTATCACTTGTGTCCTTATTGTTGAACAACAAGAGATGAAATGTCAAGTGTTCCTAAGAGATCTTTTGATGAATCTCGTGGCTCTTGACTCAATTAGTGCATTTTGGTTTTCCTGAGCGGAGACTAGGGAGAGGGTCTCTTCTTCAATAGCAACAATCTCTAAGAGAAAGTCGATAGATTATGTAGGGTTCCCAGTGAGAATGAAACAAATCCTTTTAAGAGGAATTGAGTGGCTAGAAGGTTAGGTGCAGTGCGTCACTGGGTCCATGACGTCTTTGTCTTCAATACCAGTGTCATCTTAGTGACAACCAGTAGTAGATGAATTGAACCCGGTTTCTGCCCTAAGGTTGATTGTGGAGGGCTATTTCTTTTCACCCTTTATTTTGCTTTTCTTTTTAATTCTTCAACCCCTTCTTTCTCCTTTCTCACATTACTCCTTTTTTCAATCATACCTAAGGACTTCTAATACTAACTATTGGTGATGTCCTTGGGTAGATCCCTCCGGCTCTGGCGGATCATAGGACGGATTTCCTATCCTTAGTCACCTTATAACTCCATGACTATCCTATGTTGCCATAAAACCATTTTCTTGAAAATCTCTCAAAATGTTTATGATTGTAAAACATTTTGTTAACACCTTGAGAGTTTTGAATTTTCAGAAACACTCCCCCTTCACATGTGCTTATATTGTTTTAACTTAAATATGCACATAAAGGGTAGAGTTTGCACTTTTTTGAATTGATCGGCTCATGATAGACAATTCCTCACGAGACACGGTTACGTTGCATAGTTAAAGAGTTCCATTGTCAGTTTTTAGGTGACAACTAGCTCTAATAACTAACTTGAAGTTGTAAACTCTTCTTGAAAAGAAGGTTAGACCCATGAAAGTGCATGTCTATCACGAGTTTCTCGAAATGGTACATTTACTGACTTTGATTTCTCGTCAATTCAATGGTTTCAACTGAGTCGAGCTCTTTTGAGATTCAAACAACGATCATTAAACTTTTTGATCACATTTTAATCATGTCTTCTCCCCCTTAAAAATAGCATATACGTGATATTTTTGATATCAATGGATTAAACATCATTTTTAGAATCTTTTGGGGAGACAAACGGATTTGATTTTAGCATGAAATTGGAACATTTTGGTTTTATACTCACCTTTAATAAAGCATAATCAATTAAAGGGTTTTAGAGGGAGTTATCTTGAGCACAAAATATTTTGAAAGATTTTGAAAATCTTTTTGAACAATCTTGAAAAAGGTGCTCAAGATGATGATGATTTCTCACCAGTTTTAAATGTAGTGCACTGAAGTGTACACTAGATTTTTTCTTTAAAAACACGAGTTTTGATTTGAAAATAATCAAAAGTCATCATTTTAGTCCGGGTTTTGTACTGAAGTATACGAAAGCCATATTTTGAAGAAATTTTAATGAACGACATATTTTAGAAAACATTTAAATAACTCTCGCTCAAGCATCTGTACATGTCTGTATCATTGTTGAATGACATTTCTAGAAACGTACAGAATATCGATTATACGAGAGACATGTCGTAGAAGAATATTTTTGGATTTTTGATTTTATATTGTTTTTGTATTTTTGAAATTTTTTATATTTTTATATTTTGCTTTTGTTGGTTTTTCAAATTTTGTATTTTGTTTTTCAAAAATATTTACAGCGAAGCTTTTTAGAAAATCATTTTCAAGAAGATTCGAGAAGACGTTCTAACTCCACAGGGGTTAGGCTTCGCATTCCAATTCGTCGAACTAAATCGTTAAACCTTTCTTTTGGAAGGGCTTTAGTAAATAGATCGGCGAGTTGGTAATCTGTCTTCAGAAAAATAATTCAACAGTACCTTCTTCTACGTGCTCTTTTATGAAGTGGTAACGGACACGAATGTGCTTAGTCTTTGAGTGATGAACAGGATTGCATGATATGGCTATGTCACTTTTCGAGTCATAATACATAGGTATTTTATCAAAAGTAAAGCCATAATCTGTGAGTTGTGTTCTCATCCATAGAACTTGAGCACAACACGCAAATAGAGACAAATACTCAGCTTCAGCGGTTGAAAGTGCAGTGCAATCTTGTTTCTTTGAAGACCAGCTTACTAACTTTTCACCCAAAAATTGAGCTCCTCCTGATGTACTTTTTGCTGTAACTTGATCACCTGCGTGGTCCGCATCTGAAAAGGCTATTAGATCAAATCCGGATTCCTTCGGATACCAAAGTCCTATGTGAATGGATGTCTTCAGGTACCGAAAGATCCGTTTAACCTCTTTGAGGTGCAGTTCGGTAGGCTTTGCCTGAAACCGTGCTAATAAGCAAACAGCAAAATGGATATCGGGTCGACTAGCAGTGAGGTACATGAGAGAACCAATCATGCTCTGATATTTCTTCGGATCGATAGGTTTCCCAAATAAATCGGCTCCAATTTTTGGTGAAGTTACCATTGGTGTACCGACCGAATCACAATTATCCATACCATGATTTTTCAAAATCTTAGTTGTATATTTAGCTTGATTAATAAAAATTCCACGTGGGGATTGATGTATTTGTAAACCAAGAAAAAACTTTAGTTCCCCCATCATGGATATTTCAAATTTGCTTTTCATGAGATTTTCAAAATGTTTTGAAAGATTCGGATTAGTGAACCCAAAATGATGTCGTCCACGTAAATCTGAACAATCAAAATGTCATTTTTGCATTTTTGTGTAAACAAGGTAGGATCAACAGTTCCTTTGGAAAAATTGTTTAGAATCAGGAAAGAGAACAGTTCGTCATACCACGCTCTCGGAGCTTGCTTTAAACCATAGATTGCCTTTTTGAGTTTGTAGACGTAGTCTGGATGTTCCATGTCTATGAAGCCTTCTGGCTGACTCACATATACTTCTTCTTTCAGAGTTCCATTCAAGAACGCGGTCTTAATGTCCATCTGATAAACCGTGATGTTTTTGTGAGCTGCATATGCTAAGAATATCCTGACTGCTTCAAGTCTAGCTACCAGCGCGAATGACTCTTCAAAGTCTATCCCTTCTTCCTGTCTGTATCCTTTGGCCATGAGACGAGCTTTGTTGCGAATGACAATCATTTCTTCATCCTTTTTGTTCTTACATAACCATTTGAGATCAATGACGCGAATGTCAATTGGTCTTGGAACCAAATCCCAAGAGTCATGGAGACGGTATTGGAGAAGTTCCTCCTGCATCGCTTCTATCCAAGCGTTTTCTGCCATTGCCTCCCGAATGTTCTTTGGTTCAGTATTGCTAATTGAGCAAAGGTAAATGCACAAGTCGCAATCGGTGGCAAGTTGGCGTCTCGTCTGAATTGGCCGTGAAGGTTCACCAATGACTTGTTCAATTGGATGGTATTTTGTCCACTTCAGAGTAGAAGGATACCGTTGGTTAAACGTATGCGAGTTAGATGGTTCTCGTAAGCTTGAAGATGATTCAACTGATTCTGTAGCAAACGGGTTTTCAAATAAGTCTTCATCTAACGTTGCATCGTTTTGGTTTTGTGAAGGTTCTTCTTGAATGATATGTTTTGGTTTTGCTCATCAACTATTGGTAAAACTGTTTCAAGAATAGGATTTGAAAAAGTCGATGTAGATGACGTTGATGGAGTTGGTGCATTGGTTTCGACCGTGGTAGATGCATCTGCTGTTGGTAGTGGTGGATGATTTTGAGCGGGTGCAGCAGAATGATGGTTTGATGCATTTGTCGAAGTTCCACCATAGTATTCATCGAACATTAACTCGAAGAAATTCTCCCATTCTTGTTCATGAGGTGTGTCAGCAAAAGTTGATGGAGCTCTGTAACGCCCCGACCCGACAAGGGTAAAGGAATCACAAATAATGGTGTCATATCAAAGCAAACACAAATATCCAAAAGAAGTCTTAGCATAAATACTGAAATAATTCAAGTCAACAAGACTTCAATACATATTTCCCAGCGGAAAATAAACACCAATAAAATATCTGAAATAGTAAAGTCTTAAATGGCATCATAAGATCAAAGCTAAATATCTCAAAGGTAAGTCCACTCAGTACTCATCCCAAAGCAAAACCCAGCTCCAATGCTTAGATACCTGCCGCGGAAGAAAAGAAATGCGGCTGAGCTTCAAAAGCTCAGTGAACAGATATAAAAGCAAAGCGAATACGAAACGATATCGGATACAAAATATAGTGAACGAAAGATAGTAAAATCATAATCATTTTCAAAGTATAAATCCGAATTATCGAATAAAGTTTATAGTTAACTACCACGAGCCCAGAAACAAATATCAGATCATAATCATATTCACATAAGGCAACATTTGTAGGGGAGACCTACCAGAGTTATGAAGGACGTGCATGCACGCAGCATCAATCATCAGATAACATATAACAGATAACAGATAACAGATAACAGATCTAGGATGCATCCATATGCCCCACAGACAGATATTGGTCATATAACATAACTTGAGCTCATAACAGATAACAGATAAGGGACGTGGCAGAACATCACTCTACTGCCCTAGAGTCATGTTAGAGGTGCATCACTGACACGGACATGGAACCCCCATGACTAGTGAAATATTTGGCTCGGGTGTCAAACTATCTTAGGTCAAATCAGAATGTCATAACTGACACAGATCATACTTTATCAGAAGATTAATCATATTTCCAAAATCAGAGTTTTCATAATTCAGAAATCAGATGTTTCATAATTCAGAAATCAGAGTTCAAATAAGAAACAGCTCAAACAAAACAGAATGGGGTTCATAGCAAAGGCTTAGGAAACCCTAATATAAAACCTAACGAAAAGAAAACGTTATAAGGAACCTTTACTGAAAAGGTCAGAATATCTGTACCTTATTCCAAAGCAAATGACCAAAAAGCAGAAATACGGAAAGCAAAGGATTACTCCTTCTTCACAAAACCTATACACATTAACGGTCGTACATGTTATTTATGATTCCATAATTGTCGAAATGATCTTTTAATATTTGGTGTTCATACTTAGTGTATTCAGTGATCTTATTACTTTAGAGATTTATGATTAAATGAGACTTAAGTGTTTTATAACCAATATTATAGATTAGGGTTCATTATGTCATTTATTAAAGTGTAGGGTTAAATGTGAAAATAGTTTAAAAGTCATGACTCACACATGAAATAACGAATTAATACCCTTAGCTTCAAACCCTAATCGACTCTCATTTATGTTCTAGGGTTTTCTCAATCTTTTAATATCATATCAATGTGCATTTACTTTACATGTTACGTCATTTAATGACTCATTACTCTTGTTTATTTACGCAACACATTCATGACTTAACCATACGTTACTCATATACATGTTATACGTCAACTTTTATATCCATGCACGTTTATGATTTCATGTGACAACCAAAAGTTACTTATTACTCGGATTAGATACACATCTACACACACATGCACAATAGTTTAGCCTAGATATGACCACGTACTATGTTTACACATCAACAAGTTCACTTGACTCACAACACACGCGCATGTATACGGTTCACAATCCACTTAGGTTCGGCATGCATGGTTCGGTTCACACATCACTCTAGGGTTTAGGTTTTACATGACCTTTACTCGTTTAACACACGTTCAAAAACCCTCACATGGTTCGGCTAACATGTAGGTTTCGGCTAACATGTTTTACGCAAACCCTAGCTCATCTACGTATCTTACGTATTCACGTTAGCATGTTTTTACCTTGGCCGATTTAATTACATGTGGTTCGATTCATATGTATATGTGGTTCGGTTCTCTTGTGCTCGACATACCTATGATCCGATTCAAACAATACATATATATTACATGTTCTCTTAATATTACAAGGTTCAATTCATATTGGTTTGTTGGTTTCATATGGTTCGGCCAAAAGAAAAAGAACCAAAGCTCGACTAAAACAAACATGATACAATACATTATACGTTAGGTGTTATCAAAAGAAGACGAGAAGATCATTGTTATACCTTAGCTTGTTGGACACAAGGTCTCGACACCAAGGGTGTTTGTAGCTCTCGGCCGAATAGGAAGAAAAAAGAGAGAGGCAAAGAAAACTAGGGTTCCAAATTGTGTTTATGTGTTGTATATATAGGTAGTACAAATTTCGGTTAGGCTTTAGATGGGGTGGGCTTCGGCTTGGGTCCAACCGAACAAACAAAACTCACGCCCATAGGGCTCTCGGCTCCATTGTCCAACCGGACAAAATTACACGGCCAAACATGGTTCACCAAATAAACGAAAACAAGGCCCAACTATTTAGCGAGACGTTTAACTTCGTACAATGTCGATCACGTACACATATTCGTTAAGTTTTAGTTATAGATAAGTTAGGTTTTAATTTCGTTGAATGAATATAAATGTCTTTTACGTATTTTATAAATTTCGATTCCAAGGGTATTTTAGTCTTTATTCATGTTTTAGATTTTCAGGTTTTACAAGCTGTTTGTTGTATGAGTCCTGAACTGATGTGTCCAGAAGTCTGCGGGTTTGGTGCGGGTTCTAATATGTTTTGATTAGAAGCCATCGGATTAAGCGCGGGTTCTAGAGCGAGTCTCTCAGAAGCCATCTGTGAAAGTTCATTAAAATTCACATTCATCGTCTCCATTATCTTCCTAGTTCGTCTGTTATACACCCTGAATGCCCTCGAGTTATCTGAGTATCCAATGAAGATTCCAATATCACCTTTAGCTTTCAGTTTACCTAGATCTTCTCTGTTATTTGTCGGATAGCACAAAGCGCCAAACGCGTGAAGGTATGAGATATCAGGTTTTCTGTTGTTCACAAGCTCATATGGGGTTTTATTGAATCTTGGATGGATTAGGGATCGGTTCTGAGTGAAACAAGCAGTGGCAACAGCATCAACCCATAGAAATAACGGTACACTAGAATAAATTAGCATTGTGCGAGCAGCTTCCACAAGAGTTTGATTTCTTCTTTCAACTACCCCATTCTGCTATGGAGTTCTAACAACTGATGTCTGATGTGTGGTTCCAACATCATCAAAATAAGCTCTTAACTCCTGATTAGTAAATTCTGTGCCGTTGTCTGTTCTTACAACCCTTACTGGAGTTTGAAGAAGTACTTGAATACGCTTCAGAAAGTTGATGATGAGGCCTGGTGCTTCGTCTTTTGACCTCAGAAACTTAACCCATGTATATCTTGAATAGTCATCAACGATAACAAGAATATACTTTTTCCCATTAATGCTTTCAACTCTCATTGGGCCACATAAGTCCATATTCAACATATGCAACTTTGTTTCCGAACTGGGTACAAATTTGTGTTTATATGATGCTCTTTTGCTTTTTCCTTGTTCGCATGATGGACATAGGTGATCCTTGGTGTATTTGAACTTTGGAAGTCCGTTGACGATGTTGTATTTGGAAAGTTTGTTGATAGTGTCGAAATTAAGATGGGATAGCCTTCTATGCCACAACCAGGACTTTGTTCCAGATGCTCGTGTCATAAGACATATTGGTGATGAAGACGCCATTTGGTTTATGTCAATAGCATACAAGTTTGTATCATGATTCCCAGTTAAGAGATCAGTGCCATCCAAGTTTCTAACGAAGCATGCATTTCTCCTAAATGCAACCTCTAAATCTGCATCACAGAACTGCCCGACTGAAAACAAATTGTGTCCCAACCCTTCGACATAGTAAACCCGAGTGATCAAATAATTTCCAAAAGGTAGATCTCCAAGACCCATGATAGCTGCTACATGATCATTTCCAAAATGAACGGTTCCCATGAATTTCCAGAAGAAATTGATCAGCAGCTTCAGATTCCCGGTCATGTGCTTGGAGCAACCCGAGTCGACGATCCAAAGACATATTTCGACAACCTGCCAAATACAGAAGAAGAAGTTTTTGGAAACCGTTTTGATTTTGGCTCCTTTGGGTTAGAGGTAAAATTCTGATCATACTCATAGAAGTTTTCTACAGGGTATACTAATTTATCACTCATTCTACCATTCTAGAGTGTGAAAATTCTACCCGTTGGTTTCCAAATATCATCCCTATAGTAAAGACTATGCTTCCTATCAGTAGTGTAAGACCTAAATCTTGCAACTAGACTTCTTATTTTTTTAGCATAAGTTCTTTTTGGAACGTTTTTCTGATCAGGCTTAACAGTCTCTTTCTTAGAAACACAATCATCATGAACATTAATTAAAAATTTCTTGCAAGTTAAACAAACAGATTCAACAGATTCATTAAACTTAGCAGATTTCATAGGTTCATTACATTCAGATAAAATGTCTTTCTTATTACAAAGCGGTAAATTCCTAGGGTGTTCTTCTACTTTCTTCTCTTTATTCAAGCTACTACTCTTAGATGCAGGTGAGACTCTATTGTTCCTTGTATTGCTCTTAGGCTTTAGTCTGCTGCTCCTAGAGGTGCTTTCTAGTCCTGTAGAAGGTAAGGCACACACATTAGGATTCACATTTCTATCAAGAGAAGTGGTTTCGGCTTTCCTAGTCTCTTTAGAGTGCTTTTCTAAACTTATGTCGTTTGTTCCATATGGTTTAGATGTGGAGGCAAACGCATTAGTGGTACTCATCCTAAAAAGGCCAGGTGCTAAAACTTTTGGTTTCTCGATAACCGCTTTTTCATTTTCAACAATCATTTATTTTTGTTTTGATAAGGCAGGTGGAGTGACTGGTTTTGACAAATATTTTTTCTCATTGACTTTTGGAGGAGGCAGAGAAATAGACATTTTTGGTTTAAAAACAGATTTCGAAACATTTTCTTTCTCCTCAGTCAATGGTTTTGCAATCTTAGTATCCACAGCCTTTCCTTTTTGACATTCCAGTTGAGTCCTCAAAAGATCATTTTGCTCTTTCATGTCCTTGTAGGCACGCTTATACGACAATTTTTCATACTTGCATTCCTCATTTTTTCCATCAAGTTGTTTAAAATATGATACATTTTCTTTTTCAATTTTTTCAAGAGTTTTTTCATATTTTGAAACAATTGCGGAGGTCTCAGACTGGAGTCTTTCATGATCTTCAACAGAATATGTTTGTAAGACAATGGACATGATATCGGTAGTTATAACATCTTCGAACAGAGAATCATTTAAAATTTCCAAAACTTTGATGTGTTCAAAATATTCATTAGATTTCTTTACCAGGGATTTATGGTCCTTGACAAAGTCACATGTTTCTTTCAAAAATGCTTGTTCAAAATGAATTAACCTCGCACTGATGTTATTTAGCGGAGGGGCAATTTGAGTTTCAAAAAACTTTTTCATTTCATCATCAAAACTAGAAAACCAGATGTTAGTTGTAATATTGGTTTTAGATTTAACAGTCTCTTGAAGTCTCCCAATTCTAGTTCTAACATCATCTAAAATGCTTCTAGCATCACTTGTGTTAAAAGGATTGTTTGAAGACATTTGTTCCATTTTTGACAATGATTTTGAGACAACAGTTGGTTTTGAAACTGGTTTTGACTCATTGTTTGAAACACATGTGATGGAAAACTTTGACTTTTCTTTTTGAGGAACAAAAGTAATTCCAGGAATTTTGTTATATTTGTTGTAGTCGATTGGTTTTATTTCACGATTCTTTTGTTTCGTTTTTGATCTACTCTCGTCAATGAGTTCTAACGTTTCATGAGAATCAAGAACTTCTACTGGTTCAAGTTTATCTAATAAAGCTTTTCCATTATACAAAACATTCTGTTATTTCTGAGATTTCTTGAGTGCACAAGGAGTTTTGTTACCAAGAGCCATTTTTTAAGTTGTATGAAAATACAGATTCGTTTGATGTGTTAACATTTTGACTGTTTGAGCTGAATGACCCGTTGTAACAAGCAAATTTTCCAATTTGTTGATTTTTTTTCATTTTTCTCAAGAATTTCATCAAGAAGAGAATCTTCTCGTTTTGAAAAATTAGATATCAACTTTTTCTTCTCTTTTTCAAGATCAGAATACGTTACTTTTTGTTTAGAAAGTTGGTTTTTCAGATCAGAAATTTCCTCGTTTAAAGATTTAATTTTCAAGCTCAAATTAACATCAAGTGTGTCATACTTGATTTGCAATTGTTTTTCTCTTAAAACGAAATTTCGATAACCAATTTCTAATTCTGACTCTTTATTTTTGTGAAATTCAAAAGCTTTAGCGTTCTCCTTGTACCTCTCAAGCTCAGCGGTCAATTTATCATTCGCGGCCTTAACATCGCGATTGACCTTTTTCACTTTCTCAATTTCAATGCCACAATTATTAATTAATGATTCAAATAAGGCACGTGTTTCCTCATCAGTCTCAGTATTTTGTGCCACACAACCTCCACTAGGATCCACATCTGGGGTTTCAGAGTTAATATTGCTACTACTCAGATTGTCCAGGTATGTATCATAAGTAGGTGCTGGCGTCACAGAATGCTGTTCGTCATGAGTAATGTTAGGAATTGGAAATTCTATAGTGAAGTATCGGTCACCCCTAATGTAATCTAGCTTAAGTTAGCTCGTAGACATATCGTTTAGAGTGTTATTTATTAGTTAGTTATTAGCGTAGCTTAGACTAGTGCAACACCGTGGAGGAAGGACGGGTCTTTACCCATTGTATGCCTGATCCACAGCCCGTAGGAGGGCGTGTCTCTTTGTATAAATAGCCCTCTCCTCACAAGGGAGAGGGTTGAATGTTCATTTTGGAATCTAACCTTCCATGAGTTTTCTCTCACTATAACATCTCTCTTTCTTTCTCTAAAACTTATATACGCCTCACTTGTTTGTACTTTAATGTGATTATGAAATCCTATATCTTACAATTGGTATCAAGAGCCATGGTTTGATCACTCATCTTTCATGCTCTTTGTTTTGGTGGATTTCATAAGGTTTTTGGGGTTTTAAGTGTTTAGGAGAGTTTGAATCATTTGGAAAAATTCTAGTGTTGAAGTTTGAATTTTGCTTGTACTTTTGTGTTTAGGATCATCATATGTGTTTATGTTTTGAATTGGAAAGCTTAAATCATTGTGGTTTGGTCGTTTTTGATTGTTAGAGTGGGTATTTGTGATAAGTGTACTAAGCGAGTTGAGACTCGTAGTTGAGTTTCTTGGATGTGAGTTGCTTCTTCATCAGAAGCGAGTTGGTATAAGCGACTTGGCTACTTAGCGAGTTGACTATTTATGCGACTTAGGTTCAAAGCGAGTTGTTTCTTTAAGCGACTTGAGTTCTAAAGCAACTTGGCTATTAAGCAAGTTGTACTGCTAGCGAGTTATCTTAAGCGACTTGGTGGTTAAGCGAGTTGTCTCTGTATGCGAGTTGGTTATTAAGCGACTTGTTTCTTTAAGCGAGTTGATAAGTGTAGCGAGTTGATACTAAAGCGAGTTGGGTATTTAGCGACTTGTCTATTGAGACCTTTTACTTCTTTTTGCTACGCTTTACGGCTGTTCTTTTGATTTTGTAAAATCCCGTGAAAAAATCTATTTCCCGGTTTAATCAAAGAATTATAAAATCCCATAAAGTCCGACATTCATGGCTTACTCCACTGATCCAGTAATCTCTAATGTGCTCAAACTATATGACTCTGTGGACTGCAGACAAAGTATGTACTACTCAGAACGCTTGACCTTAACAGATTCAACCTATGATGATCTAAACCCTTCACACTTTGAGTCCAACCCAAATGAATCTCAGCAACAATTACATATTGAATGCAGTATTAAACCTTATTTACTGCTTCACTCTCATATCTCACAAGTTTTATCCACATCCATGGATCGAACATGTAGTGCTCTTTTCCGTCAGGACTTACCTACATTGAAGAAAACATTGTTGCTAGAATTAGAACAATTGAAGATCCAGCTCATCAAAGGGAAGATAATGAAGGATGATTCCATTGCTGTACTCCAGATAATTCACAACCAATTCCAACCATTTATCAATGAGGAATATTCCGCAGATTTTGATCAAGACTTGATGGGTATTTCCTTCAAAAAGCATACTGGAATGGAAATTCAGGAATTCATCAATACATTTATCCAACTCATGAATAATGTGGAGAAGTACATTGAGGAAGGTACACTGAATGATGAAAAGGCAGATGAAGTCCAGGAACAACTGAAAGATAATTGTGATCTATCAGGGGATGCTATGATCAGTAAGTTGAACGAATGTAGAGCACCATCAGTTGATTACTGCGATGAAATTGGAATGGCATCGAATGCTGTATCTGCTGACAATGAATGCAAAGAATCTGAGACTGAGGAGCCTGAAACTGTTAGAAATTCATTGACGCTTAGTACAAGTGATGAGGATGCAAGTGTCAGACCGATGGATGATCAGGAGTCATCTGATGTGCTACTCTTGAATGATCAACACAATGCATCTGGTAATGTATCCAAACCATTTGAATTTATGGATAAACATTATTCTGATAAAATTGATATGGTTGAGACTGAGTCTGTATGTTTTAAAACTAATGATATGATTTCAAAAGGGCATTTGATGAACTCTCTTACAAATATTCAATTCTTGAAAAACACTGCATTTCTTTGGAAATCGCACTACAGCAAAAGGAAGAAAATTCTCTTGTTTCAACTGCATGCACAAATCCAGAATTCCCAGAATTCCTTGAATTTTTTGAAATTAATCAATTAAAAACACAGATTCTAGATAAAGACTCAACCATTTGTAATCTGAAAAAACAAATATCAGACATTCAATCAGACATTCAAATGAACATGAATGCGGGTATAAACATTATAAACTGTGAAGCTTGTGATGCAATTAAGTCTAGGAATGAGGAACTAGCCCTATGTGTTGCTAACTTGCTAAGAGAAAATGAATCCTTGAAGAAGAACTCTTTGGAGTGTAGAACCAAATAGATAGATAAAATCAACTCCATGACAGCTGACATAGATGACCTCAAAACCCAAATTCAGGATAAGAGCTTCACTATCGTTGCTTTAAAAAATGAGCTTAGGAAAAATATAGGAAATAGAGTGAATACGAAGTTCGCAAAACCATCAACATTGGAGAAATCAACTGCTCATTATGCCACTAAACGCCCTGTAACAAGGCAGCCCAATGCATTTAAGACAATAAGATTTAAATTATCAAAATCTAAGCTTGCCTCCCAAGTTGATAAAAATATAGTTTTGTCAAAAACAGTCACTTCACTAATCCATTCCAACTTGAGGAATGACAATCCCCAGCTGAAGGCTCAAAAATCTAAGATTAGGAATTTAAGGAGTCAAATGACAGATCAATCCCCTAAGAAGCAAATTAAATGCAAAAGGACCAATGCTTAGAACATGAATCTAGCATCATCTAACGATGTTAGCAGTTGTTTTAAGTGGATTCCTACTGGTAGACTCTTTAAGTTCACAGGCACCAAACGGACTTACTCACCTAGAAGTTGTCTTAGGTGGATCCCTACAGGAAAAATCTTCAAGAATGTTGAACTTAACGGGATGTCCATTAATGATACTCCTAGACCTGACTGTACTACATCAAAAATTGAGGATATACCTGTCACTAACCCACCTATTTGCAATACTACATGTGCTATTAGTGCAAAGTGTCCTCAATCTTTTTCAGGTACAATGCTCAATTCATTCATGAACATCATGACCTGGTTTCCATCAGAACTAAAGAATGCTCACTCTGGAATTGTAGCTTGTCAGAATTGATGTACCTCGTACTCTGACTCCTGATCCCCTCTTTTCAGGACTCGTACTTATTAAGTCTTGTAAAAAAAAAATTATATACAAATTTTATGTTTTTTATTACACTCGTTTTTACTCAAGTTTATGTCATTGATAACATCTACGGTCCTAGAAATGTCATTCAACAATGACACGAGACTTTAGATGAAGTTCAAACAGAGCCGTTATAACCTTTAATTTTATTCTTATTCGTTTATCTCATACTTAATCTCATTATCATGATACTAAGTCAATCAATGATTACTCACTATCTCGTATCATTGATTGAGGGGGAGAATTGTGCACATACAGTTGATTCTGTACATTGCTTGATTAATCATCTGCATTCTTACTTGTGTGCTTTGGCTATTGCATGCTATGTGGTGTTAATTTATGATTCTTGGTATGATAAAAGGTGGTTTTCTATGTGAAGATATTTTTGTCATGTCTTTACATTATGCGAGTTGCTCTTTTATCTGTATGCGAGTTGCTATGCTTTGTACCTGGTATGCGAGTTGCTATGTTATATTATGAGAGTTGCTATGTTTTATCTGTATGCGAGTTGCTACGCTTTGTATAGGGACTAAAAGTGTCAACCCACTATATCTATGTACCTGGTATGCGAGTTGCTTTGCTAAGTAAAGGGACTAAAAGTGTCAACTTGCTATAATTGTTTACCTAAGTATGCGGGTTGGGTGTCTTGGTCAAATCATTATCTTTCTTGGTCAAAACTCGCATCTCGCTAAAACTATTCTCTCTCAACTTTCTTCTAAGTGAGTTATCAATTGGTGATTGTTTGGTAGGTCATTATTGCTATCTGATCATGTTTATCTTACCTTTTTCATGATTTGTACTTGAACCATCTCTTATCTTAAACCCCCTGCAGATCGTGCCCCCTCGTTTTCATCTTGATCAAATATTTGGACGCTAGGTTTGTAATTTTTTGATAAAATGATGTTGAAAGTAGTCTTAGATGTATTCGTGTAAGTTATGACATGTTTTGTTAGTGTCTGCTCGATCTTTTTGTTTATTTTGGTTATGCGTGTTGTGGGTGACTAATGGTTAGGGTAAAAAATTACTATTGGATTTGATTGGGTTGTTGGCATTGTCCATTATATGTTTGTAATCTTTTCAGAGTATATATATTCATGAGTTTGAGTGTTTAATTGGGTTGTTCATGGAAAGTTTCTATTAGCGAGTTGACTAAGAGTTTCTTATATGCGTGTTGCCCTGATGAAACATTGAAGGTGTGCTTAAATGGGAGTTGCTATTAATTGTCATTGAAAGCGAGTTGCTATATGCAAGTTGCATTGTTATGTATGCGTGTTGCCTGTCGCCTATGCAATATGTCCAGATTAAACGTATCCTATGCGAGTTGACTATGCGTGTTATCTATCATCATATGCGAGTTGCCATATGCGACTTGCTCCATGTCTATAATGTATGCGAGTTAGCATATATATGTTGACCAACCATTGTTTGACTAAAGCGTGTTGATACATGCGAGTTGCCATATGCGACTTGCTTCATACATTGTAATGTATGCGAGTTATCACTCACCTTATCCTATGCGAGTTACTCTTTAACCAAAGCGAGTTGTTGGATGCGAGTTGCCATATGCGACTTACCTCATATGTCTTGTAGTATGCATGTTGATTACCAACTATTACTTATGCATGGTGTGTTATGCGAGTTGCTCAAATTGTTGTTCCTAAGCGAGTTGCAGTGTGTGATTTAACATATATCTCTGTCAATATTGCTTTTGGTATTATCTATTTTGTAGTACCTCTCCCAAATATTATCCTACACCCATAAGTTTCTGCATACTGATTACATTTTTCTGAGTGTTGCATCCTATGTCTCCATATATCTCATATCCTTCTTTCTGAAGCTCTAAATGTTGGGTTATAAATTGGAATGTGTATCAGTGTCTTAACCTAACAATTTTCCTGGATATGGTTTGTGTTGTATGTGTAACTATCAGATCTCAATGGCTGACATCACATCCTCTGATGTTCCTACTGCTTCTGCACCAACTGTCACTATGACTAATGAAGAATTACTTCCTCGTGCGGAATGGGTGTCAATTGCTAAGAGCAACTGCTACTTAGATGTAGATAGAGGGCAACATAATCCAACTTACCGTCTGGCTGTCGACATCTTGAAGGATACCAACTTCTTTAATGCCCTAACCAAGCGTTGCACTATCCCATCCATCTATCTTCAGCAGTTCTGGAAAACAGTTACTTGGGATAAGATATCTGCGTCATACTCGTGTAAGCTCGAAGACAAATGGTATGACATCTCGATTGACACACTAAGGGATGCTCTTCAGATCACACCAAGAAACCCTTCCAACAAATTCATCACTCCACCCTCCATTCATGATATCTTAAACTTTGTCAACGAATTGGGATACCCGGAAAGAATAACCAAGATTTCATCACTCATCAATGCAGAAATATATCAACCATGGAGATCAATCGTTATAATTCTCAATCTATGCCTAACCGGTAAAACATCAGGGACAGACAGAGTTCGAGCTCCCATTATGCAGATACTGTGGGGAATAGTCAAAGGGAAAAATATTGACTTCGCTGAACTTATCTGGGAAGAATTCATCTTGTCCTTGGACACATTTATCTCTGATAGAATTAACTCTGAGAATAAAGTCAAAGGAAGAAAAAGTCTTGGTAAAAGAGTGATTCCCAGCATCAGATTCTCAAAACTCATTATCCATCATCTGCTACAAACTCACCGAATCAACTCATGTAGCGAGTCTGCCCTGCATGAAGCCAGTGATGAATTCGTTCTTGGCAACATTAAATATATTACCAGAGGACATGACAAGGAGATTTTTGGTATGCCAGTTCCTGAAGCTTTGCTTAATGATAGAATCAAGAATGCTGATTACTTCAAGAGTTATGTAAAGAAAGCCTCCGCCACAACCGCTGACATCCCGAAGTCCACTTCCACACAATCAAAATCTAAACAATCAGGAACCACATACTCAAGTCTTCCCAAGAAAAACAAGAGACCTGATAGCTCTGTATCTAATGTCTCTCCTTCACAAAAGCAAAAGAGGAGAAAAAGAGACGCTGGTACGGGTAATAATGAGGGAACTAAGGTTCCAGGAAATGAGACAGAATTGATTGATGAAGACGAAGCTGCATTCCAACAAGGAATTCAGCAAAGCCTTGACAGTCTGAACGAGTCTCATAGACCACCGGTGGGAGGGGTCATGATAAAAGACAAAGGTAAAGGAATTGTTGGAAGAGAAGCACAAGACAAATCAATCTTGCCACACAAGACAAAGGTAAAGGAATTGTTGTAAGAGAAGCAGAACAAGCTGCACACATGCTATTGAATATCTCTTCTCCACCTCCCAAAACAACTACCCAATTTATCATCAAGAAAAGAGATGTTGTATCATCCTCTACACAAGAGCCATCTGGGATGGACATTGATGTAGCAGATAGATTGGTTGAATCCCCTGTGTCCAGTGATGCACAGGAAGAAAATCTGGAGACCCCTTTTACTGCAGAGATCCCAGTGCTTGATACAGTAAGTGATAAAAATGAGCCATTTAAAGACCCACAGGAGAACCTTGAGTCAGAATCTGAAGTACACAGGCGTCTTGAAGAAACAAACATGTCTACAGGATCTCTTTCCTCACTCAAGAATCTTGATGCTGACTTCTCATACGGTGACCAATTCATTAAAGACGGTCCCTCAGACATCGAATCAGACAAGCAAACAAATGAAAAGGAAGAAGTTCAGTCCATGTTCTCGGTCACTATTCAACAAGACTCTTCAACTGTTCCTCCGATGACGGCTCCAAAGGTCTCCACTGCTGACACATCTCCATCAATCACACCGACACTCGAGCCTGCTATGACCACTGCATTTCCACCACCCTAACCCGCAAATAATCCACTACAAGTTGTCACAATCAGTGATCCTGTCACTCCACCTGCCTCACCACCTCGTGCCTCACCTCCTCCTGTTAAAACAACTGAGGAATTGCTTGAAGAAGCCATGTTACGTATTGCAACTATTGAGAAACATTTTCCTGTAGCTGTCAACAATCTTGACAGTCGTGTCAAAAAATTGGAGAATCTTAATCTCGATGAAGTCGTAACAAAGGCAATAGAAGCAGATATTAAAGACGCGGTTGAATGGACAATGAAGGCTTCATTACTTCAGCGATTCAAAGACTTGCCGATCTCTGACATGAGATCAGCTCTCTCAGAAAGAATGTATGAGACAGGAGAGCACTTGCACAGTACACATAAGAAATTATACGAGGCACTCGAGGAATCTATGGGGCATGATGATTATGAGCATTTTGTAGTCGATGTTCGTGAAAGGGAGGCTAAGAAGAAAAGAAGATCAGTTCCGATGGATTCAAAAGATATGTCTGGAGGTCCAAAGTCACCACCACCACCTCCTACTGGTGGTGCTGGCACATCAGGAGTTGGAGGATCCTCTGGAACAACCACTTCTCACAAGGCAAGCCCACCTTCACCACCACCAACAACTCAGAAACAAACCGGTACTTCAAGTGGTCAAAAATCTCAAAAGATGTCTACTGCATGGACCACCGTCGACTCCCGGTTTACACCAACCATCCCCACTATTCCAGAAGAGCAAATAATAAATGAAGAGTCTTTTGTTGCTCAAGAGTCTGAATCAGAAGATGATGACGCTTCTACCAAGCACATCCCCAATGTTACTGAAGAAGAAGATTGGTTGGATGCTTATATTGAGGGAAAACGAATCAAAACTTCTAGAGCTACACCTTCAAAGGATGTTACTCAAAGTTGGCTTACCCAAGATAAAACTCAAACTCCTGAACCTTCATGGTTCATTCCTGAGTCTGATTCAACAAACCCTAAAAATAATTGGGCGTCAACTATTATTTCCAACTATGAAGCACCAGCAGAAGATTCTCTTCTTCACTTCATAGGGGATATGGGAAGCTTTATAAAGTGGTTTTGTGAGAAGAAGGAAATTACATCAATCACTCCTAAAGATCTTGAAGGCCCAACGTTTGAAATAGTTAAAGTCTTTCACTCGGATGTAAATCAGCTTCAATATCAAATGGAGGAATGCTATAGAATGCTGAATGATCAAGTCAGTGAGCATATTAATAGGTTTGATATGAACGACCCTCTTCCTCTCGGCGGTGAACCTGGATATATGACCATTCAGTCAGAATTCTTCTTCAACTATGATCTGGACTATCTATGTAGTCGCACTTCTGAAAGAAGACCAGCTTTGTCGATTTCAAAGATGAAAGCATCTACCTACACTGATTAAGGCCTCGAACAGATGGTTCCGGATCAATTCTGGGCAGACAAAGAGCAACAGTATGACATTGCCGCTTCATATGGGATTTCTCATTGGTGGTTCAAGAAGAAGCAATTCTCATCGACATACATAGTGCCAAGAAAAGTCGCAGAGCTGTTCGATCCAGGCTGCGTATTCTAAGTGTTATTGGTATAGAGATCTTCTCAATCTACGGGTATGATTACCTGAAGAAGATTGTTCTTCGAAGAGCAGACATGAAAGAGTACATTATAGAAGAAAACAACTTCAAACATCTGATGCCAAATGACTTTGAAGATCTCTATCTTCTGAACCTCCAAGGACACCTTGACCATCTTCCTGCTCGTGAGAAGAAGGCTCTCTCAGCTGCTGTCAATCTTTGGATTAGAGGCTTGGTCATTCGACTAAGAGTTGGAGATTTTCAATTGGGAATAGAAAGTTACCAGACTCGGGTCAACCTAACAAGACCGCAATGGGAAGCCAAAGGACATGAATATCGTCACAAATATATAGTGATCGACACCCCCAGAGCAGTCATCTTCACTGACAGATACGGGTCAAGAATGTTAATGAGATTGTGTGAGTTATACAAATTCAGTGATGGTACACTCAAGATGGTCGAAGAAGAATTGAACTCTAGAGTGAAAGAAATCAAAGTCGATATGAAGCCGTGGAACAAAATGAAATTTTGGTCTGATAAGGATTTGAAAAGGTGTGAAGATTTCATTGCTGCAATCAGACGAAGATTAAAGACTAGAATGATCTATCGCAGCCTTGAAAGCTTTGTGGGTGGTAGACTTCGTGCAGGTCACTATAAGCTGCTTCAAAGAACTGAATGATGACATCTTCCAGAAGTAGTTCTTGTTTTTGTACTTTTTATGTGTAAAATGTGGTGTATGAACTATGGACTATAATGTATGTAATAGTGTTAGGTTATGTATTGAGGTTTCCCTTTGTGTGTCTAAAAAGGGGACTTCAGTGTTGTCCACTTCAGATCATATAAAACCGGACACATTTTTCTCCATCAAATGTTTTGTTTCATACATATTTAAATCACTTGAGATCCAAAATCTCAAAGGATTTGAAATTTTTGATCGGGGGGAGAAAATGTGATATAAATATGAAAGATGATAAAAGATGAACCGTTTTTTTTGTCTCAAAGAGAATACCGCTCTCTAATATGTGCTAAACAATTTTCGAATCTCAAAGCATATATTAAGGGGGAGCATTTAAAAACAAATTCAAATCTTCAAGGTACAAATATATCCATGTTTTGACATAAGGTACCTTGAGTGTGTGTTAAATGGTTTCTAAATATTTGGTAATCGTGGATGTTTTTCAAAATTTTTTTCCCTCTATGTGTGAAAATAATTTTAAATATCCTACGCACATATTGAGGGGGATAATTTACCAAAGAAAATCAAATGGTATTTTCTATGAAAATTGTGATCAATGAAAGTATTTCAAAGCCCTATTGCCTCCATTTGCTAAACAATTTCTAAATCATATGCACATGTTGAGGGGGAGCATTTCTAAATGATCAAAACAATTAAGGTACAAAATGCTTTGATTTTATATCACAAGTACCTTGATTGATTTTTCCAAATGATTTTTCAATTGGGTTCAAGGAAGAATGAACTGTACCAAAAGACCGACCATTTTACTTTATGCATGGTGTTATAAGGATGGTTAGGTTAGGTACTAGTTCCCACGATCCGCCAGAACCGGAGGGATATACCTAGGGACAATCCACTAGATAGTGTAGAGTCCTTAGGTATATTGAAAAAAGGAGAAAAGTGAGAAATGGGAAGAGTGCCGACTGAGACAGAGTTAGAACTGGAATAAACCCAACAAGGTTCTAGTAATGAAGTTTCGGTAAGCACTGAAGGGGTTGAAGAATGAAAAAGAAATGAATGAGAAAAGGGTGAAAAGAAATAGCCCTCCAATAATTCAACCTTAGGGCAGTAACCGGGTTCAATTCATATGCTACTGGTGGTTACCAAGGTAACACTGGTATTGAAGACAAGACGTCATAGACCCAGTGACGCACTGCACTAAACTTCCCAAGCTACTCAAGTTCCTCTTAAAAGGGTTTGTTTCATTCTCACGGGGAACCTACATAATCTATCGACTTTCTCTTAGAGATTGTTGATATTGAAGAAGGATACCCTCTCCCTAGTCTCCGACATAGGAACCAAATGTGCACTATTGAGTCTAGAGCCACGAGATCATCAATAAATCTCATTAGGACACTTTCAATGAAGACTCTCTGTTTCACACAATGTGGAAAGAGAGATTATATCTTATGAGCCCTACGCATTATCCTTGTGGTATTGCCAGAACATCTGAGTGATATGCAAACACATTCACAATGAAGATGGAAAGCATTCTGGAGCCAACATCAAACAAGCTCCTGGTGGGTGGCATGTGAGATCTATTCAATAGATCAACCATGTGACAACTGAATAGAAACAATGGGGCGATTCAATCTTTTGAATCAATCCTGGTTCAGGTTATGGATTGACGGATACCTTTGAAAAACCGGTCGTTGTGCTTAAAACTCTTTACTTTAGCACATCGTCTGTGCACAAATATTTCAAAATAAAAGGTGTTTATGATTGATAATTGATTTTCATTAAAACCTTCGTTGTATTGCAAAAACAATTTCCATTGAGCGGTACACGATTGTTTTTCAAATCTCTTTTTATCAATCAGTGAATCTCAATTCGCTGGTTCACTCACTCCGTTTTGTCTTCTTTGAGACGTTCCGATTTGAGAATAGCTAGAACAGCTGCGAAACCCTGTCAAGGAAATTCTTCGGAATTTTACCTGATCACAGGAAGTACTTGTACTGATCAACGGGGAACCGTGGGCCGGGTTCCTCAATTCAACAAAAGTGATCAAAGACACTTTCGTGCGCTTTATTGCTAACTGTTGTATGCAGGTACGCCCAACGTTTGCAGCTGATTAGAATGAAGCGGTCAATCCATAGCCGCATGCTTACACAACACATTTATCTCAAAAGAAATCATGATTAGTGCATCAATGACTCTGATATTCTCACTCCATGCTTCTGCTACGCTGCTGCCAATATCATGAATCAACGAAAGCTTCCGCTACTCTGATAAGAAGAAATCATGATCCAGAATGTGATCGGTCCAATTGTCACAACAACATATGCTGGCAACACAACAATGGGTGATACTGAGATTAGCTGTGGCTGATGATCTCTATTAATGCTCAAAGGTCATCGAAGTGGATCAGCTCTATAACCTCCACGAAATATTCATTATAGTTGAACAATGATGATATCACCACGGAAGCACAATGTTTGATTACTGTGAAGTATTAAAGTCTACGAGCTCAAGACTGGAGAATTAATAGACTGCTAGGATGCAAATTGTAATTCATGGGGTGACCTCCCTTAGGGGGAGATTGTTAGGAATTGGAAATTCTATAGTGAAGTATCGGTCACCCCTAATGTAATCTAGCTTAAGTTAGCTCGTAGACATATCATTTAGAGTGTTATTTATTAGTTAGTTATTAGCGTAGCTTAGACTAGTGCAACATCGTGGAGGAAGGACGGGTCTTTACCCATTGTATGCCTGATCCACAGCCCGTAGGAGGGCGTGTCTCTTTGTATAAATAGCCCTCTCCTCACAAGGGAGAGGGTTGAATGTTCATTTTGGAATCTAACCTTCCATGAGTTTTCTCTTACTAGAACATCTCCCTTTCTCTCTCTAAAACTTATATACACCTCACTTGTTTGTGCTTTAATGTGATTATGAAATCCTATATCTTATAAGTAAACACATCAAATATGACATTGTTATAGCATGGATCAATGATTGGTACCTCAGATACTGCATTGGCATCATAAACAGGAGGTGTGTCAGAATCAGTGTCGTACGTAGCCACCTGAAGATTTGCCATGAAGATGCAGTTCGCATTGAGTTCCTCTTGGTCTTCCAATTCATCCATAATATCAAAAAAATCATGTTCCTCAGCACTCAACTGCATCCCTGCTTCAGACTTCTGTGCCAACAACATTGCTTTATGAAGAAATGCAGAATTCGTCTTTTTTGACTTAGTGGGACAATTCTTTGCAATGTGACCAACTCCTTGACAGTTGTAACACTTAACCTGATTACCCTGATTCACATTTCCATAATTCCCAACGACTGGAGCTGCAACATTCCCATTCGGATTACCCACTGTTCGATTCCCTACATTCTGATCCATTTGATTTCCAACATGCTGACCCATCTGATTACCCTGATACGGAACTGCCTGATTACCCATGTAAAATCCAGTAGCATATCCCTGCTGATTCGTAATAACTCCAACCATTTTTCCTTGTTGACCCATATTCAAACCCGGCTGTGCAATTTGCCTGTTGCGAGTGTTTGATGAAATCCTTTGGTTGTTGTTAGTTGGTGTGGAATAGCGTCCTTTGACTACTTTAGTCAAATAAGCAAATGCATTTGACAAAGCCTCTGTTTGTTCAGCTTCAAGGTCAGTGATTCCTGTGTCCTGGTATTGTGGATATTGTTGTTGTTGAATGACTTGTTGTTCTGGTGAGTAGAATTGTTGTTGAGGGATAACAGCTTGTGGTTGTGGAATGTATTGCTGCAAGTTGTTGTTATTGGAAGATGATGAAGGTTGTTGTTGTGTGTTCACTGGAGTTTGAGTCTTTGCAATTAGTGCCAAGGGATCATGATTCTTTGCCTATCTTTCTTTCCTAACTTCATTGACTTCAGCTTGGTTTTGTTTCAGAAAATCGTAGAGTCGATCAAAGTTCACCTGATGTAAGTCCTTTGTTTGGTTGACAATAGTGACATATCGTCCCCATTCTTCTGGAAGATTGTTGAGAAATTTGATGTTACTCACAATAGTTCTGGGTGTCAATTTGTTTCTGATAAGCTCATTCATCAAAGTGCAAAACCTTCTATAGTAGGATTCAATTGATTCTCCTGGAGTTGATGTGAACTTCTCCCATTCAGTTAGCAGCTTGTTCTCCATGTCTTGTTTACCAATTTCTGTTCCATAACATAGCCGTTTAACACGTTCCCACATATCGTAAGCAGTTTCACAGCTATCAACAGCAGCAAAGATGTCTCTTGGTAATCCCAGTTGGACAATGTGAATTGCCATGTCATCTGCTTCGATCTGCTTCTTATCCTCTTCATTGTATTCTGATTCATTTTGAGCACGAATAGATGGTGGGACGGGAGGTGTTGCATCAGGATTTCCAGGGTCTTGGACTTGTCGAGGCTTGAAGGGTCCATTCGTAATGGATTGAATCATGAGTTCTCCATTAGGTTTGGTTTTAATGTAGCGGAGCATACGACTTGTCCATTGAAGATATCCACCTTGTTCCAGCATAGGAGGACGGTTTTTAGCACCGGCTGCATGAATGTCTTGTTGAGTTGCCATTGATGAAGGTAATTGATGATAAAGTTGATTAGGATCGATTCAACGATAAAGGAGTTGTGTTTGATGAAGATTAAGCTCGTTTGTTGTAGTGAAAATTTGCTCTGAAAACTTAAAAACCTCAATAACTTCTGTTCGGAGCATTTTTAGGACTTGAAGGTTGACCCGAATTAACTTTAGTTGGGTAGAACGCTGAAAACGGAGTTACGGTTCAAAATTTATGGCCGTTTGAAGTTTTGCTTAAGATCTTACTCGTAAACTTGAGCTTAGGCGTAGGATTTGGTGCTTAGGCGTAGGGTTTGCTTAGGCGTAGACTTCCTTAGGCGTAGGATTACTTAGGCGTAGGATGCTTATGCGTAAACTACTTATGCATAGGATTCCGTATGCGTAAACTCTATCTTACGCGTAACCTTTAGGCTTATGCGTAAACTTAAATGCTTAGAAGTAAGAAACCTTACGCGCAAGTGTTAACTTAGGCGTAGAGTGTTACTCTTAAGCTTTTATGCTTATGCGTAAACTTAGGGTTTTACCCAAAATCCTTTACACTCGTCCAAGTGTAAAAGATATCCACAAGTCGAAGTGTTCCACAAACTTATCCAAGTGAGGGAAGCACTGAGTAACTGTAGTAGCACGAAGATGGTTCACCAAAAGCTTAAGCGTATGTTTCACTTCTTACGCGTAGAAATCCTTACAAGTAAAACTAGGGTTTTGACTTTGCTTATGCGAAAGAATAGGGTTTTGACTTTCTTGTACTTGGTTTTCTTTCGTGTAAAATGCCCAGTTTGATGCAAAAACACGATTTTTTCACCCAAAAACACGTTTTCAAATTATTTCTTTTGCACAAACTTCTTCCAAAACACTTAATGATCAATAAAAACTACAACTTTAAGCTTAAAAACACGTAAAAATCAAAACTTTATAAGAAAAGTACACGTTTTTAAGGAAAAAAAACGAAACTTTCTTGTAAAGGTTTAACAAAAAACGTAACACAACACTCCTAAACCATTGTTAGGCGATTGATACCAATTGCAGGACCTTGTTTTTCTCAACCTTATCACGTATACCAACCTTACCACACAAGTATATACGTAAAACAAAAACACTAAGCTTATACGTAAAGATAAGAAGAAAGATTAGGAAAGTTGGTGACTTGAATATGTTATAAGTTATGCTTATGTTTAGAGAGAAATAAGATGAAAGGAAACTTGTATTGCTTAAAGAAAACACACACATACACACTCAAGCACACCCCTTAAATGACCATTTGAGGGGTATTTATACTTCCATACATATCACCCTTATGGGCTTGGGCTTGGGCTTGGGCTTGGATTGGACTTGGATTGGACAATAACTTACATAAGGCTAGCTTAACATAACTATTAGCCATTTAGCTTATCCCAATCCACGAGCCCGTTGACTATTTATCACGATATCTAAACACGTTACAAAGTTCCTAAACGTGAATGACCATCACGTCTATTAAATATTATTAAGGCTAACAGTATTACGTAAAGAGTAAAATATATACTTAAAAATGATAAAGTAGTAATTGTTCATATAAATTATGATTATTGGTGGAAATAAAGTACTTTGAACATATAGACTTATCGTAGTCTTGTGTTGGTTACAAAGAAGATTACTAGTTACTACCGGTTATCGTATTTGCTTTTACGTTAAGGTAAAAGTCAAATAGTCAAAAAGTCAAAGTCAAAAGTCAACTTTAAAAAGTCAAAGGGTAAAATAGTCATTTTACCTTATGAAAAATTACGGGTTGCTACACATTGCAATTTCATATTATCATGGATGTGCCTCAAACAATATCAGTGTTCAACACTAGAGAATACTGCTGCTAATGCTGGAATGATACCATACACAAAGGAACATCAATTCATTACTAATAAAAGTAGCATTATCAAAAATACAAGTGAATATAATCAACTAAAAGGTAACATCACCTTTTGTCTGTCACTGATAAAAGTGTAGTTTGAGTTTGGTTGCAAGTCAAGATCATCTCCTAGACATTCAAGAAACCAAATCCATGAGTCTTTGCTTTCAGCTTCTGCAACAACATAGGCTAAAGGGTATATTCCATTGTTGCTATCTATACCGACTGCTGTAAGAAGCTGACCAGGAAAAATACCCCTCATAAAAGCACCATCTAACCCCAACAACTCTCTTTGACAAGCTTTATATCCTTCCTCCAAAGCACCTAAGCATACATACATTCTCTTGAAAACTCTGGTTGGACTTGTTGGATCTGTTGCAGTTTGTACACTTATCCTAACTGTTGTATTTGGGTTTGTTTTTTGCAACTCTTCAATATAGTCTCTTAAAATGGTGTATTGCTGCTTATGATCACCCATAATCTCATTTTCTGCCTTATTTTTTGCCCTTAATGCCTTTTGCATAGACACTTAAACTTCAAACTGTTTAGTGAGCTGATCTTGAACAACCCTGATTGGAATATCTAGATTGACTTGAACTTGGTTAACTATTTGCTTTGAAAGAAACTTGTAGTCACAAGCTTTAATCTCTCTTGATTGCAAACATTTGTGTTCATCCCTGAAAGTTCGAACACTCCATAAATCTTTAGCTGTATTTTTGGCTACATACAGCAACCATGGGAAAACTTTTGCTTGATCCTTTACTGATCTCAAATATACATCCCTTCCGCGGCCTCTAATTAAGGGACCTGTTTTCCTCTTTGGGGCTGTTCCCAGGCCAACACCTTCCCTTGTACCACAAACATGTATTGTTCCAACACACCTAACCCTAATTCTCTATTTGTCATTCTTAATGAGTTGCAATTTCCTCCTAGTCTATATTGAAAGCATGTTGATCTTATCTTTCACTTGTTTTGAAATTACAAAAGTTTGACCACAGAAAAAGTATACTTCGTCCTCTACTTGTGCTGCCTCACTTAACTTTTGTTTCTTGTATGCCCTCATTTTTTCTTCCTAATAACATACTCATCCTTATTCTCAGAACCACTTGCAAACTCATTATCATTTAACAGATCTAACTCACTTTCTTTAAAAAAAATCATCTGGTATTTAGTTGGAGCTACCTATATATGGTAACTCTGTAGTCTCAGTCACTTTGAACAGATTAACAGCAACATCAGGCTCCTCAAAAGTATTTGGCTCATCAACAACTGTGTTTCCATCTCGATTGTTCTCAATATCATCATCATCATCACTCACATAACTATATGTTTCACTCACATTGGCATGTTTTGGTTCAGTACGTCGTTTTTGGACAAGTTTAGGGACCAACAATGTATTTTAGTCTATTATTAATATTATTCTTGTTCATATATTGTTGTGTTGAGATCACATAAACTTCGAATCTAAATGTCTTTCAAAACAAACTTGAAAAAGATTTTGAAAACGCAATTAAAACGGTGAAACTATTCTACCTCCCTTTCTATTTTCTACATGTTTCCCACAAATATTAGTTTTAAATAAATAAAAAAAACCCTGAATTTTAAATGCTTTCAAATAAACAGTAAAATAATAAAAAATAATATTTTTAATCTTACACCAGTTTCGTCATACATTACGAGCTTACATCACTATTGCTTGTGTGTTCGTTCAACCCTGGATATTTGTCTATAATACATAATAATTGTTACGTACAATGAGTTGTAAAATTCTCTCATCAAAACATGTTAAATTACTCGGTCAATATGTCAAAAATCATGCTTACGCATAAAAGGAAAAAAGAAGAAAACACACAACTAGAAGAAAAAAAAGAAAAAAAAAATAATTATCAGAACTTAGTATATAACAGTAAACACAAATATGACTTTGTTAGAAAAAAAGGTTAACAGTAGAGACGAGCATGCCACTATATTGGTATCAAACTCGTACCGAATTAGTGATATCATTTTTTTCTTGAGCATGGAGGGGGGGACAGGTACCGCATCAAAGGGGATTTCGGTACCGGAATCGGTACCGGTATACGGTACCGGAAAATCGGTACCAATCCGGTTCTTTCCGTTATTGTTAAACCAAACTTTTTTTTTCATGTCAGTAAATTTCTGTGAAAAAAAAGAAGGGACAAAACATATATTTTCGAGTGATTTGAATTACAACGTGTCAAAACACGCAACTAACAATTAAATACAAACATCACGAAGATGGTTATAACTTACAAACATTTCAAAAATTATATAATTCCACTAAAATCATATGAAATCATTCAAAATAAACAAATTAAACCATTCTCAAAAATAAAAAAATAAAATAATCTTATGTAATTGCAATCCCATTTTCGTTAATATTTTGCTTGACAATCCCATCTTCTTAATAATAGCTTAGGATTTATTACTATTACTATTATTATTATTATTATTATTATTATTATTATTATTATTATTATTATTATTATTATTACTATTATTATTACTATTATTATTATTATTATTATTATTATTATTATTATTATTATTACTATTATTATTATTATTATTATTATTATTATTATTATTATTATTATTATTATTATTATTATTATTATTATTATTATTATTATTATTATTATTATTATTATTATTATTATTATTATTATTATTATTATTATTATTATGTTTATTCTTATTATTATTATTATTATTATTATTATTATTATTATTATTATTATTATTATTATTATTATTATGTTTATTATTATGTTTATTGTTCTATATGACATTATGTTTATTGTTCTATATCTTTGTGATATATATTGCTTTTGTCCCACCTTGTGTTTCCGCCATTCGGCAAGATGTGACAATCACTATGTGTCATATGTCTGCTATTATACTTATAATCATAAGAGATTCTAAACTACTTTTGTTTTGAGAAGTTCGCTAACCTTTCTATTTCTGCTTGTAAGTACTAGGTTTGTCTATCCGTTCATATATATCGTCCATTTCCTAAGGACGAGTTCTAATTTCTCTCTCTCTCTCTCTCTCTCTCTCTCTCTCTCTCTCTCTCTGTTATAATGCTATACAGACTGAACTTTACGTTGTTCTGGCTATTCTTATCTATTTACTGATATCTGAATACTAAAATCTAATTACTAAATCTAGCCACTAATAATGATAAGACTTATAACTATAT